>JACEEZ010005189.1:27500-132904 GCA_016584305.1 Chionoecetes opilio | reverse complement strand
CCCCAAGAAGGGGCCGCAGGCGTGGAAAAACGGGGGAAGCCGCGGGACAAACGGGGAGGCCCTCGGAGACCAGATAAGGAGGGGTCCCCATACTCCCTCTTCTGCGCTACCAAAGAGGATGGCGAGCGCAGTGGGGGGCCTCCCCCGAAGCTGGGGAGGGATGAGGTGGAAAAAGGCCCCGAGTCCCTTTCTATCATACGGCGGCCCAGTGGTGCCTGCTAGTTTCTCCCGCACCTTACCGGCTTTCTGCAGTGGAGGGCATGGTCTTCGGGGGGGTCGGGCACTTTCCCACCGCGAGACTAGAGCATGGGAACGAGGGGGGTGGGGGGGTTCAGGGAGTGGGTTTCCCCTGGACTGGGGCTCCCTTGAGGCGACCCCAAGGGGGGAGGAATTTCCTGGGGTTTTGTGGCGCCTGCGGTTTGAGGGTATCTGGGGGTTCGCTGGGGGTGTCTCGGGGGCGGAAAGAGAAGGGCGCTGGTGACCTTCCAACCTGCAGGGCGGGTGGGGGTGGCATGTGGGGTTCTGGAATAAAGCGGGGTGTGGTTTGTAGGCGGGAGGTAGTGGTGGTGGGGTGGGGGGGTGGAGTTACGCCGGGGGGTGCGCGGTGCTGAGGGCAAACGCAGCAAAAGGGGAGGTGGAGTGGTGGGGAGGAGCATGTGGTTGCCCATGGTGATTGGTGGGGGAAAATTGAAATTTGTCAAGGGGAATTTGTTTATTTGTGTGTCTGTTTTTCTCTAGAGTGCAAATTTTTAGGATGGGGAAAAATGTTTATTTTACAGACGAGGACGTTTTTTGAAAGGGGGGGTATTTTTACGATTGTAGTACGGAATGTGTATGTGTGTATGTCGGTAGGTACGACCTTAAAATGAAGGGGGGGGTGGTTGGGGGGGGCCGGGGGGAGGAGTGAGCTGGTCCGTTCCTTTTTCCTGACAGACGTGGGGTTGAGACTGGGGGAAAGAGAGGCGCCCCGCTCCGTGGGGGGAAGAGTCGCGGGTGGGGGTTTTGGGTGGTGGGGGGAATGTGTGGTTTTTGGGGTGGGGAACTGTGACTGTGAGGGGTGTGGAAAAGTCTCTTTTTTGCGACAATTAGAACGATTGGAAGGGATACGTCCACATTGACTCATTGGCTCTTGCTTTGTGCTGGGGCGGGGCTTTCTCAGTAAACAAAGAAACCTCCTGAGTTTTTCCTTCGCCTTGATTGCCCTCTTTATATACTAGCTCGCCTCGCCGTAACACACCGAACTGGGAAGGGCTGGGAAGTAAGTTACAGGGGGGGGTTTTGAAAACCCGCCCCCTTTTCAAGCCTCCCCGAGACACCTGCAGTGGCGGGTGAGGCCAGGAGAGGATAGCAAAAAAGTTTTCCCTTTCTTTTTTTTTCTTCCAACCATTTTCTCAGATTTAGGAGCCCTCCTAAAATCCCAGGGCTTTAAAAAACCCTACGTTTGGGGTAGGGTCAATATGGCGGTGTAATAATGATACACGAAAAATGAAACCCTCCAAAATTTCTAAACAAAATTTCAATACCACCCGCTCTGAAAAATAGGTGTTGGGTTTGCATTTTACATATAAACCAACCTTCGGAAATTAGATTAAAGACATTAAATTTTTATAAAAAGTACCCCAGTTTGTATTGGGGAGGGCCCTTTGGGGGGATACGCGAGTTTTCATTACTTAATATTTTGGTTCGGGTTTAAAGTTGTTCATTTAAGGTCACTTTTGGATTTTCCAACAAGTTCTTTTTTTCTTGGTGGGAAAAAGCCCCGGGCACGAGTTAGTGTTTTTCCGCCCCTAAGGGTAAAATCTCCCCGGGCCCGGTTTTTTTTTCCCCCCTTATATTCCATCTATTATTTCTATAAAATATAGGTACATTTCTTTCCCAAAAGGGCTGATATTCCGCCCATCCTTATAAGTGATATTAACGAGTGTTTTCTCCGCGCTCCTCGGTTGGCGCGAAACCTCCGGAAAGGGCCACTGGTTTACTGAAAAAAACCCTACCACATGTCTCGCCATTTTTTTTCTCTACAATACCTATCTCCAGGTGCTTTTTAAAAATTAAGTGGTATGTTTCTAGTGAGGCCATTCCCCGAAGGGGAATTTTAGGAAAAAGATTATGTCATTTGGTTTTCCATAACTTAGGAAAATTCCCACGTCAGGGTGAAAACAAAATTTTTTATTTTTCCCGGAGATTTTTCTCGGAAGTGTTAACCCTTTTATGCGAAGAGATCCAAGTGAGAGACTTACCATGTTCCAAAAAAAAATAAGATTCATTTTCAAAAAATTCTTGTGTTTTTATGAAAACCCAGGTGATTATTTGAGTTAGGAAAAAATAAAATTCCCCAACTTCCAAGAGAGTCCAAGCCTTTTTCGGTATAACCCCCCGTACCAACCACGACTACCAAAAATCAAAACTTTTATTTAAAATTAAAAAAAACGTCCCGGGGGGTAATCATAGTGAAAAACCCCCAGGGCTGGGGGCAGCAAATCCCCATAACCTAAAACCCTTTTTTTTTTCCCCCTTTAAATATACCCCCTGTTCAAACTCCCGTATAGAAGGGTCAAACATAATCATATAGTGAAGTCAGAAGACTAATTAAATCCCCCATTTTAAGTTTTAACTTTTTCAATATCCCCAAATAAAAAACTTTAATAACTTGACCAATTATAAAACCCCCATACCAGTGACCCCCAATTTTGTCAACACACTTTTTTAGCTGAAAAAATAAGTTGCGCATTTTGCTTTTCCCCGTTTTTTTTTCGCGCGATGAAAGACAGTAAACAATAGCTTTTCGGGGGGCAGGACAAGATTTCCAAGATCTTTTTAAAATTGAAAAAACTTTTTTTCACTTTTTAAAAGGAAATTTTTTATTCAAAATCTTTCCCCAGCTAATATATATAAGGGCTGTTTTTTCTTTACCTCAAATTTTACCCCCCGGGTGGCCGGTGGGGAGAACACGGACTGGGGTTTTCAGACCCGCGCCATTCGGTCAGCGGTTCGAGTCCACCAAACTCGTCCTGGTGTGGGGGGGCTTTGTACAGTCAATAACCTTGTAGTTGGTACTTGCAAAGTGTCTAGATAGGATCAAAGTATCTTATATCTTACCTCTAATTTCCCTGAATTCCCAGAGTGGCGACTCAACTGTTGGGTTAAAATACTAGCTGGCGACTTTACTGTAGTAGGTATAGTGAGGTCGCCACTCAGTTTTATTTTTGTACTTTGTTCATTTATAGCCCTAATATGACACAGATGAAGACACAAAATGACACAGACTTCCAGATAGACCCTTCTAACTTTCCTGAATCATGGATGTACAAATGTAAGTATTAACGCCACCACACGTCTGTAAATAACAAAGAAACGTAGAACTGGCGACTTCACTGTTATCTACGGTAGTGGCTAGATAGGGGTCTCGTGCAACCCCCCCCCCCCCCCCCCCCCCGGAAATATACTTCTCATTGGTGTCTATAGATAGGAAACAATGTGTGAGAAAATGATTTGCTATGTAAATAATTGAAAAATGTCCCACGTATCATTTTTATGCAAATTAGTGCCGCCATTACCATTACCATGCAGATTAATTTCTGCATGCATCTCATGTTACAAGAACCAGACATGCGCATCAAGTGACAGCAAGCAGCTTATATATCCTACTGACAAAGTCTTACGCCAATTACACAGAGTCTCTGGAGTCTGAAAGCCATCCTGAATCCTTTGATGACTGGTGTGGGTCAACGAATTCGAGATGTGCCACAGTTCCAATTCTGGCACATCACTCTACAACTCGAACTCCTCCTCTTAACGTTTGTCAAGTCACTGAGGACAGCAAACTTCCCCTGTACATGGACAGCCTCACACAGCTTGCACCAGGTTTTTCAGCATGGACCCACACCAACTATGCACGATGGGTGCCTGTCCACATTCGAGACATGATGAGTCGTAGCAAGTCACACCCAGATATTGCTACTGAATTCACCAATGGCAAATCACAGTTCACAAGACAAAACGAGTTTTCTCATCATGGCCATTGACCAGGCTCATGAGCAAAATAATGCTGCTGTGAAGAGTGACGGTGGTGCTGTTGGACTTACTCAAAATCCAAATGCTCTTAGAAGAGGATGGTGGCTGGGCCGGAACTAGTTAGAATGACTACCGAGTTTGAAGCATCCATGGAGGGAATGAAAATAAAGATTAATCAAGACACGTACGCCACCATGAGCAAACAAATAGTTCACAGGTAATCTTTACTCAACATGTCAAACGTCTGGTTGAAGTAATAGAGGAAATGGGAAACCCCTTCCTTGAAGAGAATACAGACTTGCTGCGGCTGGACACAAGAGACATTGCTGACCCAACTGTTGTTTCTACTGTTCAACAGGCTGAGGAGATAGGTAAGCAACAGTACAAGACCTTCGTAGCAGACCGTCTACTGGAGCGAACCGTACCTCTTACTGAGCCAATGAAAGAAGAATAAACTCCCATTGTTTAGTCGATCCTCTCCAAGAGAGAAATCCAAGACAAGTTTGCAAGTAACTTCGCTAAAGAGTGACTGCTCTTTATTCTCAAGACTCTACATTGCGTCTCAAACACGAGATGGTGATCTTGCAGAATTTTTCCGCCATGAAAACCAAGCAGTCCCCCGTCTTTATCTCAGCTTGGGAAGTACGACTGGGAACCAAATCAGATCTATTGGTGTGTCTAGAGAGTTGCGCAGAGGTCAGAGGTGATGCTCCAAAACCAGATACTGACGTCACTATCGTTGACGGGGCAGTGTTGTGTGAACGTTCTGAAACTAGTTGCTGCCAAAACCTTTGATGATTATGGCGCTGAAAGTATTCTTGCCACACATACAAGGTCACTGCAAAGAGCCTGTCGTGTGGACATAGTCTGGGACCAGTACCGTGACAACAGCCTGAAATCTCAAGCCAGGGACAAACGTGGGAAAGGCATTCGAAGGAGAGTTGACGGATCCACTGTTCTTCCAGGAAATTGGCAGCAGTTTCCTGAGAATTGATGCAAACAAAAACAAAACTGTTTGCCTTCTTGACAAAACACATCACACATCTTGTATCAGATAAGCAGATAGTCACCACGGATGGTTCAGATGTGACGTGCATTCCCGCACGCGACACCAGTCATCTTGCCCCATGTGACCATGAGGAGGCTGATACACGAATGATGATACATCTCGCGGATGCAGTCCGTGATGGATTTCAGAAAATTCTTCTGCGTACGGTGGATACAGATATAGTGGTATTGGCTGTGGCAGCAACAACCAAACTCAAAATCCAGGAGCTTTGGGTGGCCTTTGGACAGGCCAGCACTTCAGGTATATTCCAGCACATGAAATTGCAGCATTCCTCGGACAGATAAGTCACAGGCCCTCCCGATGTTCCATGCATACACAGGGTGTGACACAGTCTCGTCATTTAATACACGGGGCAAGAAGACAGCCTGGGATACCTGGAAAGTATTTGACGAATTGACGCCAGCGTTAGTTCATCTCTCCACGGGGAGAGCAGACATCTCTGATGACGTTGTGGCAGTGCTCGAGCGGTTCACCATTCTTCTCTACGATCGCACCAGCAATCTCGTCAACATAGACGAAGCTCGACAGGCACTCTTCACGAAGAAAGGACGAGCCATGGAAGTTATTCCCCTACCAGAGGAGCCCTGGTACAACAAATCAAGAGGGCTGTGTACACGGGTGGCCACTGCTGGGGAAAACATGCTCAAGGTTGTTATGGATCTGCCCTCACCTGGGGATTGGGAATGGATCGATCCCCACAACTGGAAACCCCTGTAGTCCATGCTTCCTGAAGCCAGCACTTCATCAAGGGAGCTGATTTGTTGTAAATGCAAAAAGGGTTGCAAGGGACGATGCAAGTGCAAACAAGCTAGTTTGAAATGTACCGCTTTGTGCCAGTGTGGTGGAGAAAATTGGGACGTAAACAAGATCAAACTGGAACTATCAGTAAGTTTACCGTACAGTGCTTTACTCATGCTTAATAATGTCAATATCACTAATCTTCAATGTTCAGAGCAACTTGTTGTAATTTCATATATATTGGGTATATATTGTTGGGATGATGGGACATATCTATACGGGAGCCTATTTATTATTTCACTATTTCTCTCTAAATCAATCTTGGAAGCTTGTTGAATGCTTACAACTACGGAATAATGTATTTAAAATGCGTTTACAAAAAACAGTCCAATATATTTGCTGTAATTAGTATTTATATACATAGCTGAAATTAGTTGAGAACTTTTGAGTTTTAGATTATTGTTAACAAACTGTATTATTGTAGATGAAACTGTTAAATTTACACTATTCGTTTTGTCAACTTAACCAAATAAATATTACTAAACCAGGCATTTTAATAATTATGACGAAAGTGTATTTATCTCTTAGCCACCAAATAATTTGCTCAGTTACTAAATTTGTTACTTTTAAGTCAGGCAGATAGGTATATCCATCATAAGAATTGTGGGTTTATACGTACAAGCATGAAATTTGGCACAGTCATAGATAATAGTGGTTTACTTAAAATAAATATGTACTTACCTGTCAACTAGTTAATTTGGTCCTGTAATTTCACTGAAACATTGACTCCTGAACGTGGAGGTTCCGAAATTTGGTGAGTCAGCACTTATTACGCTCCCTGGTGGGTTAATTGACATTGCTGGCAACACAAATGCAAATTGTGGTCATTTGGAGAATACAATTATGGCATATATATGTGTATCTAGAGTCATTTCATTAGAACATAAAGAAGCATTTGTGTCGTCCGGTTAAAAATAATCGCGGTCAAAACGGTCATTTTGTAAAATGGCCGCCACGGCTACCATAGGACGTTTTCGCGGTGGGTCCATATCTGGAATTATTCATTAGATTATTATCTATGACTGTGCCAAATTTCATGCTTGTACATCTAAACCCACAATTCTTATGATGGATACACCTATCTGCCTGACTATGGGGAGTTATAAGATTATTATATATGTTTCTGATGTTATATTGGTATCACTGTTTTATGTGAACTGGCTTTATTAGTCACCTGTTCCTTGGAAATCCTTCAATAGGGGTGACCATGATAGAAGTCTCCATTAAAAGAGTCAATTTAATTTTAATTACCATGCCATTTGCACCTGTCCATGCACGTCATTCTTACATCTTCCTGTCCTCATTCACACCTTACCCCCTTCTCTCTCTCTCTCTCTTGCTATATCCTCACCATTTAACACAAGGGTTCGTCTTCTCACATTACCAGCATTTATTCTTCTCTTAATATCCTTTTTGTCATGGCCTTTTTTTTCCCTTTTTTTTCTTTTTTTAAAAACGCATTCTGTCCCAAAAACATTCCCCTTTGGGGATTTTTTGGGAAGGGCCCCCGCTGGGCCCTTTTCTTCCGTCGACGAATTTCCTCAGCGCCATCAGACCCGCCTCCGTGCAAAATGGTTAGGGTGGGTTAGGTTGGTTTTAGGAAAAGGGTTTAGGTTGTTTATTTTTTTTATGTGGTGACTTTGGGGGGAACCACAATGGGGTTTTTTTCAAAAAAAATCCTTGATAGTTTCGGAGTTTACAAAAAAAGCGTAGAGGGAAAGCCAGCTGCCAAAAATCGGGCAACCATGGGGAAATAGGGCCAGGCGTGGGTGGACGACAAAAAATCCCCTCGCCCCCTGGGGGGTTTTTCGTAAAATCTATTATGTACTTTTTTTGGGGAAATTCCTGTGTAATTTAGGGAAAAAAATGTACCAGTTTACTTTGGGCTTTTTAAAAGGGAATTTTAAAACAAATTACTAAAGAGTTTGTTATTATTTTAGGGGTATTAGGGGCCAAATTACAATTTTTACTTTGGGTCCCCACAAGTTTAAAAAAGGGTTTCGGAAGCATTGAAAGTTCGCGGGTTTTGAAAAATTTTTCCCAGAGGGCGCTGAAAAATTTTTAATATTTGTGAGTTTTCCCTGTTAAGAGGTGATGAATATGGGCAAAAACGTGTTGAATATCTCCAAAATTTAAATACAGTACCCTTTGCAGGCGTGGCATGTTGTGAATGGGGAATAGGATGAGAATTAAAGGAAAAAACAGAAAAAATTAGGGGGAGGAGGTTGATAAAGATTTTTCATGCGGCGGATCTGTTTCCCCCCGGGGCTCTTGAAAAGGACCCCCAACCCAAAAGAGTATTTTTTTTTCCCAAGAAAATTTAAATTTTTACGAGAGAGTGAAATATGTCGGAATCAGGCACTCAAAAGAGTAGAAAATAAGGGGGGCGGAGTTTAAAAATAGTAAATTCTGTTTTGTAATGTAGTCCACAAAAACGCCTCTAATAAGAAACGGGTTTGACAGAAAAAAAACAAAAAAACAAGCAAACAAGGGTTGGGAAGCATAAAAAAAATAAAAAATAAAAAAAAATAGAGAATAAAAATATAGCCCAAGGGTATATATATATAAAATATATAATATATGTATAATATTATATATAATAAAATATATATATATATATTATTTTATATTATATTTTAAAAGGGGGTATTTTCCATCCCCAAGGAAGTAAAATTTTACTTTTTTAAGCCCGCCCAATTATTTTTACTCTTTTGCTTTGCATTGAAAACAAAGAAGATTCTTTCCCCCGGCAGCGGAATTTACTTTTTCTGAAAAATTATCAGTGGTGGGGGGGGGTTTGGGGGTTTTTCAAGACCCTTGGCCAATCGGGATCGCGCGCATGAGAAAATCTTACAAAATTTCCCCTCCCGAAAAAAAAAAAAAAATTTTTTCTTTTTTTTAATTCTAAACCAAATTTCAACATTTTTACATGCGAAGACATCCCAAAGGTACGTTTTAAAAATTAATAGTGGGTTTAAGGGGATTTAGTAAGGAGTAGGGGTAGGTGACTTTTAACGGGAAAAAGTCACATATATTAAAATCTCCGGGAAATTTGGGGAAAAAATTTCCCCCATCCCTCAAATTTTTTCCAAGTGTCCGAATCTTCTTTTGATGTTTGGCTGGCTTAGCCCCAAAACTGGTGTATTTTTGCTAAGATAGTCAAAATTTAAATTTTATTCTTTGAGGGAATTACATTTGCAATAAAAAAAATGTAAAAATTTGGATTTTATGTTATATCAAACAAAAAGAAACCCTTTTTAGGAACCTATCCAGGGCAGGGAAACAAAACATTTTTTCAGTCTGTTTCACCCGCCAACACGGAAAAGGAGGCCCTTCAGCCTACCCACGGGCCACCACACACCCATCACCCCCCAGGCCCCACCCGCCCCCCCACCCCCCGCCCCCCACAAAACCCATAAACCCCACCCACCCACCACACGCCCACACCCATCCGCCCCCCCCACACACCCACCCACCACACGCCCATCACCCTCCCCCCCCAAACACCCCAAACCCACCACACCCCCCATCCCACATCCGCCCCCCAACACCCCCACCCACCGCACGCCCATCCCCCAAATTCCCCCCCACCACACACCCCCCAAACACCGCCCATCATACATCCGCCCCCACCACACCCCCCCCCCACCACACGCCCAAATCACACACCCGCCCCCCCACACACCCCCCCAGGATGTTAAAGGGGGGGAGAGCACTGGAGGATGAATCCCCAACCAGTTTCATCTAGGTTTGGGCCCAAAGAAAAAATTCGTAAAACTTAGATGAGGTAACGTAGGCCTACATACGTACCCTACGGGTCCATGAAAGCATTAAACATCCTCGCGCACACGTGAAAGGCTGTGTAGAAAATGGGATATTCAAATAACATTTCATAGCGCCCAAAAACTTTTTAATTTTAATTTAAAGGGTCCTTTCTATGGGTTTGGGAAAAACAAGCTAGGCCTTTTTCTAAGAGTCAAAACAATTAGATATGTTTTGTAATACAGACAATCACGCAAAACTTTTTGGCTGTCCCTTTCAATAATTTTCAACCTTAACGATTTTCCGAGCCTCTGCAAAAAGGTAATGAAGGTGTACGAAACTTTTACCCCGGGGCAACATAAAAAGAAAGAGTTTTGGGAAACGTACAATCGTTTTTTGTGAGGCAAGCAGGGGCGGAGCTTAAAAAGTAAATTTTTACTCCAGAAGGACCTACAAAATAGCCTATATATTAAAAATTAATATATATATAATATAAAATTTTTAATATAAGGCAAATTTTGTCCATCCCCCAAGGAAAAGAAAAAATTTTACTTATTTTAAGTCCCCCCCCCAACTTATTTTTTAAACTCTTTTGCGGCTTTGGAAAACTGAAAAAAAGTTTCTTTCCCGGCAGCGGAAATTTACTTTCCCCCTGAAAAAAAAATTATACATTTGGTGGGGGGGGGTTTGGGGGTTTTCAAGACCCCTGGCCAATAAAGATCGCGCCATGAAAAAAATCTTTTTCCAAAAAATCCCCCCGAAAATGTTTCTTTTTTCTTTAATTTCATCCAATTCAACATTCTTTACAGGGCGCACGACATGCAAAGGATCCCTGTTTTAAATTAAAAAGTAGGTAAGGGGGGTGAAAGGGGAGTAGAGTAGGTGATTTTAAAAAAGGAAGAAGTCAAAAAATTTTTAAAAAATTTCCAGGGGGACGTCGGGGAAAAAAATTTCCCCCAAATTTCCCTCGAATTTTCAATGGTCCGAATCTTGTTGATGCTTGCGGGGCCTTAGCCCCAAAAAAAACGGGGGTTTTTTGCCATAGTTAGTCAAATATTTAAAATACATGAGGTTTATTAATTGCAATAAAAAAATTTTAAAAAATTGGGTAAGGTTATATACAAAAAAAGGGAAACCCTTTTTAAAAACCCTATCGCAGGGCACGAATAAAAAAAATTTCCCAGCGGTTTCACGCCAACACGGAAAGGGAAAGGCTCTCTTCCCACGGGCCACCACACCCCCCACCACCCCCCCGGGCACCCACCCGCCCCCCACCACCCCCCCACCCAAAACCCATCCCCACATTTCCCCCCACCCCCCAATCACCCACCCGGGCCCCCCCACACACCCCCCACCACCCCCCCATAAACCCATCCGCCCACCACACCCCCACCCACCACACCCCCATCACACATCCGCCCACCACACGCCCACCCCATCCGCCCCCAAACACACCCCCCCACCACACGCCCACTACATCCCCCCCACCCACAAAACCCCCCAAACCACAGGGTCCATCCCCACCCCCGGCCCACCACACCCCCCGGCCCATGGATGTTAAAGGGGGAAAAACCCACTGGAGGTTTGAATCAAAAACCGGGCTTTCATCAAAGGTTTAGGCAAAGAATAATTCTTTTAAAAACGTAGATGAAAGGTACACGTACCAAAATCCGTACAGGCCCATAAAAGCATTAAAACCCTCGACGCACTCGGGGAAAATGGGGTTTTACCCAAATAGATATTCAAAAAAACCAGTTTCATAGGGCCTTTAAACTTTTGATTTTAATACAAGCCCCTTTCTATAAAATTTAGAAAACAATGCAGGCCATTCAAGAGCTAAAAACAATTGGGATATTTGTGGGGAATAAAAGGACAATCACGCTACTACTCTTTGCTGTGCCTTCAATAATGTAAACCCTTTAACGATTTTCCCTTTGAGCCTCTGAAAGGGAAGGTAAAAAGGGTGTACGACACTTTTTTTCCCCGGCAACATCAAAAAAGAGCTTTGGCAGCTTTACAATCTTTATTTTGTGATGGCAAGCAGGGGCGGAGTTTAAAAAAAGTATAATTTTTACTCCAAAAAGGGACACTCAAAATACCCCTTTAAATATAAAATAAATATATAAAATTAATATATATAAATACACTTTAACATACACAACATAAATATATATTATATATTTTATATCCCACATACATACACATAAAACCCCTAAATATATTTCAAAAATTAAAAACATTTAATAGATGGGGCGGGCAAAACCCCGGGCCGCTGGAGCCGCAGCAACAGAAAGGTCACAGTTTAGGGGGGCCCGGGGGCGTGAGGTCCCCGCTCCTTAGAAGTTTTTGGGTCATGGGGGGGTGGGGTGCACGCACCACCTCCGCAGGGGGCAGATTTCCTGAACCTCCCGCGGGCACGAGGGGGGCCGCGTCCTCCAGCGGGGGGACGCCCCCGGTCGAGCCTTTCCCGTGGGGGGGCCCGAAAAAAGGTAGGGGCGTAAAGGGTTTCACTGCCGGATGTCTGGTGGCCTCCCAAAGCCGCCTGGGCCCCACGGATGTGGATGGGCCCCCAGTGGGGGCCTCACGCGGCGCCCCTTTTTGCACGGCGAGGGCCCTGGAGGGGCCCCAGGAGGGCGGGGTGAGCTGCACTTTGTCACCCGGTTGGGGGGGCTCCCCGTAGGCCCGGCGGGGCAGACATGGAGTCGGGGGAAATAACCATGGGACGACCCCCTCCGGTGGGCCCAAAAGGACGTGCTGTACCCGCGGGGTCTATCCCAAACCGGGCTAACTCCGTCTGCAGCGTGGTCGGGGGTCCCAGGACATATTCCGGAAAGCTTAGTGAAATGAGGGGGGGAACCCGGATAAAAGCCCCAAAATTTTTTCAGGCCTTCTAAGGCCCCTAGCTTGATTTGGGGAGGGGAGAAAAATTTGATCCCATCCCCCAAGATGGCTAAAGGAACGCTTCTTTTTTTATTTGACTTTTTCCGCATGGGGGAAAATTGGGAAAGGGGTTTTTTTTAAAAAAATAGTCATAAGGATAATGGGGTTTTTTGGAAAGCAAAATTTTTTATTATTTTTATTTAAAAACTCCAGAACAAAATATTCCAATATGGCTGTCAAAAAAAAAATAAATTCAATATTTATTCGACTTTAAAAAATCCCCCCCGGGGCATGCCCAAAAAGCCATTTTAGTTATTAGCAGAACCCGAATTAAAACATACTCCTTCAATTTAAAAATGACAGTGGTTAATCTACTGACGGTGCATTGAAAAATAAGGATTTATTAAGCCCTTATAAAAAAAACATGTTTTCCCGTACAGCTGCAGGAATTTCCCTGTCTTTTTTAAGGCACCATTTTCACAAGCAGGTATGGGTTTTATAATTGTAATTATGGTCTAATCTCCCCATTTGGGAGCTGCACCCGTTCGGTGCATTTCCCCGTGGCTTTCTTTCCCTGAACATTTCCCGCCAAACCTGCGCACTTTTGCAGGCAAAACTTCACAAGTTCACTTTTCAGCCCCTTTTCGGGCCCCCGGCCCGCGAAACTCCCGACAGGAACCAGGACTTTTTTTTCTGCACATTTTCCAACCGCAGCCTTCAGCCGTTGGTGTTGTTTTGGGCCCGGGGGGCAGGTTGGCCAAAATGCCCCCGCCTGGTACACCACGCTTGGGGGGTGCTGAAAACAGGGCCTGGGGAGTTTGGGGGGAAAGTTTCCCCCATCGTTCTGTTTTTTCCCGGGGAAAAAAGTTTCCCTTTTTGCTTCCCTCACCCCACACCCGAGGGGCTGGTCTTTTTCATATATAAAAGCTGTGAAAAAAGTTCCAGATCTGGAACTTTGGCAATCCCGGGATTTGGCATGGGAGGGTTTTCGATTTAAGTGAAAGGGATCGGACTCGGGTTTAGGGAACCCCGGGTTCCCAAACCGGGCTTTTTCCCCCCCCAAAGAAAGAAGGGAAATCTATCAACCCTGTGAAAACCGTGGAACACTGGTAGCGCTGTGGATTTTCTTTGCCCAAAAGTACTACAGGGTGGCCTTGAGTGTAGGGAAAAAAGGGAAATTCTTTTCCACGCCCAAGGCGACCCCGTGTCGCCGAGGGTATTTTTGGGTAGAAAAGGGTACTTCCCGATGAAAGGGGGACAAAAAAACGGGCAGTATCCACGGGGCGTACCAAACATTTTGGTGCATCCACTCTTAGGGGAAACTTTTAGAGGGGCCAAATTCTTTTGGGCGGGCCCCTTCGTGGGGCAATGGGGCATCGAGTGGGGCAAATGCCACTTTCGACCCACAGAGGGCCCCCAGAGTTGCAAAAAACCTGCTTTCCCTCTGGGAAGGTAGTGGATACAATTTTCTTTTGGGTAGGAAAATGGAAGAGTTTACTTTTTTGTGGGGTACGCAGGAAATCGGGCCCAATTTTCCGGGGGAACCCCTTTGGTCCCCGGCCCCCGCCACCTTCCTTCGTACACCCCTTTTCCCCCCTTTTTTCTCTGGGATTTTTGATACTGTTGGGCCAGGTAAACCGTCCCCTACCCACACTCTCATAGAGGTTTTCCAAATTTCCTATGAGTGGGGAAAAAAACAATCACTTGCATAATTCGTCAAATTTTATGGGTCCAGTCTGGGAGGAAGGGTGGGACCCAGCAGCACCCTCGAGCACTCTAACATCAAAAGAGCCAGAAGGGGGTTTTCTTTCGTCTTATGGGCCGAATGTTGGGGGAGATCGGATTTTTCCCGTCGCAGCTTCCCTCTTTCAAACCAAAGAAGGAGGGTTTTGGGGGGATTTTCATGCTTTAAGGAAAGGGGTCCAGGTCCCCATCACCCCGGGGGCTGTGGGACTAGTAGAGGGCGGGGAAAAAAGAGGGCCACGTTTTAAAAAAATTTTTTACCCAAAACACTTGGCCCACCTGCTTACTCTTTGTTTTTTGGTTTTTGGCGATCTGAACAGGGGGGAATTTGTTTTTCTTAAAATTTGGGGCAGGAGGAGTGTGTAGATCTGTCAACCTGACTTTTGTATGTCTCAAATGTTCTTGCCAACAGGCTCTACTTGCCGACTGTGTTGAAACGGATGGTTTGATGACATTCCGTTTTTTTGTTTAAGTGCCAGGAAATTCGGGGTTTTCCCTTCCTTGGGAATTTGGGGGCCCATCTCAGATGGGGCCCGGATAAGGCCACAGTTTTCTTCTGGAAGTCTTCTGGGTAGATAACCCCCCTCGTGTGGTACTGGTCATCATTTGGGGTTTTCGGGATTTTCTGCTCCCCCCAAAATCGGGCCCGGAGTCGCGCCTGCCCCCGGTCCCCCCCAAAAACCCTCCAACCCCCCGGGAAAACAAAATGGGTTCTCGGTAAGGCCCCCTGCTCCTTTCCCAAAAATTTCACCAAAACTCGTTGTTTTTTTCGTGGGCTTTGGGCCCTGGGTATAGTGGAGAACCTCTTTGGGTGTTTTTGAAACGCCCCGTTTCCGTTTTAAATTCGAATTTGGTTTTTGAAATGCTGGGGGCAGAAATCTTTCCCTGTCCCGATATGCCAAAACCCGGGGGCCCCCGGCATAGTTCTGGTGGTCCAGAGCGAAGAACCAGGCACAAGAGCTTTCGGTCCAAAGTATAAGGGGAAATTTGTTCTGGTGCCCCGTACAAAGATCAGGCCAAGAATTTTCCCGCCGCAGGATGGTTTTTCCCAGTAATGGAATGTTGGACTCCCGGCAGCCAAAGTCCCGTCTTTCCCTGCCTCAAAAAACCTTTTCCCTTTCTTTGGGGTTTTACCAACTGCCTCTTTTGGGGGAGAAACCCCCTGCCTCTTGGCCAGTGGAGAGCACTGACTTTGGGGGCGTGTCGGTTTTTGTGAGGTTTTGAGGGCCGTCAGGAAAAGAGGGTTTGCAGGGCCAGACGGGTGCAATGCCCTTTTGGTTTTTTTTTTGGAAAATTTTAAAAATGTGATCTGAAGATAAGAAGGGATGAAAAAAAAAAACAAAAAAAAAGGGGGTGTATGCATATACGGGAAAATCTTTTGGGCCCTTTAAAGGGGGGAATCTTGATTTTTATCAAAATTTTTTTAAGTGAAAAAATTTGCCGTTATAAAACAAATGGGGGTTTATAGAGGGGGGTTTTGAGTAATTGGATTTGTTTGTCTTCCCCCCTAAAATCATAGCTAGGGGCCCGTAGAATGCCGAACAAAATTTTGGGGCCTTTTTTTCCGGCAAAGTCCCCCCTCCCCTTTAAAATTGGCCTTGGGGCCGGGAAATAACCGCACCTCACCCCGGGAACCACTGCAGCGCCCCGTCCGGCCCCTCTCAGGGGCCCACCCCGGGGCCGTCGGGGGGGAAATAGCCCGGGGAGGCTGCTGGGGACATTGGCGTGCGCCCCAAAGGGCCCGCAGGGGGCGTGCTACCTCAAATTCTCCCCCGTGCACAACGCCTTGCCCGTGCAGGGTGGCGAAAAAATCAGGGGGGGGCAGGGGGGGTGCCAAAGGGGGCGCCGGGGACGTAGCGGCACGGGGGGGGTTTGGGTCCGTCCAGCAGCAGGTGGGTGAGGCCCCCGGGGGGCATTTTTTTCAAAAGCTTTTGCCCTTTTTGGCAGGGGCCCCTCGCGAATTTTTTTAAAAAATTTCGGTTAAGGTTAGGTAAGGTTAGGTTAGGTTAGGTTTTAAGCTTTTTACAACAGTAACTTTGTGTGGGAATCACAATCAGGTTATTTTCAAGAAAAACTGTGGTTTTGTTTCGGGAGCTACAGCCATGCGGGAGAGGGCCGCCAAACTGCCGGGAAAAAGGGTGAAAAGCATTTGGGAATTTTGGGAAACCGGGGGGGAGGGGATGGCGGGCGTCTGCCCCCCCTTTGCAGCCAGATGTTGCCCGGAAAAAGGCCCCGTTTTTGTTGCGGCAGGACCCTGACAGCCTGTCCCGCGCGGCAGACCCCCTTGCCTGGCAAAAAAAAAAAATCTTGGCCCCCCGACGTACAGGCCAGATTTGTCGAAACCCTTTGGCGGGGGGCCCCAACCGTCCCTAGCCTGCATACGGGGGGTTTTTGGGCCCCAGCGCGGTCCCCCCAGCAGGGTCCTCAATGTTTGGGTTCTGTGGACCTCAAAACTCCTTGCTGATGAGCGACGCGCGATAAGCACGGGCACGCGTGTAGTCCCCCAAGGCGCGCACAAATGCAGTAAAAGAGGCGCAGCAGCGGACGTGGCCCCGGGTGTGTCCTGGCAGGCCCTATGATGGAGCCTGTGAGATGGTCCAGCAGGGTATCTCTATAAAGAGGGTAACTTTTCTTTTCATAGGCCCTATTTTAAACGCTACGGGGCCCATTTGGTGAAAGGGCCCTCCCCCTTTTCACCCCAAGCCCCGGGAAGTTCTCAAGGCTTTCCCCCGCAGTATATCATGTTATACAGTAAAAGGATAGACGTTATCTCGGAAATGTTTGTTCTATAAGTTTATCCATAAAACATAGTAAAACACTTTAAATAAAGGTCATTTGAGATGAAGAAATATGATAAACTAAATTTCATTTAAAACTCGTCGTCATGTTAATTTTTGTGGGAAGCTTAAAGATGGGAGATATCAATACAAAAAGAATTTAATTTGCTTTCCATTTACTATTTCGTTTCTGTAATACAATAAATACCCTGCAAACATTTTAAAGGTTTAAATAAATAAATTTTCTCTCTCCCTCTCCTCCTCTCTCTCTCTCCTCTCTCTCCCTGAAAGAGGAGAGAAGGAGAGATAAGGAAAAGAGAGATGAGTGAGAGATAGGGAGAGAAACCCAAAAAAACCCCTTTAATTTTTTCTCTCTCTCTCTCTCTCCTCTCTCCTTTCAAAATAAAAATAAAAAAATAAATATATATAATAAGAAAATTTTTTATATATATATAGAAAAATATATATATGAAATAAAAAATATTAAAATAATATATATATATATATAATATATAATATATATATATATATATATTTATATATATATTAGAAGAGAGAGAGAAAGAGAGAGGGAGGGAGAGAGAGAGAGAAAAGGGGAAAAAGGAGGAGAGAGGAGAGGAGAAAAGGAATTTGAAAAAGGTTTTTGGTCCCTCCATTTCTCTTTCATTTCTCTCCCTCTCTCTTTTTTCACGGAGAGAGAGAGAGGAAAAGAGAGAGGGAGGGGGGAGAGGGAGAGAGAGGAGAGAGAGAGAGGGAAGAAAAAGGAGAGAGAGAGAGAGGAAGGAAAGAGATATGGAAAATTGAGAGGTAAAAAAACCCTTTTCAAATTTCTTAAAATATAATTTTAATATAATAATATTAATTAATATATATATATATATTAATATATATATATATATAATTATTTTTTTTTTTTTTTTTTTTTTAATAAAATATATTTTTTTGAGAGAGAGAGAGAGGAGAGAAGGGGAGAGAGGAGGAGAGAGAGAGAGAAGAGAGAGGGAAAAAGGAAGAGAGGAGAGAGGGAGAGAGGGGGGGAGAGAGAATATAAAGTTTTTTTTTTAATTAAAACTTCATCTTTTTTTTCACTTATTCTCTCTCTCTCTCTCTTTTTCAGGAGAGAAGAGGAGAGAGAGGAGAGAGAAGAGTGGAGAGAGAGAGAGAGAGAGAGAGAGGGGAAGAGAGAGAGGAGGGAGGAGAGAGAGAGAGAGGAAAAGAGGAGGAGAGAGGAGAGAGGAGAGAGGGAGAATTTTTTATTTAAACCCTTTTAATTTTTGCAGGGTTTTTTACGCTACTCCTCCCCGGACCTCACCAGCCCCTGCAGGTGTCTAGGGAGGCTGTGCAAAAGGAGGGTGGTTTACAAACCCACGTGCAGACTTATTTCCACCTTTTCCCAGTTCGGGTGTTGGGCGGGGCGAGTGAATCACGGGGTCAATAAAAGGCAAAGGAAAAAACTAGGGGGTTTCTTTTTTACGAGAAGCCACAAGCCACCAGCAAAAAAGCACAGAGACAAGAGACTAGTTTTTACGTCTTTCCCCTTTCCAACGTTTGTTTGTCGAAAAGCAAGAGACGCACCACCCCACAGTCACGTCACAGCCCCCCCACCCCCAAAAAACCAACGTCCTCCCACCACCACCACAACACCACCACGGACTCTCCTCCAGGAGCGACGGCCTCTCTTCCCCGAGGTCCAACCCTATCGTCCCCGGGATGAAGGAAGGCACCATGCTCACGTCCTCCCCGGCCCACCCCACAACACCCCCCCCTCCACTTTAAAAGGTCGTCCCTACCCAGCTACCCACATACACGTTTAGTTTCAATTTCGTAAACATCCCCCTTTTTCAAATAAGCGACCTCGCGTAAATAAGACTTTTTCCCAAAACGCAAATAAATTCAAACAAATCATCCACATCCAATTTAGACTCTAGAAAAATCAGAAACACACAAAATAAAAAATTTCCTTTTTAAAATTACATTTTTTTCCCCCCACATCACCCGGAGCAGACCACATGCATGCCCACCCCACCCACCTCCCTTCTGCTGCGCGCCGCCCGCACCCGCACCGCACCGCGGAAAACCTCCACCCACCCCACACACCCACCCCCAAGCTTGAGTCCCAAAGGACCCTACTCCCCATCCCCCCCCGCCACTGCAGTTTTGGGAAGGTCCCCAGGCACCCTTTCTCTTTCCCCCGCCCGCGAGACACCCCCAGCAGGAACCCGAGCAAAAATACCTCAACCCGGGCCCCAAAAACCACGGGAACTTCCTCCCCCCTTGGCTGCCTCAAGGTAGTACGTCCAGGACCACACCCCAAATGAACCCCCCCACAGCCCCCCGTTCCCAATGCCAGCCCGCGGGGGAAAAGGGTGCCACGCCCCCTCCCGACAGACCAGCCCCCCACTGCGAACCCGGGGGAAGGGCGGGAGAAACTAGCAGGCACCCCTGGGCCCCCGTATGTGAAGGCACGTCGGGGGCCTTCCCCCCAACCCACCTCCCACGCTTCGGTGGAGGCCACCCACTGCGCCGCCATCCTCTTGGAGGCAGAAGAGGCAGGTAGGGGCCCCCCTCCTTCACCCTGGTCTCCGAGGCCCCACTTTTTGCCCCGCGGCTCCCTTTTCCCACGCCTGCGGCCCTTCTTCGGGTGGCCCCATCCCCGAGGCGAGGTGAGCGGACCTTGCCCTTCCACATCCGTCGGGGGCAGACCCCAGAAAGGGCCCCTTCCTGACTTTACGCTGCTTGCCAGCGCCGAAAAACGGGCCCGGCGGCCCTCCATGCCGCCTTTCCGTCAGACAGCGCGATCCACGCCCTCCTGAACGGCCACGCCCTGCGGGGGGCCGGGGGATGACGAAGGGAGGCAGGAAGGGGGGAGGGGAAAGGTGGGGGGTGGGGGGTGCGCCTCCAAAGAGGGGGGCAGGGAGGCGAAGGTTGGAGCCCCGTTCATCCGGAACAACCCCCTTCGGGACGCCACCAGCGAACAAGGGCCCCCTCCTCTCCGACACCCCCACCGTCCCCCCTCGGACCGACGCAGCCTCACCCGAATCAGGTTCCAAAGGGGCGTCACCCAGGAGGCAAGAGTCCCCATCGAGGCGACGTACTCAGGCAGCGCTGCTCATGTCCCTCCTGAGGCGCCTTTTTTAATGCCCGCACAGGCTGCAGGGGCGGCACCCCGGGACAGGGGGAGTCTTCTTTCCCCTTTTCGCCTGGGCAATGTTGCCAGCTCACCTCTGACTTAGAACCCTAAGAGCGATAAGAGCTGCGTGTCCTCTCTTCCCCTCCCTTTTCTTGAAAAGTGCACGCTCTTCCCCCCCTCTTCCCCCTCCCTTTCTCGACAGTGCACGCTCTTCCGCCCCCCTTTCTTGTACGGCCTGTCGTTCATTTTTCCCCAAAATAGCGGTTTTAAGGAGTGTCATTTCGTCGGGTTTTGTCACGCCTGGTCTCCGTCCTTTTTAACATTGGCATGCGCGCGCCTTTGTTTCCCCCGCACGACCATCCCGCCGCCCCCCCCCGCCATTTGAACCCCGTGTACACTCGCCGGCTCTCACCCTAACACACTCAAATCCCCCTTCTGACACCATTTTTTACGCTACTCCTCTCCCGGACCCAACAGACCACGCAGGGTCTAGGTGAGGCTGTGCAAAAGGGGGTGGGTTAAAAATCCACGCTGTAGACTTTTCTTTACAGCCCTCTCAGTTCGGGGTACGGCAGGGGGAGCTAGTATACACGAGGCAATCAAAGGCGAAGGAAAACACAGGAGGTTTCTTTTTTTTACTGAGAAAAACCACAAGCCACAGCACAAAGCACAGAGCACAAGGAATATGGTGTACGCTCTTTCCTTCCAATCGTTTTAGATTGTCGCAAAGCAAGAAGCACCACACCACAGTCACAGTCACAGTCCCCCCCCCACCACAACCAACAGTCCCCCACCCCCCCACAACACCACCACGCGATTTCCTCCACGGGGCGACGCGCCTCTCTTCCCAGGTCTCAACCCCATCGTTGCCAGGGGAAGGAATGGGGACCATGCTCCGTCCTCCCCCCGGCCCCCCCACACACACCCCCCCCTTACTTTTAAGGGTCTCCTACCAAGACATAACCAAAAACCGTTAGTTTTCACATTCGAACGTTATTTTATTACAGAAAAGAAAATATGCGGGAAAGCTAAAATTTTCGGGTTTGTACGACCTTAAAGTGCCCACAAATCATGCGACGGTTTTTTAAAGGAATGAAGTTCACTATTTTTAGAAAAGACCATTAAAAGGTTTTTTACTTTTTTTAGGAACCCCTTATGAAAAACTTTCCAAAAAACAGCCTACCCTTTATCTGTAAACAGAAACGCGGGGTAATGCCTTGGGGAATTTCCGGGGGTTTTGGGGTGAACGAGGAGGCCTGGCAAAAAGGGCGCCAAAAACGAGTTGTCGCTACTTTAAAATCGGTCCTTTTCCAGCAGCCCCTCCCTAGAAGTGACCGAGTGGTAAAGGTGAGGCTGGTCAAGACATCCCGGGTATGGAAGGAGCGGGTCCCAGGGCCAGGAGCCCTGTTCGTAGGGCGGCGGGGGGGGGCGGCCTGAACCCAAAAAACCCTTTTGGGACTTTCTCAGCCAAACTGAGAAGTTCCGAAGCAAACGACCGGGAAGGGGGGGAAAACCCCCGGTCCCCCTGGAGAAGACCAGAGGAAAGGGGAGGAGAAGGGGGGGGGCCCTCCCGGAAACGAAGGGGAAGGAAAGGAGGTTGAAAAGAGGGGGGCGAGGGGGGGGGATGGGCTGAGGGACAAAACGAATTCCCTCGGGAGAAAAAAGGGAAGGGAGAGGAAAGGAAAGGAAGGGATGGGAAAGTTTTTTAAGGGTTGGGTTTGGGGGGGGGGGTTGCGGTACAAATAAGAAAAAAAATTTTTGGGTTTAACAAACATAACGTGAGGCTGAGAGAGAGAAGAGAAGAGAGAGGAGAGGGGAGGAAAATGAGAGGGGAAAGAGAGAGGGGAGGAGAGGAGAAGAGGGGAAAAAGAGAGAGAGAGGAAGGGGGACGGGAAGGAGACGAGAGGAGAGAGGGGGGAGGGAAAAACAAAGAAATGGAAAAAAGGGAATACAAGAGGGGGGGCCCAAGGGGGGCCGAGGAGAGAGGAGAGAGAGAGAGAGAGAGAGGGAGAGAGGAGAGAGAGAGAAGGAAAAAGGAGGAGAGAGAGAGAAGAGAGAGAGAGAGAGAGAGAGAGGAGAGAGGAGAGAATAATAATAAATTTTATTTCCCCCGGCAGGGGTTATTCGTTACATACAATTATTTTAAAGAAATTATATAATAAAGCGAAAGGTGTGGTATGCTGTGGTTGTGTGGTGGTGTGTGTGGTGTTTGGAAAGGGTCCCCCCCCCTGGCGGAATCCTATCATATGGACATTTTTGGAACCCGGTGCCCGGGGGAAAGGGTTTTAAAGCCCACATGGGTGACCCGATCACTTTTTTTCTTTTTTTTTTTATAGCTATTAGCGAGAATTTTGTGAAAAAAAAAGGGGGTTTGCGAGAATTGAGGAAACCTTATGACGGTGATGGGTAATGGAGGGTTTAATGGGTGGGGTTGGGTAAGGGTGGGGGTGATGGTGAGTGAAGGGGGGGGGGTGAGGGTGAGGGTGGGGAAAGAGGGGGGAGATGGGTAATGGGTGAGTGAATGGGGGTGTGGGATGGGTAATGGGTGAGGAAGGGGGGGGGTGATGGGTAATGGGGAGGAAGGGGTGGGGGTGATGGGTAAGGGGTGAGTAAGGGTTGGGGGGGTGTGGAAGGGGTTGGCGTTAATACAACTTTTTCACACCATGATTCGGGAAAAAGTTAGAAAGGGCTCTGGAGGTCTCCAGATACCCGGGGAGACTGTGTTTGGTGGGCCGAAGGCCACCAAACACAGGTGGTGGGCCGGCCCACCAATAGCCCTCCACAGGAGCTACCAAAAAGTCCCCCCCGGAGGGGGCTTTGCGGGAGGGTTCCCTAGGAGGTAGCGACGGGGGGGCTTTCTAACTTGGGGGCCCTTTCAGAGAGGATCTGGCCCCCCTGTTGTGTTTGGGCTTAGGGGCGGGAGCTGTTCTATAAATTTGGGGGCCCTTACAGAGAGAGATCGGCCCCCCTGTCTGTGTGGTTTTTCGACGGGAGGCTGTTCCATAACTTGGGGCCCTTTCAGAGAGAGATCTGGCTCCATGTTTTGGGTTTGGGCTTTGGGGCGGGAGGCGTTCCCTAATTGGGGGCCCTTCAAAGAGAGATCGGCCCCATTATGTGTTTGGGTTTTGGGGACGGGAGGCTGTTCCATAACTTGGGGCCCCCTTTCAGAGAGAATCTGGGGCCCCATGTCTGTGTTGGTCTTAGGGACGGGAGGCTGTCCAAACTTTGGGGCCCCTTTCAGAGAGAGATTGGCCCCCAAAGTCTGGTTTGGGCTTTGCGAGTACAGGTGATCTCGCTGTTGGTGGGCTACCCTAACGTCCCCTTTCAGTTTAAAAAGTCAGATTAGGGTATAGAGGTCAAATTTGGGTCCAACTTGAACAAATAACCCGGTCGTTTAGTTATTTGTCTTTTCATTCACCATTGAGTTTCCCTTTAAAATTGGATCCCCTGATTACTTTTGGCTTTACCATTACTACTTTTTGCTGCAAAAATCGGTTTTTTAACATTTTTTAGGAGAGTTGTGTTTTCTGTGCCCCATATTACATTGCAATAATTAATAATGCTAAGTACAAGTGATTTTAAATTGCTGTGCGAGTATCCTTTTCGAAATATTTTTTATTCTATTTTACACACATTTGAGATCCCGGGTTTCTTTTTTTTATTTCACATACATGTTTGTTAAAAGTCAGTACCTGCCATTTTAGCCAAGGTTTTTTACATGGTGGGGGTGAAGGGTTGTTGTGGTGCGATAGTAGTTTTCGGGGATCTGGGGTAAAATTTTATAGGACCTATGAACATACACGTGTTTTCTTAGTATTCGTAGTAAACATTTTCGAAATACAACTCGCTTTTGTAAGGTTTTTCCCGTGTTTTTTTGAATAGGGGGTAAGGTTTTGATGAGGGTTTTTTGTAGGATTTTGGGTTTATCAGGTTTTTTGCACTAAAATACAGTCATTAATATAAGCGACAATCATTTACGAAAATGTTAAACAATATGGGCCCGTATAGAAACTGGGGACACCCACGAACATCATTTCGAAGAAAAAAGGTTATGTAATCGTACTGACTGCATTTCCCATTTAGGTAACTGTCAAACCAGAAAGTAAATATTGGTTAAGTTCCCTTAAAATAGGATGGTGCGGTTTTACACTGTCAAAGCTTTTGATAGATCGCATAAGGAAATAGCGGACACCCGACTTCCTATCCATTGTGGTCATAAAGGTTGTTAGTTAATGACGAGTAAGGGCTGTTTCGTAGATAATTTATGAACGAAAGCCATGCTGGGTGTTAGATAGGGAATCAATTGACTCGAGGAAAGTTGTGAGTTGAGTAGCAACAGTTTTTTTCATTACCTTAGAATAGATAGGGAGGAGGGAAATGGCGGCGGTTAATTATCTGACATCATATGTGTCTCCATTCTTGTAAAGAGGGGTGAACCGATAGCAGCTTCCACTGATTCGGAAAAAGACGTTACGATGGAGGTTGTTTATAGTGTAAAAGTGTCAAAACATAAGCTAAAAACATAAAGTGAATCCGTTAACGAATCGCAGGGAAAATTATCTGATCCAAACGATTAGTGTTGTGTAAAGTAATCGTCCAGACCCCAATTTTTTTTGCCGGAATTATGTGGAATGTAACATTCAAAACACCTAATCCACCAAAAATAATTGATTTACAGGCCGTATTTCCGTAAAAACAACGACTTTTGTAAAAAAGCGCGCGAAAAAAAAAATCTTCCCGCCAACAGGGCCTACGACTGTTATGATGGACGTCAGAAACGGCGGACGCGCAGGACACTCTCCTTCTGACACCTGTCGGCAAATGTTATGATGAGCGATTGACTTGGGTTGTCAGACAGTGAATCTGTCGCTGTGACCAGATCTAGAGTACGAGCTCAATATGACACCGAAAGAAATGACGCGGTCGCGCGTATACGATGAGGCAAACGAACCTCAGATTGTCATGGGATTCCTATATGTTTGAGCCCCGAGTACGAGGTGGATGAACAGGTGTTAGAGAGCCTGAGGTTCAGCAGGAGGACCTGGCACTTCTCCAAAACATGGATGGTAAACTAAGGTAAACCATGTGTGTTGGGAATCACAATGAAGTACTTTCGAGAAAATCATATGGTTTAGTTTTGGAAGCTACAGTCAAACGTAATTACTCGGAAAAACCACATACTACATTTAACCTACAGCAAAGAGAGTTGGCGAAAATATGCGGGGCGGGAAGGCAGAAAAGTGTGACAGCCACACCACCACAGGGTCTCTCACAACAGGGCACGCCCAAGCCCAATCCACAAATGGTTTACTTGGTTTACTTTGTCTGTTAAGAGGCCCAAAGCCTCACAGTCGTGGTGGTCCATCGCTACCTACGTATACACCGTTTCCTCATACACAACTGTTCGCCCCAACACAATATAGGCGTGAATCACCACACGCCACTCCGCCACTACACTTACACACGCCACTCCGTTCCGGTGCAATTTTCTCGAAAGGCACAGGTGTCTTGCTGACACCCATAAAGGATGCACGCATGTGGCATATAGCAAACACAAATCTATCAGAAACACCCAAATATCTTCACGTACTATATTTATCTCTGTGTTTAAGGCCTCTCTGATCAAGCTCGGAAGATGAGCCTCCCTGATTGCTGCGTCACCGAGCATGAGCATGAGCGTCTGCAAACGTTGAGAAACGTTTTGAAAACTAGGGAAATTTGCAGATTTGATTGCGCGAATTATTTTAAAAACGGCTGACTGGATACAAAAAGTGACGACGTATTGTGATATACTGTTTATGGCTATGATTTGATTGCATTAAATCAGAAGGATGAACATGGTCTGGACGATACTTGAAAGTGTGCTTGATAGGTAAAATTTAGATTGACTGTGTTCGTACCGACGGGTTGGGGCCGGAAAATGTTCTACTGACGAGGATACGCTAGCGTCTCTCTGTAGTTACATTTGGTCGGGGATGTTACGCAGGGACTGTTGCGTTTTTTTGTAAGTAGTTTCAGCAACAGTTTGCGAAAAAAATATTAAAATCTCCGCTCTACTTTTTTCAGCGTCAGATGTGTTGGCATTAGACGACCTTTTTAGGGGAGGCGATTAGGCCTTATTAACTCCAAGTAGCGGCATGTTATTCTTAGAATAAGTAATAGATCGTGCTAGTACCACTCCCTTGTTTTATCATAGGCTTGCTTTACATGGTTTTTTAGGTCCTTGTTATTGGGCCTGAGAGTGTGGCGCGTTCTGTGGGCTGTGAGATACGTTAGAGCGAGTATTTCGTGTTGTTATTGCCTCCCGAATCTTGATCGGTTCATCCACGGGGCGGGGGACGGCGTATTGCCTGTTGTACCATGGGGGCGCAGCAATCAAGGCACTGTTATAGTGGATGTTAGTATGTCTACTTTGTCATTAAATCGTTCTGTATTAAATATTTACCGAGTCATCACTTTCACTAAGTAATTGTGGCAGGAATGTGTCCCTACCATAGAATGTGAAGGTCAACGAATAGTTTTAATGATACGGGGTCGTTTTGTTTACTCTATAGGACGGTGACACTGACAAGTAATGGTACGCTATTGGATGGGAGGATGACGTCAGAGGTCAGCAACCGAGTCAAGGCTTGTTAGTGCATGATAAACGGGTCAAGTAGTGTGCCAGAGGTGGGATTGACTCGAGTGGGCGTGCTAATTACACTGGTCGACACCAAAAATGGGTCTGAGTGCATTGTGTGAGGGTTTGTGGAAAGCATTTTCGCTGCTGATTTTCAAAAAATGCATTGCTTTTCCTTAGCACGTATAGTTTTTGAAAATATTCGGCAGTTTTAAATTTTATAGCTATTATAATTATATAGTATATATAATTATATAATAATCGAAACATCCCCGACGTTAATAATATTACTCGTAATTTAATTCTGGTGGTGCCTGCGGCTTTATTAGGGACCTAATGTACATATCTGGCAAAAATATACCAAATTATGTCACAAATTATCCGAAAATGTTAGCCCCACATCTGGAAATTCCGAAAATATCCAAATAACAGTTAAATTTTGGACTTTATATAAATATATATATATATATATATATATATATCTATATATTATATATATATATAAGATATTTTTTAATTTTCTGTATTGGAACACCAAATTCGAGCGATTTTTTTTTGAGAGAAAAAGATGCGCTAGTTCGAAGAAACAGTCAGATCTAGACTGTTCTTCAGAGAAAACAGTCAAGATCTCAAATGGGTATTAAATATAATATGATCAAAATGATAACTACACACAAAAGTACTCACCCCTGCGACCATAGTAGTACATCAGAAGTGTTTCTGTAGTTTGCGATTTCGTTGTAGGAGGCAGCTACTTTCCACGTTGTAGCGTCCAGCAATAGTCCCCTATCATGTCTGGGACTGAATGTTCTTGGTTATCGCGTTTCCATGGTGGCAATGTCTGGTGGAAACGTTCCCCTGCTCATCACTGACCGCGCAAGATTCGTGGGAAGAAATCAAGATGTGAATGAAAAAGTGGATTTTGAGTGACATCCGAAGCTCCAAGGGCATGGTAACTCTTAAACATGTCATTTACATACGTTCCCATAATTCGATGCTCGAACATACCTAGGTGGTTCTTTATACAGCCAAAAAAGTTTTCCAAGCAGCTGTTTTCCATGGGCAGTAGGCTCTTTACCAAAGCATCAATCATGCGCTAGTTGACGGAATTTGAGGGCCATTGAAAACCACACCTGCCTTTACTTTGGCATTTCAGATACGTGCGGTTCAAACTTTGTAACAAATACTGAAGCCAGCACCATTTAATCCATAGGGCCTTTACAAAATTTTCATTAACCCAAGTTTCAGATGCAATGGAGGTAAGTACACCTTTCACCTGTCAACAGAGGTTTGTGTACATACAGTTGAACCTGCCAGGGAGTCTTTCGGTCGTGCTGGCCATTTCTTTGTCTGTACTGTTTGCTTGTCGCTCTAGAGTCCCAAACAAAGAAAAACACATGTGCTTAGTGTAACCTAACTGGAACGGTACTAGAAGCAAGCGAGATACTTTCAGGTCCCCACACAGATCCAGGATTGTTCTCATATTTAACAGTCAGATAACAAAGTCTTCTAGTTTCATAAGGGTTTCACTCATTTCCATGCCATGCACAATTGGAACACAATTGGAAGTTATTTCCTTTATGCAGAGAATGGCCTTTAGCAGTGTTTTTTCCTGAATCTATGAAACAGCGCCACTCACTCTTATCATAAGTGTGAGGACTCACAAAGTTGTTCCTATGAGTGTCAAACATCAAGCAATTAACAGATCTTGTTGTTCCTCTGACAGACGCTTGAAAGGTCCTTTATGTCTAGACGAAACGTGGTGATGAGAAACTCCTCTTGTAGCAAATTCCATTCCTTGAGACGAGATCCAAGGACTTCAATTTTCTCCTTGGGTAGATCTAGTTCCCTCGCAAGGTCATGTTAGCATTTCCGATGATGAATTTGGGCTCGCGGTCTGTCTGCCATTTCTGTATAGTATTTTGTATCCATTTTTTGATTATACTCCTCGTTCGAATCTGATTTCCACTTTTAGCACGTGAATTGGGAAACATTTGGAACGGGAGCTCAGGACCATGTGGCAACAGGCCTGATGGCAGAAGGTACGTCAGGATTACCGATTTTAGCTCGCGTTTTACTGAATATCATTGATGTTAGTGAGAAGAAGTTAGCAGTCAGTACTTGTGATCCTCGCGTCACGCCAAACCATTGGGACGCCGAAATGCCATGCCTGATGGCCGTTTGCCACGCATCCATCATTCAAGTGGTTCAACACAGGGTTGCATGCTACGTGATGGGGACCCCACTTTATCTTGATCCACCTATACGGCACTTGAAGTAATGCAGATAGCTGCTTTAACATCTTTGTGAAGAGGTTTCTTCAGACTGTCAGGGTAAAAAATTCCACGTATTAGTACACAAAACTGTCAGATGCATTCACACAGTTACGGCGCTCCAGCACAGCTCGTACAAGGACTAGTCTACGGGAACAACTAAAATTAGGACCTCCACTAAATCAAACACCATCATATCTGCAAAGAAAAAAGAAAATGTAAAACATAGTCAATAGCTGACGTATCAGTAGGTAAAAAAATGACTACACAGCACTGCTAACCCCTCGCCAATACGCAGGGGCGCGCACACCCTCCCTGCTCACTGCAATAAACCACACTGACTCCAAAAAACAATGCACGGCCCTAAATAGGCTGAGAAAGAAAAGATTAAGGTTTAAAATGAAAAACATGGTGAAACCTTATTTCTACTGATTTTACCCATTTTTTTCATGATTGCGTCTGGTTCTCAAAAACTGAAGTAATAGAGTTAATTGAAACATTCAGATTCGAGTTCAGCAGGGTTAGATTTACTTATAATCAGCTTCATTTAGTCCAGGGGCGGCCATTTTGGAAGGGGCTCTAAAACTACACCCTCTTAGCGTCCCTAAGACCGACTTAGTTATACCGGCCAAGAAGAGTACTAAGAAAGCATGTTCGGGGCGTCATCTAGCCTCGTGTAAGGGGACAGAAGGCCAACCACCTCTTAGTGCACCTAACCAAATCAGCGCGCGCGACACAAAGTCTGTATTTGGCGGGAAATACGTATACACGCCTTTTGAGTCGTCTCTCTCTCTCCTCTCTCTCTCGTCTCTCTCTCTCTATCTCTCTCTCTGCTCTTCTCTCTCTCCTCCTCGCTCTCTCTTCTCCTTTTCTTCTTCTATTATTTCTCTCCCTCCTCTTCCTTCTCCTTGATTTGCCAGATATGTTATTTTGTAGTCACAGGCAGTGTAACACGCCGAGGGAGTCTCTCTCTCTCTCTCTCTCTGTCTCTGTCTCCTTTTTTTTCTTCTATTAATTCTTCTCCCTCCTCTCATTTCCCCCTTTTCATCCTCCACACACACATCATAGGCCAGTATGTGATATTATCGTGAATAAACGACACTTTTTGTTTCTGGTGTGTTTTGAGGTTGAGAATTAATCTGCGAACCGTTTCTGGTAGCAAATTCATATCTATTCCGCCCAGCCCACCCCTATATATATAGTATTAATAGCCCCACACCTATATATATAGACATAGTGTATTATACAGCCTAATAGATCTATATACAGTCTAAACATATAATATAAACCAATAATATAACCAGTGTTGTTATGGGACGGAGAAAATTGCGGGCAAAGACAACCCCAACCTGCCTTAGTGTACACTCGCCATGCACTGCTAAAGGCGCTATTACACGGGCACTTTCTGACTCAGTGAGCAGCTGCCTACTGAGCAGATTTCACTGAAGCTGCTCAAACGAAACTATTACACGGTGATCTGTGTTTTGATTGGGCAAAAATGCATACAGACTGAGTGCCCCCCTCCCTGTTAATTATACCAATGATAATAGCGCTTCCTAATAAAGCGGTGCTGTTGTAATGGAGATAGCTTTATTTTGCGCAAAAAAAAAAAGAAGGGAAAAAAAAAAAAGAAAAAAAAAAAAAAAAAAAAAGTATACTTTGTGGTAAAGTAGGTTAGGTTTCATACAAGCATAAGGTTTTTAGGTTAGGTTTCATTTAAAACCTTTAAGGTTAGTAGGTGTTTCATTAAATATCTTTAAGGTTAGGTTAAGGTTCATTAAAACCTAATAAGGTTAGGTTAGGTTTCTTATTACATTTTTTTTTTTGGTTTTGGGGGGGTGGGGGTTGCGCAAAATAAAACTCAATTAGAACAAGCAACCTATTGTAGGCCAAGAAAAAATAGGGAAATACTTGGGAACTACTTCCGGCCTTTGACTGAATGAACTACCGCCACTGTATTGTATGCTTATTGTACTTCACGTCTGTCAAAGTTCCTTCCAGCGTGCGCTCAGACTTGGTAACCCAACGGGCCGCTATGAAATATGAGGTGCCTCAAAAAAATTCTAAGTCCAGTTAGGTTAGGTTAGGTTAGGTAGTATACTTTGTGGTTAGGTTAGGGTAGGTATACTTTGTGGCTTAAGTTAGGTATACTTTGTGGTTAGGTTGGTTTAGGTTAGGTATACTTTGGGTTTTAAGTTAGGTAGGTTAGGTATCCTTTGTGGTTAAGTTAGGTTAGGAGGTATACTTTGTGGTAAGGTTAGGTTAGGTTAGGTATACTTGGGTTAAGGTTAGGTATACTTTGTGGTTAAGGTTAGTGGTAGTATACTTTGTGGTTAAGGTTATAGGTTAGGTTAGGTATACCTTGTGGTTAACGGTTAGGTTAGGTTAGGTAACTTTGTGGTTAGGTTAGTTAGGTTAGGTATCCATTTGTGGTAGGTTTAGGTTAGGTTAGGTATACTTTGTGGTTAAGGTTAGGTTAGTTAGGTTAGGTATACTTTGTGGTTAAGGTAGGGTTTAGATTTCTACTATAGGACTTTTGATGATTTTTTTTTGGAGCCATAAATTCACTTATATTTCTTCCCTCACCCAAAAACCGTATTCCAGCCAGTTTCTCCAGGCTCTGTTAGCTATCGGGGGAAGAAAAAAAAAGATAGGGGTGAAGGACTTCTTCCAAAGTTTTACCCAAAAATAGTTGGTGTGTCTGAAACGACCGGCGACTCTGTCCATATTACCAAAAGTTGTTTCGTAGGCTATATGAAAAACCACTAGGTCGTTCGTACCACTCAGCGCAGGAAGTTGAACTGACTTACTAGAGTACGAAAACTGACACCAGGTATGTTACGAAATACTCAAAATCAGTGTACGAAACTAATACTTTCAATTCAATATACCAAACATTAAGAAAGTTTTTGATTAGGCCAAAGGGCTTTTGATTCATTTAAACTTCCCGTAATCCCGTGAGTAGGTCCTATGGAACACTGTGGCCCGCGCCTACCCGTGGCCGTGGTGGTACGGGGTCTGGACGCCGTTATAGTGGACGAGAACTACGCGTTCGCTCTTTAGGTCAGGACACACACTCGGGGGTGCTAACACTTGCCACTCTTAGCCTCTCTCGCTTTACCCCATATACACCAACTGTCCACTACACCCTGTACGGCCTCGCAACACACCTGTCGCCTGGTATCACCGTAAGTAAATGACTTAGGTCAGGCCTCTTCGGAATTGAGGGTGCATTGTTTTCTTTTTAATGTTTTTTTTTAACAAATAAAGGGCTATATATGTTACATATGTAGGATGTGCCTGAACTAAGTAATCAGTAAGGCTTTCCATCTCGTCGTGGCCAGTCAAGCCGGCATGTTGATGCTTTTTGATGTTTTAGAAGAAATGATCTTGTTTTTGTTACAACTAAAATATATAGTCATCACTAATTCGGTCCTTTAAACAGAAAACGTTTTTGCTCACTCAAATGACGACAAAAATAGCTTCGAAAGTAGTCTTGTATTGATCAACCAAACAGGCTTTCACGAGCAAAATCCTCAAAACTGCTCAGTGACAATCTGCTCACTGAGCAGCAATAGTGCCCGTGTAATAGCCGCTTTAGCGGAGCGAACTTTGCTCCGAAAATGTCCACCTAGCGCTAAGATGTCCTTAGTCCCCTAAGATGGTCTAGTAGTGTCCAAAATGCGCCCCAGAACCATATCTTCGATTTTTTGTGTCTAGCTAGCACTAGAGACACTTTTTTTCCGTCTAGTTAGTCGAACTCCGTGGTTTTTTCGCGCTATGACTAGTTAGTCCGTCTGAATCAGTCATTCTGAGGCCAAAGTCGCTCTTGATCGTCTTTGTATACAAGTGAATCAACTTTCTAGTCAAATTCAAAAATCCATAGTGATTATTTTAAAGATATTCGATATAAATCAGTAAGTTTGCAAATGATAATGCAATTACGTTAAAAGTATTTAAAAATCTTCAAGTGACTATTGTACATGTATATACATTAAAAGCGGTTTATATAACAGCAAAACAGTTCTCTCGCATGAACTCGATTGAAAAGAATCTATACAAAGTAGTCAACTCACCCGAACACACCCGACACACAGTGGTGTACAGAATATGAATGTTTAGAGTGTGGGAACCAGATTTGCTAGAAAGAGTCAGCCACCCAAACACACCCTGACACAACAGTGGTGTAAGAATCAGATGCCTAGAGTGTATTAAAAAGATTTCTACCAAAGAGTGACCTCACCTCACACCACCCTGACACACAGTAGGTGTAAGAAGTATGAATGTTTTTAGAGTGTGGGAAAAGCTTTACTACAAGAGTGACCTCACCACCACAAACCCTGACACACAGGGTGTTAAGAATTATGGAATGTTTAGAGTGTGTGGAAAAAGATTTTACTACAAAGAGTGAACCTCCCACACAACCCTGACACACAGTGGTGTTAAGGAAATTTAGGAATGTGGTAGAGTGTGGGAAAAGATTTACACAAAGAGTGACCTCACCATACACACACTGGAAAACAGTGGTGTAGAATTATGAATGTTAGAGTGTGGGAAAAAATTGCCTACCAATGGTCACCTCACCCACACACCCTGGACCACACAGTGGTGTGGAGATGATGAATGTTAGAGTGTGGGAAAAAGATTTTACTACAAAGAGGTACCTCACAAGACACACCCTGACCACCAGTGGTGTTGAAGAAACCATTGAAATGCCTAGGTGGGAAAAAGGTTTTATACCCGGTTCGGAACTCACAGACACAACCTGACACACAGTGGTTTAAGAAGTATGAATATTAGAGTGTGGAAAAGATTTCTACAAAGAGTCAACTCACCGAACACACCCTGACACACAGTGGTGCTTAAGAATCAAGAATGCATAGAGTGTGGAAAGATTACTACAAGAGTGACCTCACCACACACCCTGGGACCCACAGTTGGTGTTAAGAATTATGGCAATCGTTTAGCGTGTGGGAAAATATTTACTAGAAAGAGTGACTCTCACCATACACACCCTGGAACACAGTGGTGTTAAGAATTATGAATGTTTAGAGTGTGGGAAAAGACTTTACTAGAAAGAGTGACCTTCACCATACACACCCTGACACACAGTGGTGTTAAGAATTATGAATGTTAGAGTGTGGGAAAAGATTTGCTACACTGGCGTCACCTCACCACAACACACCGCTGGAAACACAGTGGTGTTAAGGGATGTATGAGTGTTTAGAGTGTGGGAAAAGCATTTGTTACAATGGAGTCACCTTCACCATACACACCTGACACACAGTTGGTGTTAAGAATTATGAATGTTAGAGTGGGGAAAAAAGATGCACACGGGTCACCCTCACCACACACACCCTGGACACCACAGGTGTTAATAAATTATGAATGTTTAGAGTGTGGACAGATTGCTAGAAAGAGTCAGCGCACCAAAAACACACCCTGACACCCAGTGGTGGTGTTAAGAATCATGAATGCCTTAGAGTGTGGGAAAAAGATTACTTCACCATCAAGAGGGACTCACCTTGACAACACCTTTACACACAGTGGTGTTAGAATTATGAATGTTTAGAGTGTGGGGAAAAGCTTGCTACAATGGGTCACCTCAACATACACACCCTGACACACAGTGGTGTTAAGAATTATGAATGTTTAGAGTGTGGGAAAAGATTGGCTACAATGGGTACACCTAAACCACACACACCCTGACACACCAGTGTGTTAAGAATTATTGATGTTTAGAGTGTGGGAAAAAGATGTACTACAAAGAGTGACCTCACCAGACACACCCTGGACCAGCACAGTGGTGTTAAGAACCATGACAGCATAGCGTGTGCGGAAAAGGTTTATACACCATTCTGAACTCACCCAGACACACAGTGGTGTAAGAATTATGAAGACATTAAAAGTGTGGAAAAGATTTATACAAAGAGTGACCTCACCAGGACACACCCTGACACACAGTGGGTTAAGAACAATGAATGCATAGAGTGGGGAAAAGGTTTTATGACCCCATTCTGAACTCACCAGACACACTCCTGACCACAGTGGTTGTTAAGAATCATGAATGCCTCCTAATCCAACCAAAACTTAACCTCCCCTTATCTGAATTTAGAAAAGTCATTGCACAAAAAAACAAAAATACAGGGCACAGGAAAGCACAGCTAGAAACGGCAATAGAAGTATAAAGTACCTAAATTTCCTATTTCGGTAACTATGTTTTTGGGGATAATCCGCAGAAGTTGGCGGGCTCCACAAAGCCTTTCAGCTTACTTTTTTTTACATGTCATGAAAGAAATTGTTTCTACTACAATTATGCATTACAAGGCACTAATTATAGCCGTCGGTAATAATGGACGAGAGTTTCGCGGTCGTTTTCAGAGACAAAGACTATTTTTTTTTGGGCCCTACAATAGGTGCGTGTTTTTAAGGGAGATAGTTTTATTTTGCGCAAAGAAAAAAAAAAAAAAAAGAAAAAAATAAATAAATAAACCTAACCTTACCTTATATTTTTTAATGAAACCTAACCTAACCTTATAGGTTTTAATGAAAACAAACCTAACCTTATAGGTTTTAATGAAACATAATCCTAACCACAAAGTGGTTAAACCACAAACCACAAAAAACCCATGTTTTTACAGTCAAAACAGCTGACTGGTGATGCAGGCGAACTAGGGTACCTCTATAAAGATATATATAATACAGGGGCCAGATCCAGCAAAAAAGTGTAAGTCAAGCGTGTAAGTATGGGGGTAAATGTACTCCGGCGCAACCTCGCCCCCCTTTTGCGCCGAGGCTTTTTGAATAATCCGCCGAGATGACTTGCGCCGGGCGCAAGGAGGAGTATCTCAGAGTATCTCCACAGAGACAGCTGATGGCTGGCGAATACATGGCGTCTTTCTCGCTAATAGCGAATCACAGCAGTGTTTATATTAGAAATTCAGATCTATCAGCCAATCACAAGGCTGTCACGTGATAAATAATGTTTACAAACATTAATCAGCTGTTTACTCAGCTGACATCGGGGTTTGACACAACAAATCGAGGTATCATGTTTAAAGCGATAAGGAAAGGTTTGATGATGATGATTGAAGAATTTCGTCAGTTATGACGCAGCTGAGATGGATCTCTGCTGTAGCCAGACAGCTCTCTCCCCAGACTACCCCGAGCAGAGAGCTGTCTGCTAGTGCTTATAGTGTTGGCCGAAGCCAGCACCCCGGGAGGCGGGTTACAAACCCCGGCTAACACCCGGAAACCCATTCACTGCTGGGGGGACAGGGGCTCGGGTTTTAAGGAAACAGCCCAACTGTTCCGCTCCACCCGGGGATCGAACCCGGGACTTCTCGTTGTGAACCCGAGTGTGCTTCCCTACACTAAGGGGATACAGTTGATTCGGGCCGCCAGTTGAATCAGGCCGCCTATATTAAATGCATACTGGACGAGTTTCGTGGTCGTTTTCAGAGGACAACCGACTATTTTTTTTTGGGGCCTACAATAGGTGCTTGTTCTAACGGAGATAGTTTTTTTTGCGAAAAAAAAAAAAAAAAAAAAAAAAAATTAAACAACCTAACCTTATAGGTTTTTAATGAAACCAAACCCTAACCTTAAAGGTTTTAATGAAACCTAACTAACCTTATAGGTTTTAATGAAACCTAACCAACCTTAACCACAAAGTATACCTTTTTTTTTTTTTAGGGTTTGCGCAAAAAAAACTATCTCCATTAGAACAACCCCCTATGTGGGCCCAAGAAAAAAAATCGGATATCTCGGGAAAACGACCGTTAAACTGCCCTGTCTGCGGGTATGCATTAGGGTGGTCCTTAAAACAAAAGTTGGAATTGTTTTGTTCCTAACCCGGGAATTTGTTACCATTCAAGTGGAAATCACCCTGAAATTTTTTATGGAATTCGGCTCGTAGGAAGATGTTGCACACATGACCCGAATTTTTCCCCTCTGTGACTCGTTCGACTGGTCATGGGTTATTGGAACATACTCCATTTCCTCCTCCTATTTTCACAATATTTCTTCCGAATTCGATTCTACTTGTCACAAATTAAGTCTGAACATATTCCCCTTTCTTTTTCAGTTTGATATGGCGACTAGGAGCAAAGATTTCTTGGGGTTTCCCCAAACGGAGGTAATTGGCTCCAAACTCCCTTCCAACAGGGGAGGTTCTCGGGGTCGTTCTCCACCTTTCTACAGCTCAAAAAGATGACTCTCCGCGATGTCACGCTGGCCGTGCCCCCCATGGTGGCTCAGTTTTGGATATGGCGCGGATCCCAATGATCCGAAAAACAAACATTGTCACCAAGATTGAGAAGCTCCATGGGGAGTACGAGCTCCTCAAGAAAGGTCGCTATCGGCGATCGGAGGCTCAAATCTCGAAAGAAAAGGATTTTGAGGTACTTCTCGACAACCTCTTCGACGTGGCACACGGGAATGCGCTGACCATGATGACCAACCAGGAGGACAAAGAGTTCCTCCTCGCCCAACGGGAGCCAGGACGTCGAGGAAGGATTTTGGGGGGCGTCGATTCCGTCCTTGCTGCTCAGGAGCCCAGGCAATCTCTTCGCTTTGGGAAAAGGGCCGCTGCTTTCTCCGCCCGCAAACAAGAAGAGGCTGCCGCTTCCTCATCTGTGGCGCAGCTCGAGTCCTCGCCGTCGTCCAGCTCAAACACTTCAGCTGTTGTCTCAGATGAAGAATACGGAGCAGTTGGAGGAGCGAGTCCTGCGAAGCGGGGACCGAAACGGGCCACGAAGAACATCGTCTCTCCAGCACTGGCGGCCACGTGGATCGAACCAAGCTGACGATCGTTCCGCGACTACGTGCTGACTGAAGCCCCACGTTGCCTAGGCCAGAACGTCGAAGAGCTCAACATCAACGCTCATCCATCCGACGCCAACGCTTGAACATCGTGCGGCCATGGCCTCAAAGATCAGAGGAGGAGTTTCCCGGGCAGGAACTCCGCTGGTGGTCCACTGGGATGGCAAGCTCGTGATGGACCCGACCACGAAAAAAACATGTGGACCGTTTTCCCGATCATCATTTCCGGGATTGGAGGCGCCCAACTGCTCGCCGTCGCCAAGTTGGGCAGTGGCACGGGAGAGAGCATGGCGGCAGCGGTGGTTTTCGGCCCTGGAGACATGGGGAGTCGCGGATCAGGTAGTCGGGATGTCCTTCGACACCACGGCAAACCAACACCCGGGCCCCAGAAAGGGGCCTGTGTCCTCATCGAACAGAAAATGGGGGGGAAAAACCTGCTGCATTTTGCCTGTCATCACCATATCCTGGAGCTGGTGGTACATGCGGTGTTCGTCCGTGTTCTTGGGTGTTCCTCATCGCCCGAGCATCTGCTCTTCAAACGCTTCCAAACCTCATGGGAGGCATCGACCGAGAGGACTTCGGCACGGGAATCATGGTGGAGGAAGTGGCGACTGTTCTAGAGGACGTCAAGGATGAGGGTCTTCGATGGACTCTTCAAGTCCTTCAAGAGCGTGAGGACCTTCGCGATGACTACCGGAATTTGGGCAAAACTGTCATCATTTTCCTCGGTGGTGCCCCTCCCGGTGGAATTCGATTCCTTGCTCCTGAAAACAATGCACCAGGCCCGATGGATGTCAAAAGTCCTCTACTCCTTCAAGATTTGGATGTTCCGGGCCAGTTCCGCTTGACGAAGAAGGAGGAGCGTGGACTTCAGCGGTTGTGCCTCTTCGTCGTCCGAGTCTACGCAAAGGCCTGGATTTGAGGCTTCTTTCTCGGTTCAAGCCCCTCGACTCGACCTCGAACTATCAAGGCCCTCGGCACCTACGACAAGATCGACCCTGAGAAACGGAGGAGTCGCGCTGTCGAAACTGTCAAGCCATCTGTGGTACGTGTCAGAAGAACTGGTTGGGTGTCCTTCTTCGACTCCGACGTGTCCCGCGAGACCAAAAAACGCCATGGTTACGGCCCTACGACGAGAGGAATTTTAGGAGAGGACACGGCTCCGAAAAGAGCACGCTTCCAAGAAGTCGGTCCGAGATCTCCACCTGGAAGACTTCGTCAGTGGACGTACTCTCCACTTCTTCCGGAAGCTACACCTGGATGAGGGCCCTTTCCTCGATCTGCCACCGGACTCGTGGCAGATGGACGAGGGTTCCAGCGGTCCTCTCAGATCGTCCGGAAACCCCGCTGTGGTGAATGACCACGCGGAAAGAGGGGGTTGCGCTCATCCAAGAGTTCAACGGATCCCTCACAAAGGGTGAGGAGCAGCTTCAGTTCCTCCTTAAGTGGTGGCGGACCACCGGAAGGCCTTCCCGGACCCGCGGAAGCGCACCCTGGCCCACACCAGGCCACAGTGAGGACCCGGCAAGCACGATACCCCGCCTTCGAGCGGCTAATACCTCAACTGAGGGTGACCTGGAGCCAGGGCCAGGGTGAAATTGGGAGGAGGCGTGTGCAACATCTTTTCGTGAACCGATTCGGCTGAAAATTTACTCACATAGTATTTTCATAACATAGAACATATATCCGGGTTAGGAACATAAAGTTTCTCAAAATTAAATTTTACATACATACTAAGGACCACCCTAGTATGCATGCTACTATAGGCGGCCCGAATCAACGGTACCCCACTAAGGAGTACCATTGACAGTACAGATTGACCAGAAATAAACAATTTGGAGGCAATAAATTAAGGCGCAGACATCCTGATGACTTTTAAATAATATTTCTAGGGCAATAATGGGCCAGCCATCCGATTAACCTAATAATTCAGGGACAAAAAGGGCAGACATCAAGGTTGATCATATAATCATATAATCAAGGGCGTTAAGAGGCAGACATTCTGAGTGACCTAATCGTATCATTCAGGGATAATGAGAACGGTACCTGGTACTTTCGTCTACCGAAATTCTCGTCCTGACACAATCCGGGAACTCTCGCCGAAGGTAATGGTTAGGTTAGTAGGATATTAAGGGAAAGATACCGGTAAAAATGAACGAGGACTGCGCGGTCATTTTCTGAAACACTGACTAGATTTTCCTTGCCTAAAATTAGTGCTTTTGGTAAAAATGGACGAGGACTGCACGGTTATTTTCTGAGACAGACTAGTTTTTCCTTGGGTAAAATTAGTGCTTTTGATAAAAATGGACGAGGACTGCGCAGTCATTTTCTGAAACACTGACTAGATTTTCCTTGCCTAAAATTAGTGCTTTTGGTAAAAATGGACGAGGACTGCGCGGTCATTTTCTGAGACACTGACTAGTTTTTCCGGTAAATTTCTAGTGTTTGCCCATACACTCCCACTAACCCCCAATCAAGTTTGGGCACCTGTGGGAATGCGGGGTTTTCGGGTGGGGAGCAAATAATGCGTCGGAGACACGTAATTTAAGAATTGTGTAGAGGAGACAAACTCCCTAGATCTAAAGTAATTCCTTATATCTAGAGAAATTTGCCTAACCAAAATTAACCTAACCTAGCGGGGGCTTGACCCACGAATAAACTAACTAACCTAACCTAAATCTAACCAAAATCTAACCTAACACTAACCAGATCTAACCTAACCTAACCAAATATAACCTACCCTAATCAATAATACCCTAACCAAACCTATATGGTTGGGGGGCCTCTGGAAGGAGAGGTTGTGTCTGTACGAGTACGTCTAAGACAACTATATCATTTCTACAATATGTATATAAGTTTGGTAAAATGCTAGTGTTTGCCCATACTCTCCCACTTCCCCCAAACAAGTTTGGGCACCTGTGGGAATGCGGGGTTTTCGGGTGGGGAACAAATTATGCGTCGGAAAACACGTAATTTAAGAGTTGTTTAGGGGGTTAAAATTCCCTAGATCTAGGGTAATTTCCTTATATCTAGAGAAATTTGCCTAACCAAAATTAACCTAACCTAGCGGGGGGCTTGACCCACTGATAACCTAACCTAACCTAACCTAACCTAACCTCCTAGCGGGGGATTGGGGTGTTGGGGGGGTTCTCAACACTTCAGTCATCATTCTGTGAGGATCGTCAGGTTCACACGTCTCTGGACTCAGAAGAAATCCAATGAATTTTCCCTAAATCTAGAGAATTTTTTAAATTTCCATAACTCAAAAATTATGTGGTTGCGACGCATATTTTGTACCCCAGCCATATATCCTGCATTTCCCCAGGTCCCCAGGCTTGTTTTGGGGGAGGGGGGGAGTATGGGCCAAACACTAGAATAATACCATAAGTTTTAAAGGTTACGCGGAAGTGCATTAATACTGTACAGTATACTAAACAAAAAATAATATAGAAAACGCATGTGGTAATGGCGGTAGTGACCGCGCAGTTATCGTCCATTATAACTGAAACACCAACCGAGAAGTCTTGCCGACATAAAAGTTTTCGGCGAGTTCCACTTGTAATAGGTGCAAATGAAAGAATAAAAGATATTTCGTTATTGGACAAGTTTTTCGCTTGTCCCAAAATAATTTAAAACTACACTTCAATACAATACATGGACATTGGTTACGTAACATGTCAAAACCCCAGACTCCCCCAATCACTAAACTAACCCCCGATATTCGGTCCCTGAATTCACAAACACGGGTAAAAGCTGTTTAAATATATAGATTGGGTACTGTTATGTTAATAAATAAACTTGTAACTGTCGCTTAATAGGTAGGAACTCTCGCCGACGTAAAAAATATGGAACATTCTCCGACGGTGGCGAGCATTCCTTCCGTTCGAGGACTGTACCATTAAAGGCTAGCAAACGTGACCTAACTACCATTCAGGGGCAATGAGGGTCAAGCGTCCTGAGTGACCTAACCATAGTGCAAGGTCACTGAGGGGCAGGCATCAGAACAAAAGTTTCATTCTCAAAAACGTCCAAATTACGATATAGTGAAACAGTAATCTAGCCGCGGGATGCCAGGCTCGCCTCGTCCCACAACAATTCTGCTCACAGGACTCCGCTAGTGGTCTAAAAAACTGGTGTTGCCCAATAACGAACTAATACAACAAAAACACCGAAGGCAGTCCCTACACGGCTGAGGCGGTGTGACGATATAAAGAGTTGCCAATATAAAGGGTTGCATGGCCCCTACTGCGCATGCGCGGTGGCGTGAGAAACCAAATATATCAGGTAAATAGAAATATCGTCTAAAATCAGTTAAACAATGCTATCCTTCACCAAATGAGGCCTCCCACAATAGAAGAATGCCTCATCTATTGCTGTCATCAAGATACTCGCCCAACAGTGGTGTTTACATGAGATATTTTGGTTCTTAGTGTTGCTGCCTGGCCCGCTCTCGCACCGACCACCGCCCCAAGCCAGCAATATGGCAAATTATGTCATAAATGATAAGTGTCCGTACACTATAAGGCTGTCCATGATAGAAGAAGACTTGAACAATCGCTGCATACCAGACACAAGCCCAGTGGTTAGATATATATGAACCTAGACGGGTGTTTTGGTGCACCTGGCACAAGCTGCAAGGGACGAGGACACCATGGCAGGTTTGTGCTCCTGTTTGTAATAATACAGTAACGTTCCCTGCTTTAACTTTGGTCGTACATTGAATAATCAGTATTGTACAGGTGGGCTAAGTATTTGTACAAAACGACGCGTTATTATGTGTAAATCATATCATGTTCACCCATCCACGTCGGAGGCATGCGCGGGAAGGGTGACACAGAAAAAGGCATATTAACAGTAAGAATACAACGTCTGTGTGTCATTATCGACAAGTATGTTCCTGGTTGACTACTTTATATATTGTATTAGTGCCAAGGCAATACAGAATGGATTTCCATAGTAATAAGAACAAATAAGCCAGGCATCCACGTCGGATGTAGCGATCTCACCAGCTACCCTTGGCCCGAGTAGCTACACTGCACAAAATATGCACTGAAACACTGCTCCGGGTGAGAGTTGTTTGACAATGTATACCAATTGTATAATAAATGACCTACATGAGAAAATAATATAACATGTGTTTTGGTTTCCTTATTTATCAGGGTACCACATTCATCGCCACATAGTACATGGTAAATAGATGTAAAGGACCATATATTCCACTGTATCTGTACCACAGTGGTCTATGATCGAAGTTATCACTGACTAGTATAAATAAATGACCTACATGAGAAAATAATATGACTTGTGTTTTGTAACACTATTTATCAGGGTACCACATTCATCGCCACATAGCTACATGGTAAATAAGATGTAAGGAACCATATATACCACTGTATAGTGGTCTATGATCGAAGTTATCACTGACTAGTATAAATAAATGACCTACATGAGAAAATAATATGACTTGTGTTTTGGTGACACTATTTATCAGGGTACCACATTCATCGCCACATAGCTACGTGGTAAATAAGATGTAAAGAACCATACATATATACCACTGTATAGTGGTCTTATGATCGAAGTTATTACTGACTAGTATAAATAAAAAGAAATACATGAGAAAATAATATGACTTGTGTTTTGGTGACACTATTTATCAGGGTACCACATTCATCGCCACATAGCTACATGGTAAATAAGATGTAAAGAGGCATATATACCACTGTATCTGTACCACAGTGGTCTATGATCGAAGTTATCACTGACTAGTATAAATGAATGACCTACATGAGAAAATAATATGACTTGGGTTTTGGTGACACTATTTATCAGGGTACCACATTCATCGCCACATAGCTACATGGTAAATAAGATGTAAAGAAGCATATATACCACTGTATTTGTACCACAGTGGTCTATGATCGAAGTTATCACTGACTAGTATAAATGAATGACCTACATGAGAAAATAATATGACTTGTGTTTGGTGACACTATTTATCAGGGTACCACATTCATCGCCACATAGCTACATGGTAAATAAGATGTAAAGAAGCATAATTTCCACTGTATTTGTACCACAGTGGTCTATGATCGAAGTTATCACTGACTAGTATAAATAAATGACCTACATGAGAAAATAATATGACTTGTGTTTTGGTGACACTATTTATCAGGGTACCACATTCATCGCCACATAGCTACATGGTAAAATAAGATGTAAAGAACATATATACCACTGTATAGTGGTCTATGATCGAAGTTATCACTGACTAGTATAAATAAATGACCTACATGAGAAAATAATATGACTTGGGTTTTGGTGACACTATTATCAGGGTACCACATTCATCGCCACATAGCTACAAGGTAAATAAGATGTAAAGAAGCATATATACCACTGTATCTGTACCACAGTGGTCTATGATCGAAGTTATCACTGACTAGTATAAATAAATAACCTACATGAGAAATAATATGACTTGTGTTTTGGTGACACTATTTATCAGGGTACCACATTCATCGCCACATAGCTACATGGTAAATAAGATGTAAAGAAGCATATATACCACTGTATCTGTACCACAGTGGTCTATGATCGAAGTATCATTGACTAGTATAAATAAATGACCTACATGAGAAAATAATATGACTGTGTTTTGGTGACACTATTATCAGGGTACCACATTCATCGCCACATAGCTACATGGTAAATAAGATGGTAAAGAAGCATATATACCACTGTATCTGTACCACAGTGGTCTATGATCGAAGTTATCACTGACTAGTATAAATGAATGACCTACATGAGAAAATAATATGACTGTGTTTTGGTGACACTATTTATCAGGGTACCACATTCATCGCCACATAGCTACGTGGTAAATAAGATGTAAAGAAGCATATATACCACTGTATCTGTACCACAGTGGTCTATGATCGAAGTTATCACTGAATAGTATAAATGAATGACCTACATGAGAAAATAATATGACTTGTGTTTTGGTGACACATTTATCAGGGTACCACATTCATCGCACATAGCTACATGGTAAATAAGATGTAAAGAAGCATATATACCACTGTATTTGTACCACAGTGGTCTATGATCGAAGTTATCACTGCTAGTTAAATGAATGACCTACATGAGAAAATAATATGACTTGGGTTTGGTGACACTATTTATCAGGGTACCACATTCATCGCCACATAGCTACATGTAAATAAGATGTAAAGAACCATATATACCACTGTATAGTGGTCATGATCGAAGTTATCACTGACTAGTATAAATAAATGACTACATGAGAAAATAATATGACTTGTGTTTTGGTAACATATTTATCAGGGTACCACATTCATCGCACATAGCTACATGGTAAATAAGATGTAAAGAACCATATACCACTGTATAGTGGTCTATGATCGAAGTTATCACTGACTAGTATAAATAAATGACCTACATGAGAAAATAATATGACTGTGTTTTGGTGAACACTATTTATCAGGGTACCACATTCATCGCCACATAGCTACATGATAAATAAGATGTAAAGAACCATATATACCACTGTATCTGTACCACAGTGGTCTATGATCGAAGTTATCATTGACTAGTATAAATAAATGACCTACATGAGAAAAATAAGAGACTTGTGTTTTGGTGACACTATTTATCAGGGTACCACATTCATCGCCACATAGCTACATGGTAAATAAGATGTAAGGAACCATATATACCACTGTATAGTGGTCTATGATCGAAGTTATCACTGACTAGTATAAATAAATGACTACATGAGAAAATAATATAACTTGTGTTTTGGTGACACTATTTATCAGGGTACCACATTCATCGCCACATAGCTACATGGTAAATAAGATGTAAAGAAGCATATATACCACTGTATCTGTACCACAGTGGTCTATGATCGAAGTTATCACTGACTAGTATAAATGAATGACCTACATGAGAAAATAATATAACTTGTGTTTTGGTGACACTATTTATCAGGGTACCACATTCATCGCCACATAGCTACATGGTAAATAAGCTGTAAAGAATCATACATATATACCACTGTATAGTGGTCTATGATCGAAGTTATCACTGACTAGTATAGATAAAGACTACATGAGAAAATAAATACTTGTGTTTTGGTGACACTATTTATCAGGCAACCAAATATATCGCCGTATCAACGATAAATAAAGTTGCGCTTTTCCGCGCATGCGCAGTAGGGGCCATGCAACCCTTTATATTGGCAACTCTCTGGCCCGTACCGAGAGTCATGACGGTAGGCGGTAGAACGACGAGCGGCAGACCTTCGCTTACCATAAGACGGCTAAAATACCCTGTAATGTTGGAACGAAGAGCAGGGACGCGGTGGCGGTCAAGGTTGAAGACACGGCTATCCCCGTGTCTTCGCCGCAACCTTCGATGAATTTTTATTACATTCCTAATCTGGAGGGATTAAGAGATATGTTAAAAAATTTCTTGCCAATATGTATTTAAGTATAAGTATAAGATTATTAGGTATTACATATGCGGCAATAAGTGATTTTAGTGATAATAATTAAGGAGGTTCAGGATAGAGGGGTGGGTAGTGGCTAGAGCCGCCGCCATCATGAAGGTCGCTGCCAGAACCCGCCAGGACGGTTCTCTTACCGCATATGTTCACATGAGCGGTAGAGAAACTTACGTATACACGCCTCTACTGTTAATTAACTTCATTAAATATATATTTCACCAACTTCATAGCCGATCGCAACGTTTCTGTTGATGTTTTTGATGAGTATAAGGGCAAATTCGCATTATACACTATTTTAGTCGTACGGCTGGCTACGCAATTTGAAGCAGCACTGTTGCCACTATATTGTCGCAGGCGCGAGATCTCAACCAACCTCCGATGTCGACTCTCGGTAACAAATGGAAGGTTTGCCGTTCGTCGCTACCTCGCTGTTCGTCCCTCTACCGCCTTCAACTCTCGGTACGGGCCTCTATATCGTCACAGCGGCCTCCCACCAAGGCTTGTATCTCCTAAACATTTGTAAACACGCCGCTGCCGACTACCAATAGGCTTATATTTTAATCCTTACCTCGGTGGTAACGTCTATTAGGCATAATAAATGACATTTTATTTATATATATGAGATACACCTTCTCTACACCTCCTCATCGAGGTGGTGTAAATCTACGCCATAATATTGGCCCTGTGACGTCACGGAAATGGAGTAAGCGCATTTTCGTGACGTTCACCGCCCTGGTTCAGTCCAGTCCGGACCGGGTCAGGGTGGACTGATGGTCGCGAAAATACATCGAGACTGGCCCCGTCCCATTCGTCGTTCCTATTGGCTGGGGGATCGAGTGGGCGGTACTGAACTGAACTGTGGAGGGCGGCAGGCGTCCATCTTGTCAATATCCTTTTTGTCGTCCGCCTTTTAACCTGTGCTGAAGACTTTACAACTACCACGCCTGTGATACTTTAGTCTTATGGTCAGCCATCATGGTGTTTCATGTCTTATCAGCAGCACGAGAAGCTCCTGGTCGCCTTCCCCGCTGACTGTAGTGCGCATGCGCCAGTTCTCCCCACACTGGTCCAAGGTGGTCCTGGTATGTGGGTCGGACCGGACTGGACTGGGCTAGCCCGTTCTAGACTGCCTCTCAAAAACAGTGACCGCCCGGGACTAGCCCAGTCCAGACCGGGCCAGAGCGGTCGCGAAAATACGCTATAAGTACGCTTGCTGGATCCAGCCAGGAGGGTTGGCGCAGACTTGCACCGAGGGGTAAAGTCTGGCGTTGTGACGTCATCGATTTGGCGCAGATGTAGCTCCTGATCCAAGAAAGTTTTCGAAAGAGGAGTATCTCAGACCTTTCCCCGCTTGTACGGCCGCCATACAACAACAATGACGTCACCATCATCACCGCTTGAGTGGTATTGTGGTAACTGGGCACATTTGGCAACTCCGCTCGAGCGGACACCGCCGAGCGGGAGAGATGATTTGAATTTAACTTTGTACGGGGGCCCGTGCAGCGGTACGGCGGTGCGGTAGACTTTGTTGTGACGTCATTGTGACGTCTTTATTGTTGTACGGTGGCCATACAAGCGGGAAGGTGGGAACCGGGCTTTACACTGAGATACACCGGCGTATGCGTTTGCTGGATCTGGCCCCAGGTACTCTAAGGCGAACGATTCTGTGTGTGTGACGGCTTGCGGGACTTTGCAGTCAGAAAATTGTTAGTTTGTAGAAAGTTGCTGAAAAAAAACTAGACGGAAAAGTGCTAGTGTGACGCCGCCTTTACGGCTTCTTCACCAAAATTCGCCTTTAGGTCTTCATTCGCCTTTAGGTCTTCATCGACAGTTTGCGCTTGATGGTCCCATCTCAAGTTCAAGATCAGGCCGTTGTTTTGTTACTTTATTTAGTTTACTTAGTTTGTTACTGTATGAGAACACACAGGCCAAGTTAAAGTATGGGGGGCCCTCGAGACTGGATGGTGGTGAATAGTAAGAGAGGAGTAAGACAGGGCTGTGTCCTTTTCTCCTCTACTCTTTGGTTTATATGTTGAGGAAATGGCAGTGAGAGTGAAGCGTACAGGTCTGGGTGTGAAATTGGAGATGAAGTGTTGAGTGTACTGATGTATGCAGATGATGGGGTGATCCTTAGTGAAAACCACAATGAGCTACAAGAGATGCTGAATGCTGTGACTGAGTATGGAAGGACTTCAACGTTAGGCTCAGTAAGGAGAAGAGTCAAGTGTTGGTGGTGAATGGGGATGACTCTGATGATGACAGGATTTGGATGGTGGGTGGGAATGAAATAAAGAGAACGAAAGAGTACAAGTATCTGGGTATTTGGTTGGATGATAAAGGCTGTGAGAAAACTAAACATGAGAGGATAGCTAGAGCCAACCAGTGGGTTGGAAGGCTAGGCAGTGTGGCAAGAGTCGGGCCAACAGTAGAAGTGGTGAGAGGACTATGGAAGGGTGTGGCAGCCGAGCATTATGTATGGCCTGGAAACAATGGTGTGGTCTAGGAAGAGTGGACAGATTGGAAGTAACACAGAACAAGCAGGCAGAATAGCATTGGGAGCAATAGGTATGTGGCAGTGGAAGCGATTAGAGGAGACAGGATGGAGCACGTTCAAGGAGGAGGATAGCAAAGGCAGGACTGAGGTACAGAGCTAGACTGCAACGAAGGATGACAGCAAATGGGCAAGCAAGTTTGGGACTGGAATTGTATGGGAAAGTGGATGAAAGACTCAGTAAAAGTGGAAAGATGGACAGGTGAACTGGGATGTTTGTGGGCAGGAGTGATGAGACATGGAGTATGGCTGTATGCAAAAAGGAAATACATAGGAGAGTGGAAGAGAAAGGGAAAGGAAGAAGGTGAGGGGAATGAGTGAGAAATCAACACTGGAATGGTACAGGGAGAAAGGACCAGCCACGGTATGAAGGTTTGATGGTGGCTATGGAGGGACCTACTCTTCAGAGCCAGGCAAAGTCGCTGGAGGTAAATAGTCGTATGTACGATGGAAAAATGATGGCAGCAAGGTGTGAGATGTGTGTGACAGAGTGATGAAACCGTGGAGCACTTTATGCTGGAATGTGAACGGTATGAAAAGCTAGAACACAGATGTTGGAGGTAGTGGTAGGAGAGGTCGGAGTGGAAGAATGGCGAGAGATGAGAGACAGGAAAATGGAGATGGAGTACCTGCTGGGGTTGTGGCTGAGTGGAGGAGTGACAGTCGTTGATTGAGAGTGTAAAGAATTCTTGGAGAATCTTGGAGAGCACGTAGGAGAGAGCTGAGAGGCAGGGGCCCCGTGATGGGGGACCCCGTATGAATGTGATGCAGAGAGAGGAAAGGAGGGGAAAAAGAAATCCCTAGTTTTGCTTCCCCTTTTGCTTCTCTCCCAACAGATTACATGTGTGGGAGAACGCCGGACAAAGGCTTCACTGACAGCATCTGCTGGGTGACTCCCAAAAACAAGATCAAGATCAAGATCATTACAAAATTTCATGGCAGTACGTCTGGAATATAAGTGCGAAAGGGAAGAGAAAGGATCTTGGTGATAGTGTGTTACAGACAGGGGAAAGGGGAAAGGAGCAGAGCCGGAAAATGAAGAAGTAAAAATTGTGAAAAGGTTTTGTAGAAAGAATGAAGTGAAAATGTGTTTGTGATGGGAGACATGAAGGTAACATTGGTGTGTTAGGAGAGGAAGTAAAGGGAAAAGGGGCCCAAATTGCTCTTGACTTGCAGAGGAGAATGAATTGGGAAATTTGAATGTGACTCTGTGAAGGAAGAGTGCCTGGATGGAAGGGAAAAATGATCTGCCTTTGTTTTATGTTGTGAACGCGGAAGGGGGCTAGGGGAACGGTGAGAAGTATGGTGGGTGGATGAGGAAAGGACAATCGACGTAGCGAAGGTGACCATAACGTATGGTAATGGAGTATGAGTGTTTGAAGGAAAAAAAGAGTGAACTGAAAGGGAGAGGAAGGACGTTGGAAATTAGAGATGCAGGGGGGAGGGGAAAAAAAAGGGTGGGATGAGGCTGGAAGTGGGAAGAAATGGTTTAGGGGGAAAAGGTGGGAGAGAGAAAAGGGGATTTTAAAAGTTCAAAGGGGGCAGAAGAGGTGGAAAAAAAGAGACAAAGGCAGGAAAGAAAGGGGGGAAGGGAGGGAAAAAAAGGAAAGAAAGGAAACATAAATAAAGGAAAAGGCTGGAAAGATAGGAAAGGGGGAAGCTGAAAAAAAAGATGAAAGGGAGGGGGGAAAAATAAGAAAAGGGGGAAAGGGGGGGAAAAAAAGGGGGGGAAAAAAAGAGGAAAATGATGGGAATTTGGGGAAAAAGGTAAAGGAGGAGGAATGGATAAACTGGGGGAAGGGAAAAAAGGGGAAAAGTAAAAATATTTGGGGAAGGGGGGTTTGGGAGAAAAAGGAAATGGGGGTGAAGATTTGGGAAAAAAATTGGAGGTTGTAAAAATTTAAGGAAGGGGGAAATTTTTGGGGGAAAAAAAGAGGAAAGGGGAAAAAAGAATGGATGGAATTTAAATTTTTTAAAAAAAACTAAAAAGGGCCCCTGGTGGGGTTCCCGAAAAATTTTATAGGGGGGGGAAAAGGGGGAAGGGGGGGGAATTAAAAAATAGTTGTTCTTTTTGGGGAAAAAAAATTGGTGCCCAAAACAGTAAGTTCCCTTTTTAAAATTAAGGAAAACCCGAGTAGGGAAAGTTAAAAATTACAGGAATGGGTATGTAAAAGGTTTTATTTTGGTTTTCAAGAAAAACTGGTGAAGTTGTTAAAAAATAAAGTTGGGGAAAACCGAAGGATTAGAAAAAAACCAAAGGGGGTGGGACAATATTTTTATGTGAAAGGGGGGGGGGGAGGGGGGGAAATTTGTTTTTTGGGGGGAAAATAAAGGGAAGGGAAATTTATGTAGGTTTAGGGAAATTTCAATAAAAAAAAATAAATTAGATAAACAAAAAGGGGTTTTTTTTTTCCCGGGGGGGAAAATTTTGGGAAAAAAAAACGTTGTTTTTTTTAAAAATTTTTGGGAAAAGGGGTTAAAAATAAGGAGGGAAAAATTTTTTTGTGAAAAATTTGGAAAAGGTTTTTTATAAGTTCAAGTTTTGGGATTGGAAAAAAAAGGCCCGGGGGGGCGTCTTATGGAAAGGGGGCTAAAGTTTGGCTATAAGGAAAGAGAAGGTTGGTGGGGGATGACCGTGATGAAATTTATTGGGGGGGGGAAGAAAAAAGGAAAAAATACAAGATTGGGGATTTGGGGTAAAAATTTTTAGAAAAAAAGAAGGAAGTGGAAAAAGGGGGTGGGGGAAAGGAAAGGCCAAAGGGGAAAAAGGGGGCCAAAAATTTAAAAAAAGGGGGAGGGAAAAGGGAAAGGGGGGGGATCCCCAGCTTTTGTATTGGGGAAAACAAAGGGTTTTGGTAGGAAAGGGTTGAAGATTGGAATAAAAGCAAAAAAGGAGAAAATTAAGGCAAAAAGTATGGCAGGGGAAGCAATTGGGGACGGGGTGAATTTAGAGAAGGAAGAAAGGGGCTGGGTCCTGACTGGGAAATTTTTAGAAATGGGAAGAAGGTTTGGGCTGGGGTATTGGGGAAGGGATGAAAAACCGGTAAAAAGAAAGGGGGACTTTTTAAAAAGGGGGGGTTTTTGACGGATTAGATGGAAAAGGGGTTCGTAGCAAAAAGGAAATAAAAGGGATGGGAAAGAAAAAAAGGGGAAAAAAAATGGGGTGGGGAATGAGGAAAAAAAGGAAAGGTACAGGGGGGAAGGGGGATGAAAGGCTTGTGGGGTTTTGGGGGGGATACCCAGAGCCAGGAAAAAAACTGGGGAAAAAGGGGGAAAGGAATTAAAAGAGGCAGAAGGTGTTGGGATGTTGTGCGGAAAATGGGGGAAAGGGGGAGTTGAGGGAAGTAAACCCAAAAAGAAAAAAAAGGGTTGCGGGGGAGTGGAAGGAAGGGGGGAAATGGGAGAAGGGAGAGAGGAGGAAGGGGGGGGGAAAACCGGGGGGGGGGGGGGGGAAAAAGGGGCCGGTTGGGGGTTAAAAAATTTGGGAATGTGGGAAACCGTAAAGGGGGATGGGAGGCAGGGGGCCCCCCCGGTGGGGGGGGTTTTAAATTTTTAAAAAAAGGGGGGGGAAAAAGAAAAGTTTTTTTTTTGTTTTCCCCCAAAGAAGGTTGGGGGAAGCCGGCCCGGGGAGCAGTTTTTGGGGGGACTCCCAAACAGCAAATCCATAAAATTTTTTTTAGGGGTAGGGGGCAAGGTGGGTTTTAAAAAATAATAAACTTGACCACAAAAAAAAAAGAGAACCCGTTTTTCCGACCCAGGGGAGGGGAAAGGGTTTTTTGGGTTTTTTTGGGGAGACAGGATGAAAATCCTTTTTTTTTTTTTTTTTTTTTTTTTTTTTTTTTTTAAAAAAAGGGAAAGGAAAGGGCACAAAAAAAGGGGGGCGCCCCTTAGTTGGCCCCTTTAAAAAAAAGAATAAAGAAAAAAAAAAAAAGGGGGAAAAAAACTTTTCTTTTACTTCCTTTTGGGGGAAAATATAAAAAAGTGGGGACCCAAAAAAAACAAGAAGCCAAAAGAATAGGAGAAAAAAAAAAAAAAAAAAAAAAAAAAAAAAAAAAAAAAAAAAAAAAAAAAAAAAAGCCTGGGTCGATTAGTGCCGTTGTTTTGAGGCTGCCGTTGTTTTGAATGCCGGTTAAACGAGGTTCTCCTGTACACCTCTAATCTGATCTGATGATGTTATGAGATATGAGGCGTATTTTGTAGTGTCCTTCCGGAGTAAAATTATACTTATTTAAGCTCCGCCCCTGCTTGCCATCACAAAATACGATTGTAGCGCTGCCAAAGCTCTTTCTTGATGTTGCCGAGAGTAAAAGTGTCGTACACTTCATTACCTCTTACAGAGGCTCAAGGAATATCGTTAAGGTTGACATTATTGAAGGCACAGCAAAGAGTAGTAGCGTGATTGTCTGTATTACACATCGATATCTAATTGTTTTGAGCTCTTAGAATGGCCTAGCATTGTTTTCTAACTCTATAGATGGACTTGATATTAAACTGAAATGTTTAGGGCGCTATGAAACTGTTATTTGAATATCTATTTGCTACACAGCCATTTCACGATGTGCGTCGAGGATGTTTAATGCTTTCATGGACCTGTACGTATGTAGGCTACGTGTACCTACATCTACGTTTCACCAATTATTCTTTGCCTAAACCTAGGATGAATGCGGGTTGTGATTCATCCTCCAGTGCATCTCCCCCGTTTAACATCCATGGGGGGTGTGTGGTGGGCGGGTTGTGTGGTGGGCGTGTGGTGGGTGGGTGTGTGGTGGGCGGATGTAATGATGGGCGTGGGTGGGTGGTGTGTGGGGGGCGGATGGGTGATGGGGGGTGGTGGTGGGTGGGTGTGTGGTGGGGGATGTGTGATGGGGGGTGCGGTGGGTGGGTGTGTGGTGGGCGGATGTATGATGGGCGTGGGGGTGGCGGGTTGTGATGGGCGTGTGGTGGGTGGGGGGTGTGGTGGGCGGATGGGTGATGGGGTGTGGTGGGGTGGTGTGTGGTGGGCGGTTTGGGTGAGGGCGTGTGGTGGGTGGGTGTGTGGTGGGCGGAGTATGATGGGCGTGTGGGGGTGGGTGTGTGGTGGGCGGATGGGTGGTGGGTGTTGTGGTGGGCGGTTGTGTGATGGGGTGTGGTGGGTGGTTGTGTGGTGGGCGGATGGGTGATGGGCGTGTGGTGGGTGGGTGTGTGGTGGGTGGGTGTGTGGTGGGCGGGTGGTGGGTGGGTTGGGTGGGTGGTGGGCGGGGGGTGGCCTGGGTGGGGGTGGCCCGTGGGTTACACACAGAGACCTTCCTACCGTGTGGAGCTGAATCAGACTGATGAAATGTTCGTATTCGTGCCCTGCGATAGGTTCTCTAAAGGCTTTTTTTTTGTGTGATATAACATATATACCAAATTTATACATTTCTTTTGGGCAAATGTAAATACTCATGAATATATTAAGTATTTGACTATACTATAGCAATAATACACCAGTTTTGGTGCTAAGCCAGAAGCATAACGAAAATTCGGACACATTGAAAAATTCGAGGGATTGGAAAATTGTTCCCCGACGTCGCTGGAGAATTTTAATATTTGTGAAATTCTTTCTTACCTGTTAAGAGTCACCTACTCTCTCCTTACTACTCCTTACCACTCTTAATTAAATAAGTATCCTTTGCATGTCGTGCGCATGTAAGAATGTTTAAATTTGGGTGAGAATTAAAGGAAAAGAGAAACATTAGGGAGGAGTTTTGATAAAAATTTTCTCATGCGCGCGATCTGATTGGCCAGGCTTTTTGAAAACCACCACCCACACCCACGACTGTAAAATTTTACAGGAAAAGAGTAAAATATCGCTGCCGGGAGTGTATCTGCTCAGTTTTCTGTGCACGCAAAAGAGTAAAAAATAAGTGGGCGGAGCTTAAATAAGTAAAATTTTACTTCCAAGGGCATGGACAAAATACGCCTATGCCATACATTTTGTTCTCCTAAAATACCTAAACCCTCCCAGGTTAGTCTTATATTTCTCTGACTAGTTGGTTGTTGTTGTTGTTGTTGAAGGGCAGTTTTGTAGAAATCGACGATATTCGCCCTGGTGTACACCTGTGAATTAATCACAGTCGCGAGAGTTGATTAGTCTTCCTCAGGAAGGCACAGGTGAGGCAGATGACGGTGGGGTGTCGTGATGGGTGGACGGTGTAGCGATCTGACTAGCTACCCCGCCCGGATAGCTTCCCGGTTATAATAGACGAGAACTGCGCGGTCGCTAACACCACCACATACGTTTCCTGTATTATTGTTTGCTCAGTATACTGTGCAGTATTCATCAACTTCCGCATAACCTTTAATTAATTATTAAAACTTCTATACATATTGAAGAAATGATATAATTGTCTAATAGCGCATACACACACCCTCCCCGTCCGGAGGTCCCTCCACCCTTTAGGAGGTTAGGTTAGGTAAGGTTTCGGTTAGTGTAATAATCCCGGCCTGGGAGGGGGGGTTCGAGGGAGGTCCTTTAGGTTTAGGTTCAAGGTTTGGGCCAGGGGAATACTCTTCCTAGGCAGGGCGGGCAGCAAAGCAGGCGGGGCGGGGGACGGCACAGCTTGTTTTTCATCTAATGTTCTTTCTTCCATGGTTCTGAGACACTTGATCACTTATTTCATGGTAAAGTTTTAGGGTAAAAATTTAGTTTAACTGACTTGCAAGATTTTCAGAAAAGTTCAAATGTTGTTTTGTAATAGTGATGCTTTCTAAAGGAGATAGTTTTTTCGATTTTAAGATTGTTTATCGCCCCGCCATATCTCGCTTACTACCTATGAAAGATAATCTTTTGTCATTACTTCTCTTCTACTTAACCTTCAAAATCTTGGCCAAATAAACTGTCACTTTGGTCAAAATCACGGACAAAAAAAGGAATCTACTAGAATTTACAATAGGTGCAGATTTCTGCCTCGCAAGCAAATCATCACCAATCTCCATAATCAACTCATCGTTTCCCAAACTAAATCCTAGTTCCCAAACTCATCGACCATCAGCACAGTCCAGATGACCGCGGGCACGCCCTTCCTCACGTTATGAGCAGCAGGCGTTAGTGTAGTTTAGTTAAGTTTAAAATGAGGTAAATCTAATAAAGCTAACTAAAAACTTCATCCCTGGTTAAGAGTCGTTAACTAACTACCTGGCGCTGTCGTACGGGAGGGCTAGGAGTGTGACACTCGTTAATCTATGGCCTCCGTACACGTACGGGCCACGGTCTTCTCTCCTGTAGGCATCACGCGCCCCCCCCCCCCGATGCCCTTAGACCAGGGTGGCCAGAGTCGGCAGATTTTGGCAAAATTAGTGGAAATTTGGGCGTGCAAACCACAGGTTTCGTTTGGCCGTATTAAAAAGGGAACTTTACGGCCAAACTTTAGCCGAATTTGGCGAAAAGGCGTAAGAGATACAAAGACGGTACAATTTGCAAAACTCTTACATGACCTCTACCTCACCTTCGTAGGTCTGCAAAGGAACAATATTATTGAAGGACAATTATATCCACGTATTTAAGGCTTAATAAGACGCATTTTTTTCCCCCAAAAAAACGTCTGAAAAATACCATGCGCTCTTCAAGACCGAATGTTTGTATTAAGTATCAGTACCTCAGATTAATTGTTAAAAATATTCAAATATACATAAAGAACAATTCAAATTTCAAACTAATGCTGCACTCGCTGTGGATGTTACATTCTGCCTCGTGACAAGGCCTCAGCAGAATTGACGCCAGTCTCAACAGCGCCACTGATCGTCTGCTAGTGTTAAGTATCAACTTTACACAGGGCTGTCAACAGTATCCACAACGCTCCTTTGAAGTTCTGGAAATCGATCACCCAAGGCTGAATTCATCAAAAACTATTTAATTAATGAACGTTAGCGCATACAAGCTAAAAGTTCACGGTACGCCAAAGAACATAGAAACAGGAGCAAACAGAATGACACTGACGGACCACCGCCTACCCGAGAAAGAAAATGTGGTAGATTTTTAACTACCGGGCCCTACCGGTTTAGGGACAATCCGTTAGTTTTATTTCTGTCTGATAAATTGCTTTCTAAAATCAGGGGGGTCTTCCAAGATGTATCGGATAGTCTATACGACGTTCTATAAGCCTAAAATACGTGTAAATATTGCAACGTGACATGAGCTAAAGAGTGTGTTTAAGTGGGTTTCAAATGACTTCTGATTCGTTTTTCTTGTTGCGGGACAATCGAAATTGAAGGCTAGGCTAGCCGGACCCCAGGGCTCCTCCAGAGTAAGAAATGAAATGTCAAGATTTCAGAAGAGTTTCCAAAAAGTTGTACCATTTTTTTCTGTACAGGAGCAGTCTTCACTTATACTGCAGCACAAACGAACATTTAAAGGGTCATTTTAGATAGCAAGGGAATTAAAGGGGGGAAAATATATTAACTTCCTTACCAACCCGATAAAATAAGGCATTTGTTCCCAGTGTTTCAATACCCCGAATTACGCGATCCTCGAGTTGTAAGCCGCTATGCCCTCGGAAGAGAAAGCTGAGCCCGCGAAAATCGGGAGCGGTGAGTACGTGGTATATATATATAATGATATATATATTATATATATATCTATATATCAGAGATATAGTATTATAATATAATATATAGAATATATATATATCGATATATAATACTATATATCATATATAACAAACATTCGCCGACTTACGGGACCTGTGCAACTAAACACTCGTTCGGACTTACGAGGCTCGGAGGTAAAATCTGATTTTTTCTTTCGTCTTTTCTTATTTTTTTATTACATTTGTGCCCACAGCTACATGGGGCAGTCCGACGTGGGACACTAAGCACAGGTATGTAGGACTGATAGTTTCACTTGAGGGCTGGATGGTTGGTCCTCGCCCTCAGTGGTGGAAGTATGCAGGGATTAATATAGTGCCCGACTCTGTGAGTAGAGGCTCATGAAGCCCCCCTGGTCCTACGATGCACCTCGCAATTCGGAAGGTAGAGTATGGGCAGGATCATTGGGTTGTTCTTAGGCCCACGTCGATAGGCAGAAAGATTAGTTCTATTGGGGATCGAAAATTCGTGATACGAGGGTATATAACAATAATTAACAACGAAACAAGTGATTTAAAATATGACTTTAAGATAAAAACAGGAATACACTATCATTAACATATTATTTTATCATTCTGCCTGCGCACCACTCACGGGGCGCGGGCCAACCACATTCACAGACCTCAAGGGAACCTACTAGGGCCACACATCGGCTTAGTAGACAACTGCAACAGGCGCTGATAGGCCACAATATGGAAAGATTTATATATAATATATATATAGATAATAATATATAATATATATATATATATATATATATTATATTATATATATATATAGATATATGTAATATATATAGATCCTTATCAGATATAGATAGATATTATAGGGTTGCCAATAGCGCATAGGGGTAATATTGCAAAGGTCACAGATTTTTAAAGTACTTTTGTGGTATTCGCCTGTGACTTAGAAAAACTGTCCGTGTGCAACGTTTAGTGCTAATCGGTTTCGATTAACTTTAGACGGTGGCTGGGATCGATCTTGAACATTTCCTATCTTTTAGCAACTAAGGTCAGACCACGACGGGAAAAGCAAAACTGAGGTTGGGCGTTCTGGTCATTGTGTTCTTATTATAACAGGAGCAAAACTTCCAAGCCGTGGAGACGTTCGGACGATTTTCTACGCACACAAGGAAGGAAGAAGACGGTGCCAGCAAGCAGAGTCGCAGCGAGGCTGCAAAAGGAGTGTCCTCGACTTATTGGAACGTAGCTAGGATCCACACCATCGCACAGGAATGAAACTAGCGTGAGGAGGAATGATTACGGACTTTGACGAGTGGAAGATCTGAGCAAAGCCCAAGACTAAACCGGAGTCACGCCTGCCGAAAAAACAGACAGACCTCCAAGAAAGCTCCAGGACCTTTTGGACATTGCGCCCACGCCGACGCATAACCTATGATGGGACCACTCTGAAGACAAGGATCCTTCTGCCAAGCCGGGAAAAAGGTGGAGGCAGGGGTCTGAGGCTGGTCTGGACAAGAAGCTTGAAAGAATCGGTTGCCGAGGAAGCTCTCTACGTTAGCCGTTCAATCGATCGCCAAAAGGAGAGAGATGTGGAAGCTGGAGTCCGTCATCACGTCTGAGTCATCAAGTCAGCCCAAAAGCTGCCAACCATAGACTTATTCTTCCGACGCCGGGGTAGCTCTCCACACAAAGCGATTGAGGGACCACGGGCACGAAGTCACGTACATCCCTCGCGATCTAGTCGGAGCCCTTGAACAGACGGGGCCAGTAGCCGCCAAGCCTCTTCGAATTGTGGCGGTACGGCAAGTAGCTGGGCCACGACCAAAAAAGGCTATGTGCTGAATACCGAGTCCATTCGACAGGCAAAAACGAGCGACAGTTTACAGGTCCACTGTTGGCGAAGGACATCCAAAGATACTTTCAGTCCTCATACCTCCTATTCACAGTTCATGAGGAGACGGGAAGACTCCTTTCTAAGGACGATGGCACTCTAGCGCGAAAGACTCGCTCCTCCTCGTCACAGGAGAAGGAGGGAGAAGCTCCTAGGAGACCCGAAAACTGCCACGAACTGGATTGATGCCGCCGCTACTAGAGCTCTGTGTCGAGGCTCTAGAAGGGACTGGGGGTCAGGAACGTAGTCGTGGCGAAGGTGCTTCGACAAACCAGTGCCAAACACTGGTAGCCATCAATGGTGCAGCACAAACTCTTGCAACAGAAGATCGGCCCCGGGACCTGTGTCACGTTTGCTGCCGTCATCACGTCACGGAACCGTCCTGGAGAAGGCCTCTCATACGTGTTTGGGGTCACTTCTGGTCCCTGAGATCACCATCTTCTATCGCTTCAAGGACTCAATGGTCTTACATCAACCAATCGGCATGAAATCCCTCCCACCAACGAAGATACTGCCGGAGTACTCTGGGTCCCAAGAGGGACGATCTCATTCAAGGTTTGAAAACGCTGTTCAGACAAAGCATGCCCGTGACGACTATTAAGGAAATCGCGCGCTTGAGCAAGCCATTTCCTCGCCGGCGTTCTTAACGAAGACCTCGATCCGAGCCCCGGAGTGATTTCATCGGCAGCGCGTTGGATGGCGCGTATATTACGCTCGAAGATGACTCTGTGTTCGGTGAAGGAGCAGCCTGACTGGATTGGTCGTCACACCACGAGAAAGCTCAAGCCTTCAGCGGTTTCTCACGTTCGCAACGAGCATCTACGTCCGCGAACTGGTTCGATCGACGGTTCCATCCCTACGCCCCGCACACATCGATCTTGATTCGCTAATGGACAATCCTTCAGTGACCACAACGAAAGTATTCGGAAGGCCTTGCAATTACACCACGCTGAGCCGCATTTCTGGTTACTTGAGCGAAGATATACCTCATTGGCCTGTCTAATGTTCGACTCACGTCTCCCGTCTTCCGACAAAACAAGGAAATTGTACACAAGTAAAGGCAATCTCGACGATGAAAGGAGCTCCGAGGACCGCCAAGCGAATAAACCACTCCCTATTCATCACAAGTTCCTGCGGCAAAACACTGCCCTACTTCGCCACGAAAAATCTCCCTCAGCCTCTGTCGAAGACTCTTGATATTCCAAGACGACTTCTGTCCGCCAACCTTCGGAATGGCAGGGAAGAGGAATCGTCACGTAAGAAGAGCCTGCGCCGAACGAGGTGACTTCGGTCGTCAACGACAACCAGCACGACGCGAAGCAGTGGCGCTCAGCCAGTACTTAAACCCTCCGGCAGACCAAATACGGGAACAGCGCCAATTCCGCCTCACAGAGTTGTGGGAGGACCTCACACCATCAACATCCCGGGACCTCAGAAGGCTTACATTCCCGGCCAAGGCCGGCCCAAAATGAGTGGGGGGTGGCTCCCCATGATACCCCCCCACCGAGGGGCAATACTCCCAAGAGGGGACCAGCAAGTCCCCACCCGTGGGTGGGGCTGGGGAATGGGATGCTCCGGCCTGTCCGCTTCAAGAGGACTATCCCCTACTTAATAGTCCAGTGCTAAGGGTAAATAACATAGGTAATCGCCACCCTAAATATCAACCGATGGAGCGTCAAACATTTGAATACGCTGATGGTTCTTGCATAGGATGCAAACCATTACCCCAATTAGTAGGAAGAAAAAAAAAAGAACAAACTCTTTATTTTTCTTGGCACCCTAACTTATATTTACAATCAAGCCGGACTTACGTCCAGTTCCTATTACCGACCGGTCGGTCGGCTACCGATCTACGGTCGTAAGCCGACCACTCGGTTATAGATATGACTAGATAGATAAAACTGTTAATCGTAAATGACAAAGTGTAATGTGAATGAGAAATAAATAGATTTCTTGGGAAGGTTAGACTTTGGTACGTCCACACTAGGACTATGGTGGGCTGGCAACAAGTATGTGATAGTGACCAAAAAAACTTATCATATAACTGCTATATAGCCACTCACCACCTCCATTTCCAGGTGACCGGAAGCACGTTGCTGAGTGTTGCATACTTGTAAGCCCCACAGCTTTGCATTATCTGAAAATTATTAATAAAAGATCAGCAAAAAACGCTATCGTCCTACAGGAAAATAAAGAAACTACTAAGTTGTGCACCTTATGGATTAATTTTATGTTTCTCTTCTAGGACAAATTTGGAGGAGGTGAGAGCAGCGAAGGGATCCTGCTGTAGAACACCAGTAATGGCCGTAGTTTGAGATGCCTGTGGTATTTACGTATGTACAGAATATAAAGGTGTAAGTGTAGATAGAATTTGAAACTACACCTGCTACCGGTCTAACACAAACAAGTACATATTTCACTTGGAAAATCAGAGTAAGCAAAAATGTCATTAAAAAGAATCCCATGTCCAGGATTTTCAACAAGTCATGTCCTTAACCGAATTACCTTAACTAACCAATGTTATCCTCTTCAGTGGCCTTCATTAAGAAAAAAATTTAATAAAACGTAATTTTGTGTTGAACAACATTCATTTGTTCGTTCTTTATTTTGTTGTGTGTAACTCAGAATGTTTGTTACCGAGGTTTTAGAATTTTTTAACGAGACATGGCTATGAGGTGATAAACAGGCTGATTGTTCCCGTCTCCTTTTGTTAATGTCTCTCCGCTCTTTTCGAATCATCGGATAGACTTGTTTGCATTAGCCTCTAATTTACAACATTTTTGATGGTTGATTACGTATTCAAGAAGCTAAATTTTGTAACACTTTTTAGGTAGCTTTCTTTTTATGACTTGATAATTCAAATTTCTGCCTGTATCCATTCACAGGCATGGTGTTCTCTTCTGCTCCTTATAGTCTCGTGCAACATCTAATGGAGAAAGTTCCGTGTCGAGAATAATATGTTGTACTAGCCGTGCAAAGCTGCACTAAGGGTGGAACTTTTTGGCTAGCTCCCGGGGAGGGCTATTTGTGTGGAGCCTTTCGGGGGCCTCACCAAAACGACAGCTTTCTGAAGAGTGGGGATCTGGTTTATATTAAAATAAATATATTGTATATATATATAATATATAATATATATATATTATTATATATATAATATATATATATTTATATAATATTATATATATATATTTTATATAATAAACTATTCGCCGACTTACGACCTGTGCAACTTACAACTGTTCGACTTTACGACTGGAGGTAAATGCTGATTTTTTTTCTCTTCTCTTTTTTATTTTTTTTTATTACATTTGTGGCCCACAGCACCTGCGGGCAGTGACTACTAAAGCCCGGATGGTAGGCCCTGAAGGTTCACTTGAGGGCTGTGAGGGTTTGGGTTTCCTCGCCCGTGGTGGCGTAGGCAGGATTTTTATATGACCCCCTGTGATTAGAGCTCATGCCGCCCCCCTGTGTCCTCCCAGGCACTCGCAATCGAAGGTAGAGTTAATGGGCAGGGCATGTGGGTGTTCTTAGGCCACTTGATGGTGCAGAAAGATTTTAGTTCTCATCGGGGATCGAACTCGGTGATACGAGGGTTATAACAAAAATTTAACAACAAAAATTTGATAAAATATGACTTTAAAAAGATTATAATATCATTACCCCATATTATTTTATCTTCTGCCTGCGCACCACGGGCGGGGGCCAACCATACAGCCCTAAAGTGAACCTCCAGGGCCTACCATCCGGGCCTTAGTATCACTGCCTACGGGCGCTATAGGCACAAATGTAAAGATTTTATATATATATATATATATATATCTATATATATATATATATATATATTATAAAATTATATATATATATATTTATATAATATTATATTATATATTATTATATTATATATTATATATTTAGGGTGCCAATAGCGCATAGGGGTAAATTTTTCAAAGTCAATATTTTTTCCCGTACTTTTGTGGTATTCTCCCTTTGTACTTAAAAAACTGTCGTGTGCAACGTTCGGCTATATCGGTTGATATTTAGAGGTGGGGGATCGATCTTGAACATTTCCTCTTTTTCGCCCTCAGGTCATGACCACGAGAAAGCAAACTGAGGTTGGCTTCTTGGTCATTGTTTCCTATTTCACAGAGCAAAACTTCCCAGCCGTGGAGACGTTTTAACGCCCGATTTTTCTACGCACACAAGGAAGAGAAGAAGACGGTGCAGCAGAGTTGCGCTGAGGCTGCAAAGGAGGTCCTCGATTTCCCTGGACACGAGCTAGGATCCCCACCATCGCAGAAACTAGCGTGAGGAGGAAGATTACTGGAACTTTTCGACATTTGAAGATCCGGGAGCAAAAGCAAGAATAACGGGAGTCACGCCTCCGAAAAACAGAAGACCTTCCCAAGAAGTCTCCCAACCTTTTGGACTCGCCCACATCCGACGCCATCACTCTGTTTGACCATTCCTGAAGAAAAGGAATTCCTTCTTGCCCAGGGGGAAAAAGGGGAGGCGGGGTTCGATGGCTGGTCTGGACCAAGAAGCTGAAAGAATCGGTTTGCCGACGTGAAAGCTCTCTTCACGTACCGTCAACAGACGCCAAAAGGAAAGAGATGGTGGAGCTGGATCGTCATCGTCTGAGTCATCAAGTCCAGCCAACGCTCCCCAAACCCCTCGACTTCTTCTTCCGCCCGCCGGGGTCGCTTCTCCAAACCAAAGCGATTGAGGACACGGGCACGAAGTCCGTCCTTTTCCCCTGATCTCGTGGGAGCCCTTGACAGAACTGGGGTCAGTAGCCGCCAAGCCCTTCGAATTGTGGCGGTTACGGCAAGTACTTGGGCCACAATCCACAAGAGCTTGTGCTGAATCCCGAGTCCATTCGACAGGCAAGAGCGAAGTACAGGTCCACTTTGGCAAAGGCCCTCAAAGATACTTTCAGTCCTCTTACCCCTCTTACCGTTCATTGGGACGGGAAGATCCTTCCTCAGGACGATGGCACTCGCGCCGAAAGACCGCCATCCTCGTCACAGGAGAAGGAGTGGAGAAGCTCCTAGGAGTCCCGAAACTGCACTCCGGAACTGGTGATGCCGCCGCTACAGAGCTCTGTGTTCGAGGCTCTAGAAGACTGGGGGTCCAGGAACGGTCGTGGCGATGTGCTTCGACACAACCATGCCAACACTGGAGCCATCAATGGTGCATGCACCATCTTGCAACAGAAGATCGGCCGACCCCTCTTTTTCACTTGCTTGCCGTCATCACGTCCACGAACTTGTCCTTGAGAAGGCCCTTTTCTACGTGTTTTGGGGTCATCTTCTGGTCCTGAGTTTCACCATCTTCTCTCGCTTCAAGGACTACTGGTCTTACATCAACCAATCGGCATTAAAACCCTCCCACCAACGAAGATCTCCCCGGAGACTCTGGTCTCCAAGAGGACGATCTCATTCAAGGTTTGAAACGTCTGCTTCAGACAAAGCAGCCCGTGACGACTATAAGGAACTCGCTGAGCTGGGCATCCTTTTCCTCGGCGGCGTTCTTCCGAAGACCTCGATCCGTAGCCCCGGAGTGCTTATCGAGCGCGTTGGATGGCGCTATCATTTACGCTCTGAAGATGATCTTTTTTCGGGAGCAGCTGACTGGAGTCGTCACACCTCGAGAAATGTCCAGCCCTCCACGGTTCTCATCGTTCGCAACCGAGATCTACGTCCTGCGATGGTTCGAATCGACGGGTTTCCTCCTACCTCCCGCCACGATCTTGTATTCGCTAAGGACATCCTTCAGTACCACAACGAAAGTATTCGGAAAGGGCCTGCTTCACCACTCTGAGCCGCCATTTCTGGTACTTGAGCGAAGATCTCAATTTGGGCCCGTCACTGTTCGACTCACGTCTCCCTGTCTCCGACAAAAAAGCAATTGTACACAATGTTTCAGGGCCCTTTCCTACGATGAAGGGGCCGAGGAACCCGCCAAGCGATAAACCTCCATCATCACAAGTTTCCTGCGGCAACACTGCCCTCCTTCGCCACGAAAAATTCCCTCCGCCTCTTCGAAGCTCTTGATATCAAGACCGACTTCCCCGTCCGCCAACCCTCGGGAAATGGCAGGAAGAGGAATCGTACGTCGAGGCCTGCCGCCGAATCGAGGGACTTCGCGTCGTCACGACACAGCCGACGAGCAGTGGCGCTCATCCAGTCCTTCAACCTCCGGCTGACCAAAAACGAGGAACAGCGCCCCAAATTTCCCCCTCCAAGTTGTGGAGGCCCATCACCTCAACAGCCCGGGGCCCTCGAAGGCTTCCCTTCCCCGGCCAAGCCGGCCACAATGAGTGGGGGGGCTCCCCATGATCCCCCCCCACCGAGGGGCTAATACTCACCAAGAGGGGGACCACAGCCCTGCTGGGGAAGGATGTCCGGCTTGTCCGCTTTCAAGAGATGACATCCCCTCCTTAAAAGGCCATGCATAAGGGGAATAAAGTTGTTAATCCGCCCCCTAAATATCAACCGATTGAGGTCAAACTTTGAATACGATGGTTTCTTGCATAGATCACCATTACACCAAAGTAGGAAAAAAAAATCAACTTTTGATTTTTATTGGCACCCTATTATATATAACATAGGCCGACTTACGTCCAGTTCTATTTACGACCGGTCGGTCGGTCCCGATCACGGTCGTAAGTCGACCACTCGGTGTATAGATAGATAGATAGATAAACCTCTAATCTGTAATACAAAGGTAAGTGAATGAGAAAAATATAGATTTCTTGGGAAGGTGACTTTGGTAAAGTCCACACTAGACATGGTGTGCTGCAAAAAAGTGACCAAACTTTATCAATCATAACTGCTGATATACTCACTCACCCCTCCATTCCAGGTGACCGGAGCAGTTGCGAGTGTTGCATTTACTTGTAAGCCCACACTGCCCTTATCTGAAATATTAAAAAAGATCAGCAAAAACGTATCTTCCCTAATGAAATACAGCATCCTACTAAGTGGGGCTTTATTATCATTTTCTTTTTCTTCTAGACAATGGAGGAGAGAGCAGCGATGGATCCTCTGTCAGAACACCATGTAAGGCTGTTAGTTTGGATGCTCGTGTATTTACTTAATTGTTTCATAATATAAGGTGTATATATAGAATTTGAACTACACCTCTACCTTGTCTAACACACACATTACATTCCTGGAAAATCATGAGTTAAGCAAAATAATGCATTAAACTAATCCCATGTTCCCATGGATTTCCCCATTCATGTCTTACAACTTAACACAATTTTATCCCTAGCTTCATTAAAAAAATTTATAAACTAATTTTGGTACAAATTCATTTTTCTTCTTTTTTTTTGTGTAATTCAGAATGTTTGTTAGCGAGGTTAGATTTAACGAGGGATAGGTGTTACTAAGGCTGTCCCCTCTCCTTTTGTACTTCTCTCCGCCTTTTGAAATCATGGATAGCCTTTGTTGCATTACCTCAATTTACAACCTGTTTTTATGGTTTATAAAGTATTCAAGAAGCTAAATTTTGTAACACTGTTTTTGGTATCTTTTCTTTTTCTTTGATTGATATTCACATTTCTTGCTGTAATCATTCCCATGCATTGGTGTTCTCCTTCTGCTCTTATATCTGTGAACTCATATGGACGAGTTTCCGGTCGGAATAATATTTGTTTACTAGCCGCAAAGCTGCCCTCCGGTGGACTTTTTGGCTAGCTCCTGCGGAGGTTATTGGTGGGGCCTTCGGGCCCACCAAAACACAGCTTTCTGAAGAGTGTGTTTTGGTGGGCCTTCGGCCACCAAAACACAGACTCTCCAGATAGCCCCTTCTAACTTTTCCTGAAATCATGGATGTAGAAAGGGTATGTATTAACACCTTACCCATCACCCCCCACCCATTCACTACACCATTACCCATCACCCCCCACCCATTCACTCACCCATTACCCATCACCACACCCCATTCACTCACCCATTACCCATCACCCCCCACCTATTCCCTCACCCATCACCCATCACCCCCCACCTATTCACTCACCCATCACCCCACACCCATTACCCATCACCCCACCCATTCACTCACCCATTAGGGTGTGGGGGGGGACACCGTACTATTAGTGGAAAATATTCATAAAAAATCCATTTTTTTACCTGAGAGAGTGCACACTGCCCAAAACAAACTTCACAATATGGCCCACCTATGGTACCCTCATGAATACTTAACTCAGATAATAAGGGTCATTTAAGGTTTTTTATAAATTTTTGGCAATTTTTGTCCCCCCCACGAGGGGGGACACCGGATCAGGTATGGGGGGGCACCGTATGATATTTTTAAACTCATATTACATCAAACATTATTGTGTTTTTTTTGCCTGAAATCAACATATATGCTAAGCCTAGACACCCACCATTATTATTAGGTGATGAAAATGAAAGATAAACTCATATAAAATAGCATTTATTAAAAGATAGGTCTAGGTATTTTTTATGCTCACTATTCAGAAGTGCATCATGAAGCATGCAGCGGGGGAAAACACCTTCACCAGGTCAGCCTGCCTCTTGGTGATGCCCTTGGAGGTCACCAGGACACCCTTGCACTGTTCTGGATCAACAGAAGCTTCATCTAGGATGGTAGGGAAGGTGAACGTGTCTCGGGTGTTAGCGGACTTCATCCGGAGGAAAGAAAGGTTTAATTTTCCATCCTCCATGATAGCCAACACCTGAGCAACATAGCACACTAATGTGCCCACACCCCTTCCCTCCTCCAGCTTCAGCTGAACCAGAACAAAGTCCCCCACCTGTGATGTTTTCGCAGCAAAAGGGTATGATGCTGCAGTCCAGGTGCCCTCGTCGTCCACCTCATCCGAGTACTCGGAGGAGTCGTCCAGCTGAAGTCGGACATCATCAACCTCCTCCTCGTCAGTGGTGTCTTCCTCCGGGACAGGCACAGACTTCTTCCGCTGTGGACCCTTCTTCTTTCCCAATGTTTTCTTTTTCAGCCGCTGCCTTCTTTTTGTCTTCCAGCTTCTGCCTCTTCTCTGCCTTCAACCTCAGGTCAGATATTGCCTCCTCATTCTCGGTTAAAATGCAGGCCCGCACCCTCTTCCGTCCCTTTCCATAAGGACGAGGATTAGCCTTAGGGAACGGCCTGACACACTCTGGGGTTAAGTCTGTCCGTTGAGAAGGGTGTCCTGGGGTGGCAGGGTGCGTCGTGCTCGGGCCCGGGGTGGCAGGGTGCATCGTGCTGGGGCCCGGGGTGGCAGGCTCTGTCGTGCTGGGGCTCGGGTGTGGCAGGCTTTGTCGTGCTGGGGCCCGGGGTGGCAGGGGGCGTCGTGCTGGGGCCCGGGTGGCAGGCTCTGTCGTGCTGGGGCCCGGGGTGGCAGGCTCTGTCGTGCTGGTGCTCGGGGTGGCAGGCTCTGTCGTGCTGGGGCCCGGGGTGGCAGGCACATCATCTAGCCTGGGAGACACAGCGGGAAGGGGTATAGCTTCTGAGGTATGGCCTTCAGCCAGTCGCTCCTCTCCATCTGAACTTCCTCCATCAGAAGAAGTTGGAGTAACTTCCACTACAAATTCTGGTGGTGCCGTCGCTCGGTTACATGCGCTCCTACAAACACATCATCTGGGAAGATGTTGCGATTGAGTGGCCATATACCAGTCGCCCGGAAACCACTGAGAATGTTGGAGGGGGTAGTGGCTTTGGTCCATGCCTCAGAAGCAAACTCTGGCAACTTGTGGACTGTTATGTGCTCGTTAGGGTGCATGAGCGCGTGGTCGTTCAGTAGGGCACGCAGGAATGTCTTAAAGGGACCAAAGACACTCACATCCAATGGCTGGAGTTTGTCTGTTGTATGCGGAGGCAAGGTAACAACCACGATACCATGCATTATCGCAAACTCAACAGGCTGAATGTTCATGTGACATTCAGCATTGTCCATGATCAGAAGAATCTTGTTCTCTACAGAAGAACAAGACTTCTCATGGAGATGCTGAAGTGTCTGCACGAAGCATTCACCATTCATCCAGCCACTAGGATGCAATATCCCTTTGGAACCAAAGATCGTGTTCCTCATGAAAGCGGGATTCCATCGGCATCTGGGAATTATAAACACTGGAGGGATGGACTGCCCCACAGCATTTATAATCCCACAAACGTCATGCTGTCACCGCGTTCACGAGTTACCTGCGTGGCTACTGGCTGTGCCTCTCGCACACACAACCTTGACTGGCTTCATAACAGTCGACAATGAACCTCTCATCCAAATTGCATATCCGGTCCGGCGTGAATGTGTACTTCTCCAAAGCTAATGTGTAAGCCTTAAGAAGGTTTCCACATTGACTTTGTTGAAGGCAACAATCCTGGCAATGGACATGCCTTCCGGAGCCTTCAATACAAGGTTTGGATGACGGTTCATGAAGGCATAGTACCAGTCCCTTGTCGCCATTTTCTCTTTCTCCCAGGCAGCATGGATGCTCTTGCTCCCACAAGCTATGGCATACTGGTACACCATCCTACGCACATCGTTCATGGGCAGGCCGTAGAACATCTTGGCTGCGTGGATGTATAATCAGCAATGTATATTTCTTGTTGAGGGCTGAAAACCCTATTGCTACGGAAGCAACAGCCATATAGGTAACTCCATCCGACAGCTTCTTCGATAGATAGAAGGCGTCCTGTAACAAAAGAAATGAATTAGGACTTAAAAGGCCCTTGCTGGCAACAAAAGTTGACAAAAAATTAATAAATAGAGCGCTTGAAGGCATCCTTTAACAAAGAAATTAATTAGGACTTAGAAGGCCCTTGCTGGCAATAAAAGCTAAAAAAAATGAATAAATTTTAAAATCTATAAATCTAGAGACCCTTAAGCTATCCCTGAGGTCTTTTTGCATGACCTCATCCCAGGGAGACCAAAGAAGACGTGGGATGAGGTCATACAAAAAGACCTTGGGGAGATATGGAACTAAATAGAGCAACTTACAGCAAGAGTTGTTTTTCTTGATGTTGAATCTGTCAGCGGCTTCTTTCAGGCTGCAGCTAGTGGCTACGCGGTGCTTAAAGGCAGCCTCCAGGTCAGTGCGGTCCATCTGCTTGTCGCTCTTCCTGACATATTTGCGAGGCATGATGACGGTGATGGCGGTAGGTTAGGTTAGATCTGAAAAGAGTTAATGACATTAGACATCATGCATAGTTAGGTTAGGTTAGTTTAGGTTAGCTTAGCTTAGTATTTTTTACAGTGTAGAGGCGATTCTTGCATGGCCACCATATTATTTTGGGACTATGAGTCTGGCAATATATGTGGGGGATCACCGAACGTCATGCCCCCAAAATATGCAGTGTTAAATGTTTTTTTTAACCATAAAAAATTAATTCTAGAATCATTCTAATAACATAAATCACTTATATAATAGTTAGTTCATGTGCTTATAGCATAATAACACTGATATAGCATCATAATTTAATACCAATCACCTTCAACTTTACACCAACAAAAAAACTGTTCCATTTAATTTAAATGCACTAGTTCACCACCACCATTTAATATCATGCTAATATGCATAGTCAGTCACTTTTTCTTATGTTTTTCTAAGTATTTAAAAATATATAGATTTTCCAAAATCGTAGTGATGCGGGGGATCACCGAACGTCATGCCCCGAAAATATGCAGTGTTAAATGTTTTTTTTAACCATAAAAAATTAATTCTAGAATCATTCTAATAACATAAATCACTTATATAATAGTTAGTTCATGTGCTTATAGCATAATAACACTGATATAGCATCATAATTTAATACCAATCACCTTCAACTTTATGCCACAAAAAACACTGTTCCATTTAATTTAAATGCACTAGTTCACCACCACCATTTAATATCATGCGAATATACATAGTCAATCACTGTTTGTTATGTTTGTGTAGGTATTTCAAAAGATATAGCTTTTTCAAAATTTCACTGTACGTTGATCCCCCGCACTTCACCATACGTTGATCCCCGCGCCCACCATTTTTTTGTAAATAATGCCACCGCGGCCTGTTCGAAAGCATGCACTACTTTTTCACTCAATAACATGTCAATACGGTTATACCTCGTATTGCAACTTACCTCAAAAGAATCACGCCATCACAGCCGACATGAGACCTATATAAGAACGGCGAAAAGTAACAAGGAACATCGAAAATAAAATTTCTTACCTGGTAAACACGGAGGTGACGCTGACGCTACCCTGTTGCTCGCATGTAGTTCACTGAGGGTGGCGCTACATCCGTGGTGGCATGGTGGCGCGAAATTTGAATTAATTTTCGCGTTGTAGCCTTCGTACGGTGATCCCCCCCGTTCGGTGTGACCCCACCCCACCTACCCATCACCCTACATCAAGGTTTCCTCAATTCTCGCAACCCACATTTTTTTTTCACAATTCTCGCTAATAGGCTGCTAAAAAAAAAAAAAAAAAAAAAAAAAAAGGTGATCGGATCATCTCATAAGTGGGCTTAAAAGTTGCCCCTGGTCGAGGTGGTTCCAAAACTGTGCCATATGATGGGATTGGGGCACGGGGGGTGGTACCTATCGCGGACACACACACACACACACACACACACACACACACACACACACACACACACACACACACACACACACACACACACACACAAACTTTCGCTTATATTATTATAGATGACAGTCTCATCGGTACAAAATGAGCAGAATATCACTATAACAACCATATTTTCTCTTATAATTACACACAAATGTGGAGAAAAATTATTAAAGTTGTCAAAATAGTGACTAACTCTGAAACGACCTCTGATTGGTGGTGACGTCACTATCCACCTGAGGTGACAAGGTTTGATACAGTCTGTGTGCAGTGTGCTCAGCTTTGACTTCCATGAATGTCACATAGAAAGATTTATAAGCACTGATGTTTTGTTCTAATGTGTAAGAGCACATGCATAGGACCTCTAGAGAAAAAAATCCTCTGGTCGTAGGGTGGGCGAGGCGACGCGCTCCCCCTGGCGTATGCCCCCAATGCTTGTTTGATTGAAATATTGTTACTAAATTCAGCACACTGGTTCAATCAATCAATCATCACGAGGACGTGGTCGATCTCCTTAGGTACCCCTCCGGCATTACTATACCATGTCCAGCGGTGCAGCTCTGGTCTCTGATACCATGAACCTGCAATTCTCAACCTTCTGGACCTCACGAAATTCAGAAGGAGAGAACTGTTAATGTTCCTGGTACCAGAGCCATAGGGACCAACACATAACTCATAGCCATCCCTCACAGTGCCAGTAGTAGCATTGAAGTCGCCCAAGACAATGAGTGTGTCCCGAGGAGGACACTGGTCTAATACAGAGTCGAGTTTGGCGTAGAACATCTCCTTCTCTTCAGTTTCACACACCTTGGTAGGAGCGTACACTGCAACATGAGACATTAAACCTAGTGTGTTTCATCCTCACCCGCATTATACGCTCATCAACCGGAGTAACCTCAACAACAGACGGCTGCAGTTTGCTGGAGATGCCTGTAGCCACTCCCCGGAGATGGTCGCCATTGCTCATGCCGGACCAGTAGTAGGTGTAAACCCCACTGCTAGTCTCGCCACTGCCAGGCCTCCTCGTGTTAGAGAGTCCCACTATATCCACCCTCGGCCTACTGAGCTCGCCCGATAGGAGAGGTAGTCGATGATCATCTGAGAGGCTCAGAACGTTCCACGAGCCCACTTGTTGAACCCTCCGGAGGTTTTTCCCAGGAGTGATTCGACGGGCAGACGCCGCCTCTGCACCGCCCCAGCCACCCCCACAAGAAAAAGATGGGCTAGCAGGGCCTCCCACTTCATTTAGACTGAGGGATTCCCGAGGGCTTTGCCCCGCACTGTCATAGGCAAACATTCCCCCCTGCATCGGCATTGAAGGGGTCTGCTTGGTCGAGCCCCCCAGCAAACCCGGGTCGGGGGAGCGGTTACCTCCCCCGCTGCTGTTACCTTGCCCTCGGCCTGGTTCCTTAGCATGAGAAAACTTTATCTCATGAGAAGTAATCTATGGTGTCATACATGTGAATTGTACACTACATACAGTAAACCCTCACTTTTTCGGACCTCTATATAACGAATTTTGGCTTTAACAAACTTTTTCTGCCAGACCGATATATGCGGGTATTTACCGAATAGGTTGGGTAAATGTTTGGTTTGGTTCGGTGGGGGGCCGGCCAAACATGTACACACAGGTCGGTCGGTGGCAGTGAAAACAATGCTGACTGACCGGTGTGCGGCTGCGCCGATCAATCTGGCTTTGTCCGCCCGATTGTAAACCTCCTCTCATGTCCTCCCGTGCCTCACTATGTTGCCTGCCTCCCGTGCCTCACTATGTTGCCTGCCTCCCGTGCCTCACTATGTTGCCTGCCTCCCGTGCCTCACTATGTTGCCTGCCTCCCGTGCCTCACCACGTATTGTTTTAATTTCCCTGTATGCGTGTAGTATTAGTGATGGCTACATGTATGCAAATATACGAACTTTCGTCTAATGTAACAAAGTTAATTATACACGAAAATGGTCGGAAAAGCGAACTTTCACCTCAACAAAGTTTGTTATATGCGAAAAGTTTGGATCCCTCGGATATAACTGACTCGGATATAACCGACTTTCGGATATAACGTCACCCTCTTCCCCCCGATTGGTTCGTTAAGTGAGAGGTTACTGTATATATATATTTCTGTCAGCACAGACCACAATATTTACAGACATGGAAAGCTATATTCATACTGGTTAGGAATAGTACCTCCAAGTCTTGATACACACTATATTTACAGGAGCTAACCAAAGAAACATGGACTCAAACCCGACTATACTGGAATTACCTGCACCTGCGGACACTGCCCGAATGTCTGGCGGAGGACGGGCCACACATTGAGCAGATACACCTCAAATGTAACCTTTTAAAGAAACTGGCTATGTGTTTTCTTGGTGTATATGTTTTACAAGGTTGTGTGATTGTATGTTGTAGTTTTGAAGCTCATATTCATATTGTTTTTCTTATATTACCTAAGGGAAGATAACTGTTTCTGAGTGTGTAATGCACACCCTAGTTCTGATGGAAATGTATAGATATGAATGAAAGGTATGTAAGTTCAAAGATTTCTGCAGACTGCATAGAAGCTCTGGATGTGAAATCCATTAATTTTCAAGTCTTACAAGAATGGTCAGCACCTCAAGAGGAGTTGATATTAAACTTTCTATTGATATTAAACAGGGCTTTGAAACGGGTTAAGAGAACGAAAACCAAAACTAACGAAATTATGCTCGGAACAAAAACGGCAACGAAAACGTAATCATAATTACTGTTCCGGAGCAAAAACGCTATTTTGAAATCCCTGTAACCGGTTAATAACATTATTTTTTCGTTCCATGCCATATTTGGTCAATAATCTATTTTCACTTCCAGTAGCCAAATGATTTAAGTAAATACATCTGTATTACATACATACATCAATTAAGTCCACTGTATTTGTTCACTTGGCAATTGACGATGTGGTTTTGTTTCAAATAGTATCATATGCACCACTTTTCATTAAATTTGTGAAGAGTAACAAATTTTTACCTTTTATAATCATGAATTTTTGTCTTCATGATATGCATCACATTCCCTTAATTTATTACACCTTCCAATCATGCAATCCTTGATCTATGATACTGCAGTTGGGCTGAAGAACATGCTTAAATTAATATCCAGTATTAAAAAATGGATAATATATCGTGAGTATGTGCTTAAACTTTTAACTGTGTTCATAGCCTAATGCTTGGTGCGCCGAATTTTGGTGTGAGTGTCCTAGGTTCGAGTCCTTGGAGTACCACATGTAGTCATTGATTTCATTGATTAGGTTTATTTAATTAGTGGGTTGGTGATATTACGATTGAATAAATTTTTTGACATGAGTAATATTAATAAATAATTAGTGATTCATGTCTTTACGGCAACTGAGATTGCATACTCCTACACTACGCTTCCTGTATTGTATATGTAAATGTGTTGCCTTATTTAAGTCGTATAATAATATAGTTTCTTACGACATCTAAGGGTTTGATTTTGTTGGATACTGTGGACCATGAAATGTATGGCTTTATTTTATTACCATCTATAAGAATGTAGTCATGTATAGGCATTATTATTTATTAGGGCTAATAGCATATTTAATACATGGGTTTGAGAATAACGTTCTAACCGGTTTTCATTTCTTTCTAACCGGTTCAGGAACGTTGTGTTTGGAGGAGGAACAAAAAACGAAACGTTAATAATACTGTTTATGATCGGAACGAACCGTTTGAAAAATAATTTAGTTTTCAAGCCCTGCTATTAAATGCACTCAAGTTCCTTTATAACAATGGTGTACAATGTTACAGTGGCAGAGTTTTGCAGGCAGCAATGCTAACAGCAACCTTAGAGGAACCCAAACCACTTTGATGCCTTCCTTTGCAGGCTGTGATGCATAGACTAAATGTGAATACTTTCAATTTTATACATCCATTAAAGGAAATTTCCTTTGTTTTTTCTCTTTATATGCACTTTTAACGTTTCAGAAAACTAGCAAAGATATACTAGAACATATTTTATTAAAGAATTTTCCATTTAGATGCATAAATATAAACAGCAATCTGGCATAAAGTGTCACATGAAAAGAAACAGCTTTGCAAATGCTCTCCTCACTAATCCTCACCTCTATGAATACAATGTAGCTTCACCATACCTATACCATGCAGGGTGATGTTAAAGCATTAATACTGAGTCACAAAGTATACAGTGTACACAAAGATATACCATATGTCGCATTCACTGTTATTGCCCCAGCCAGGCATAATCAAGGGTAACATGAACCACTGTTTTGGCTGAGTTTCCTGGATTTGCTCTAGTCTGAACATCGCCTACTGAAAATGATGAATTAACCTCTGATGGGAATTTCCTCTCCACCTTTACAGCCAGACAACTTTGGCCGCCTCACACATCTCACTTGTTGCTACTTAAATAGCAACTCCCTGGACTCCCTCCCAGATTCAGTAGGTAAGCTGTAATAGGTATCTACCGTCAATAACACTATAGTCGCCACTTCTGCACGCATCAACAGAAGGAATGGCATACCTAGATTCTGGATTGGTATCTGCTCATTGTTTTTTCCCAGAATGGGGCTGCCTACTTTTACACAGTAGACCTGAGATACCTCCATACTTCAGTAGTTTACTAACTTTGATAGCTTGCATCCTTTAGATGGATAATCTGTGCAATAATTTCCAGAAATAACTCCTCAATAGGGGCCAGTCTAAGGCAACAAAGCTACAAACCCCACAATCTATGTCCATGAAGCATGCTGTGTCAAAGCATTAGAGGCAGACATAGTGCAAAGGCTACCATGTACTATGGTGGCACAGAGGCGTCGAGATACGCGTCGGCATAGAGATGTTGGCTCCAATCATCGCTACACATGTCTTGAGGCTATCATGACATCCTGTATATGCTGCAATTTCTGCCTCAATCAGTTCATCCACAAGGACACCATTCTTCTTCGTCACAAGTAGCGGAGGCCCATATCTTTGCCCAAGTCCTGAACAAATCAATTCCAAAATCCTTTCATCACCTACAGCTCTGATATTCAAACAGGAGACCTGAAATCACTGAAGATCTTGGATGTTGGCAACAACAACCTGACGTGCCTGCCAGTGACCCTTGCCAAGCTGCCGTCCCTGCGCTCCCTTGTGGTGGTGCATAACAAACTCAAGTGTTTCCCTGCAGGTGGGAAAATAAGGTTCTCAGCCTTTTATCTTTTTCTTAAGCCTACGCCATACAGACCTGCACATTGCAATACGTGCTAATCATACACCTCATGTATGCATGTCATGCAGGGGTGGAGGGGGTCCTCTTGGTATTCTAACTCCTTTCTTATCTCTCTCTTCTCTTTACTCTTTCTTGGTGTTGAGGTATTCTGAGGGGGATTCCTGAAGGGGCAGTCTTGGTCAAGGGGGAAATATCCAAGCCCTGTCGACGGAGACTTGCATAGTGGCCGTGAGATGGAGCCAGGTGATGCTTCTATGGGGGGTTCTGTGTGGACCCGACAGAGGCTTCACATTGCCCTGGGCCACAGTTACCTTTTGAAATCCCGTCAGTATGTCCTTCCAACAGGCAAAGGACTCGGGCTGGGAATTCATCATTCGGAAATACATAATTTCCTTTTTCCATTCCCCGCACCGGATTCGAACCCGTGCTACGCCAGATTTTGCACCAAACACGGGCGCGTTAACCATTTCTGTCAATAAGAACGTTCCACTTGACCGAAGTGGTTCTGGTGTATGGTTCATTACATGCATGCCTTAATTATCTTACTCCCCACCTTCATTCTCTCACAAATACTCTTGTCTTTTCATCATTTTGCTTACTTTAATGATGCTTTGATGATGCTCAGTGTCTGTAATTGTCATGATATACATGTAGGGTCAAACTGTAACCCAAGGGAACCCATTGCCTATGGTAAGGGTTTGATGGCCATAGCTGAAGGGGCTGGATATTTTAAATGTTTTCATCAACTTCAAATTCATCAAACCAATTCCCTTAAATAGAATGTTTACTTAACCTGATGCGTTTGATTCAAAGATTGTGGTAATATTGCGGTGTTATTGTATTAGTTGTATCTAATCATTATAACTGTTTTGCACAGAATGATGTGGCTTGAAAAGTCTGTCAATATTAATGCTGAGTAGAAACTACCTGACATGCTTGCCAGAAGCTGTGAAGGGATTGATTGGCCTTCAGGGACTCTATGTTGACCACAACCTACTGATGGAGCTGCCAAGGTCACTAGCTCTCCTGCCAATGCTCGCACGATTATCATGTTGCGGCAACACTATTGCTTACCTCCCAGCCCTTCCTTTCACAGCCAACCCAATGTTAGTATCATGTTGCGGCAACACTATTGCTTACCTCCCAGCCCTTCCTTTCACAGCCAACCCAATGTTAGTATCATGTTGCGGCAACACTATTGCTTACCTCCCAGCCCTTCCTTTCACAGCCAACCCAATGTTAGTATCATGTTGCGGCAACACTATTGCTTACCTCCCAGCCCTTCCTTTCACAGCCAACCCAATGTTAGTATGATTGTATTAGTTTTATTTTATTTTAGTGCTTGAAATACTCATATAGGCCCTATTGTGATTTGTTTGAGGTCCAGAAGCTTACAAACTGACATTGGTTAAAAAGAAATGTTCAAAAACAGCATCTACGTCTTCATGCCTTTCTGTACTTTTTCATGTAGTCACTATTGCTCTGCATTGATAAGGGGAACATAGATGACACCGTGACGATATGCAGCTCATGTACTGAATATTTTGATATCCTGGAATCCCTACTATCTTTCAGAGTGATACCGTACTAAACTTATTACCTGTCAGTTACTTCTGAGACGGTGGCAGGTAAGCAGCTTAATCGCATCAGATGTGGTTATGCATGAAGGAAAGTGTTAGAATAGTATTTAACCCAGATGCAGTAGCTGAGGGTGGAAAGAGTTTATCTGACATCTGTTCCTCAGAGAAACTCACTAGCATACTCAGCGTAGGCAGATCTTGGGCGAAGTTTTTTTGGGATCAAGTCACAGGAAAAGTTTTTGGGGATCAAGTCACCGGAAAAGTTTTTGGGGATCAAGTCACAGGAAAAGTTTTTGGGGATCAAGTCACCGGAAAAGTTTTTGGGGATCAAGTCACAGGAAAAGTTTTTGGGATCAAGTCACAGGAAAAGTTTTTGGGATCAAGTCACAGGAAAAGTTTTTGGGGATCAAGTCACCGGAAAAGTTTTTGGGGATCAAGTCACCGGAAAAGTTTTTGGGGATCAAGTCACAGGAAAAGTTTTTGGGGATCAAGTCACAGGAAAAGTTTTTGGGGATCAAGTCACAGGAACAGTTTTGGGGATCAAGTCACAGGAACAGTTTTGGGGGATCAAGTCACAGGAAAAGTTTTTGGGGATCAAGTCACAGGAAAAGTTTTTTGGGGATCAAGTCACAGGAAAAGTTTTTGGGGATCAAGTCACAGGAAAAGTTTTTGGGGGATCAAGTCACCGGAAAAGTTTTTGGGGGATCAAGTCACAGGAAAAGTTTTGGGGGATCAAGTCACCGGAAAAGTTTTTGGGGGATCAAGTCACAGGAAAAGTTTTTGGGATCAAGTCACAGGAAAAGTTTTGGGGATCAAGTCACTGGAAAAGTTTTTGGGGATCAAGTCACCGGAAAAGTTTTTGGGATCAAGTCACAGGAAAAGTTTTTGGGGATCAAGTCACAGGAAAAGTTTTTGGGGATCAAGTCACAGGAAAAGTTTTGGGGATCAAGTCACCGGAAAAGTTTTGGGGATCAAGTCACAGGAAAAGTTTTTGGGGATCAAGTCACAGGAAAAGTTTTAGGGGATCAAGTCACCGGAAAAGTTTTTTGGGGTAAAAGGAAAGCAAGAGGTTAAGGTCCATTGCATTGATTTTCAGGCTCTAATATGATAATTGTGAGGTGAATTACCTGCCCTTCACCTTGGTGTGTCAGGCACACTCTGGACTAACAAGGGACACGATCATCCTCCCGACCTGTGGGTAAGTAGCCATCCTAGCATTGCTGTCCACACCATCCATGTAGCCTGTGCTTTGACTTGTTAATTATCTCTCAAACTAACAAATGTTATACCTGCAATAAGTTATGCAATCACCTCTATACGTACAGTAAACCCTGGCTTCTATGGACCTCAATATAACTAAGTTCGGCTTTAACAAACTTTTTCTGATAAAGGTGCTAAATGATAGCCCTTGATCTACTTCATATTTACTGATCTATACTTGTTGAACTTATCTGCCATAATTTTTTTGTTATTGAAAAAAACGTGATTTTAAAAAAAATCAAGGCTTGCAAATTTTGCAATATTTTTTGAAAAATAGATTTGCTTGAAAATGACTTCCTAGCAGTTTTCGGGCATGCTGAACACGAATCTGGAGTCAGTTTTCAGTTACAATGATTAGAAGTCCCTATTTCAGCCAATTCACAATGACATGCTACTTCCAGATATTCCTTAAAAACCACAAATTAGACCAAACTTACTACAAGATATTAAAATATGATAGGCATTGCTAGATTAATCAATACTTCAATACAACGATCAGTATTAGTATTTTCAGTAATATTATTATTATTATTAATCCCTATTTGAGCCACCCATGCGATTGTCAAAGTACTTAAAAAAACTAGGAATACTGTAGCTATCCTGTGGGACTTCTAATGCCCTCCCATGACTCCTGTAGAATGCGTGAAGGAGCGAAGAGGCTCGTGAAGGACTGAAGGATTGTATGCAAAGCGAAGGATACTTAAAAGAAATAGTTCTTCCTCCTCCCTTTCTTCTCCTTCCTCCTCCCTTTCTTCTCCTTCCTCCTCCCTTTCTTCTCCTTCCTCCTCCTCCTCCTCTCCTCCCTTACTTGTCCCACCTCCTTCCTTCTCCTCCCCCTCTCCCCTCCTTCCTCCTCTTCGTCACTCCTTCCTCCTCCTCATCCCTCCTTCCCCTCCCCCACTTCCTCCTCCTCTCCCCTTCTTCCTCCTCCCCCTCCCGTCTTCTTCCTCCGCCTATCGTATTTATACGATAATTATCATATATCAGATCACGCTGGGCAGCCGCGGCACGCACCGCATGGGAGAGGTCGGACTCCCACTAATAAGGTTAAGGATAATTCAAACTTGCTCGAATTATGGAAAGTTATTGAAAAATTTGAACTGGCCTGAAACAGGTTGAATTATCCGAAATTTGAATTATACGGGTTCAATTTAGTGAGGGTTACTGTATGTGATAAGTTTGGATCCTTCAGATATAAAGGATTTTTGGATATAATGTCACCTCCTTCCCCCAATTGGTTGGCTAAAGCGAGGGTTTGCTGTACATTCATGTACGGAATAATTACTTCATGCACAAACTTGGAAATGCAATTTCCTATAGATAGAAATAAACTGTAAAGTGTGTAAAAATGAAGCAGAGTGCACCAGTCAGTGAGTGGCTCAGAGACCATTTTGTTGGCATTTCTTTTATTTATTATGTGTTGCTCCTTAAATTTAGACTGGATTCCTTTTCTTGTTGGGTGTCTTGTTGGGTGTCTCTCTGCCTCACAGATAAAGGCTCTGTGATCATTTAGGGATGTCTCATCATTACTTATCTTCTTTTCCTACTATATACAATAACCATCAGCATTTGAGAAATAATCTGAAATTCTCTTCCCTACAAAACACCAAATGTGTGCATTATTTAATACAGCATCAGATCTTCTTTGTACACGTATATTGAATAAGTTTGCATTCATGATAAAATTACATTCTCCTGTGATTTGCCTCAAAATAAACTTTAAAATTTTGCAATATCGACTAAACTCTTTCAGTTCTCTTTAAAAGTACTAGTTACACACTAACAAAAGAGCTGTAAAGTATGTTATGAATCTTATAAGCTGTTTACAGATAAAGTTTTTAACAGGAATTTTTCAAGTTCAGTAGTAATAGTGATCATGCTTGTATAGTTCATGAATACTTTTCCATGGTGGTGGTTTAGAGGTACAAAAAGATTAAACAAATCTTTCAGGTCCTTTCCAAAAGTGGTGATTGAAGACAACACTGTATGCATCAGCCTCAGCCAATCAGGGAGACAAAACTATCCCCATTCCCTTGTACTTTCACCACAAATAAAGAAGGTGAGCAGCTTTTCCTCGGGCTCTTCAACAATGCCGCCTCTCAAAGAATTGTGTCTCTCATTCCTGTAGAAGGCTAAAAGGTGTGCCACTCACACTTCTGAGGTTTGTGAAGCTGGTTTGCAGTTTGGGGATCTGATAATGGACATGATTCCCAAAAGTCTGTCCAACATATTAAAGGAGTGTCCTGTAAGCTGGTGCAACAATACAAGGTGCCAGTGTCCCATCTTCACCTTTACTAGCATCGTTGTGGTGACCATAGCCGTGTCGCCGAAGGTCAACACTGACGTCAGCTGGATGCCAATGCTTATGTACTTCTGTTCTGATGCATGTGCGTACAATTTCACTAAAAGTTTAGATGGTAAGACAGATAGTTTTTCTTACTGGTTATCCGAGAAGCTGAAAAAAGCACACTACATTGAAGTTATGTAATATGTCCCTTGAAACTTTAGGGTATATTGCACATGCGGTGTTCATAGTGCTAAAACAGATCATAATGCACTTATGATCTGTTGTATACATATGACCACTACTACTGTCTATCTGGCATGTCTTAAAATTAATAAACTATTTTCTTATGCATACCTTTATACAGATGGTTATTGCTCTTATCCTATATCGTTTCTATGTCGTCTCCGTGGTGTAGTGGCTAGCGCGCCTGGCTACGAATCTGCGGGCCCTGGCTCTAATCCGGGCCAGGGCAAGTCGGCGGCCAGCCCAGCGCCAACCAGCTCTTCATCCCTTTCGGGGTTGATAAATGGGTACCTGGGGAAACCCGGGGAAGGTAACTGTGGTAACCCAGATGTCACACTACCCCTGTGTCCCAGGTAATAGGCTGTCACTCACCACAGGCTCAAAGGCTAATGCCACGGAGATGAGCACCGAGGCCACGCGCAGCATAGCGTATGCCCCCCTCTTTATACCGTTTACCAGTGGTATTCCACAAAGTTATGTTACTCACTTTTATTCAACAGTGATCTCTTTCCAGATTGACACCCGACCAACTCTTAAGCCCCGTCCACACTACCACTCACCACCGTCGGCGCTTGCCGTCGAACAGTGTTCGTCACTCAAAAGTGGCAGTGTGGACACGATGCCGACGAGCAAAATGTGACCGTCGGCGCTGCCCGCAAACATTCAGCAGGTTTAATATTGGGCGGGAATGCCCGTCACTCACGGGAGCAATTTAGGTGGGCGGGGCGGGCATCCCCCCACACCTGTAAAAAAAATAATTATTTCCAACAAAAACGAGTGCCAGATTCATTCAATACACATCAAAACTATTCAGAAAAACCAAGTTTCGGCCTCGAAATCGGTGAAAGCCCACTACCGAAATTTTACCGAAACGTCATTTAGTCTCACGTAATTCTTCAGTGTTCATCATCACTTTCATTCACTCCAGCATTGCATGCATTCCCTCACTATCATTCATCGCCATCATTCATTCTGACATCAACGAATGCTATGCCTACTTCCTCAACTCTGTCTGTCTTCCAAGAATGTTCTAATCCTCATATAATTTATATACTTCCTCATATAACTACTATATACCTCGTATACTCACCAGCTCTACGTGATGTATGTTCTTATTGCTTTGAGAACCATGTAGTTAAGTAGAAGATGGCGCTTGTTTCCAGTTAATTATGTAGTAACTAATACCCATAAATATCACAGTTCAAACAAAACTTTCCCGCGATGAATTTCAATATCAGGCATCGGCTGTCTCTTTGATGGTCTGCTACTACTACTCTGCTTCAATTTCTATCTAGATTCGTGCAGTCAAAGTACGAACGAGAACAGCCATATCTTGCTTAATTACAACTCAGAAAATTATACCACTACGATTAAGCCGCTTCTTTAGCCACCAAAAGACCTGGTAACTAATATCATTAATGAATCCCTTGATGAACACGGGAATCACGTGTTGTTCTTTTACCTTCATTTAATTGGATGCAAAAAATGTAGTATATTGAATTACAACTCAGAAAATTGTAATATAATGATTTGACAGTAAATTGATTCATTATAAGACCTTAGAGAAGTTACGAGTATTTGTATAACACGGGAACGGGACACGCGGACTTCTCTGATTTCAGCTGGATTATATTTCTGGATAACCATTAACCCGTACCATTAATTGGCATCAGGAGGCCACAGACCATTGAGGAATAGCACCACCTGGTTACTGAAGAGTTCCATGTTTATAGAGGGATTCTTCTGTATCATGGGAATATGCAAAACATGAAACCTATGCTTCATGTACTTATGTAAAACTACAACACGGTATGCGCTTATCATTATCATCATAGTAATCATTGTCTATAGTGAATAATATACAGAGAACATAATATCACGTCTACAGTGCATTACATATGACGTTCTGTATGGGGAGTTTTCAAAGCTAAGCCGCCAGATGTCCCTCGCGCATCTCACATCCTCTGCTCTGTGAGGCTGAATGATCTATCATTTACCGTAAATTCTCTGTACTTCTTTGGGACATATCAGAATTACCCTTCAATACAACAACTGAAACAGTTCTTAATAAAAAATGTAGTTTCATTTTATTTGTCTACACTTGGTGAAAATATTGGCAAAACAATTGAATACTTGAAAACTCAAATCTTTAAAATCGTCTTTTCATAAAAAAACGCAATTCACGCAGATGAGGCTTCAGGAAAGATTTACTTGTATGTAAGCATTCCTGAGTACCTGTTTTGGGTGTATAGGTCTCTGTTCGACGAACATTTAACCAAAACACCAGAGTGTGGCGTTTCAGCATCTTCTCCACAGAAACCATCCCGCCGGCAGGATCTGGTTACTCATACACTGTCCTGTGATAACCAAACGGGTAGAATTCGCTCAGCGCCCCCGCTTCTTACCTCATGGCTCATATTCTGATACTCTAACTCTCAATACCAAGACTGTCATCCGAACTATATCACCCACCGCGCTTATCTCAATCACACTCTCTATCCTCTACGGAATTATTTGTGGCATCCGCTCCCACATACCGTTTCCCACATAAGGCAGACTTTCGTCTTTCGAGACGGAATAGTAAAAACAAACGCTTTCAACTGTCTTCCATCCCGAAACTTTTCGTTGAGTGCAAGCACTTAAATTACTTCTTGTTTAAATTTTCGTCGCAAGACGACAGACACACCCAAAACAGGTCCTCTTGAATGCTTACATACAAGTAGATATTTCCTGAATCCTCATTCTGCTTGAACTTTGCGTTTTTCCATGAAAAGACCGATTTTTAAAGAATGAGTTTTCAGTTATTCAATTGTTTTGCATATTTTCACCAAGTGCCGACCAATAAAATGATAAACTACATTTTTTATTAGAACTGTTTCAGTTGTTGTATTGACAGGGTAATTCTGATCTGTCCGAGAAGCACAGGGATTTACGTTAAATATGATAGATCATTCAGGCTGAAGTGCTGAGGATGTGGACAGCCTGAGAGACAGGCGTGAGCGTGAGCTTATTAAAACTCCACCATTGCTTGAGTTATTTGAAGCTTATTTATTGCGGTTTTAATAAAGCGGTCACGTACAACCACAGAACTGTTTTGGTATGTCACCATTATTAAAAGCAAAGGAGTGAAAAATCCAGAGTGTATAATTTTAAGGACATAATAACACGTAGGGCTACGAGTAAATACAACGTTTCTGTGCTGCTTTCTTCTGATAACTTAAAACACTAATTAAACCTTTCACGCACGGTGAACGCGTTTCGCGCGCAAAAACGCGTCTACATCTGACATTTGGACGCGAACTGCGTCAAAAAACTGAAAAAATTCGCCAAAATTACAGTATTTATCAGAATCGCATCAAATTTACTGCGTAAAAAGTCCAAGCCTAGCCTAATAAAATAACTAATGTCCAACTCCGTGTGCGTCGGATTTGAGTGTAGGGCCCGCGTGTCCGCAGCTCACTCCACAGGCAGCCTGTCATGCGCGGACTGCACGTTCCCTTTAAACGTGTCCGAGTCCGTGGGTAAGGCCATATAGCGGTTATTTTCGCGACCGCTCTGGCCCCGTCCTTGACTGGGCTAGTCCGGGCGTCCCTGTTTTTTGCGAGGAAGTCTAGAACGGTTCAGCCCAGTCCAGTCGCGGTCCGAACCCACATACCAGGACCACCTTGGACCACTGGGGGAGAACTGGCGCAATGCGTGGCCTACAGTCAGCGGGAAGGCGACCAGGAGCTTTCCGTTGCTGCTGATCAAGGAAAAAAAAAAACATTAACACCATGATGTCCTACCATAAGACTAAGTATCACGGCGTGGTAGTTGTAAAGTCTTCCGCACAGGTTAAAAGGCGGACGACACAAGGATATTGACAATGTGGACGCCTGCCGCCTCCACATTCAGTTCAAGTACCGGGGGCCCACATCGATCCCACCAGCCATAGGAACGACGATTGACGGGGCCAGTCTCGATGTATTTTCGCGACCATCAGTCCACCCTGACCCTGTCCGGACTGGACTGACCAGGGCGGTGAAACGTCACGAAATGCGCTAATTACTTGTAGCCTAATTCGTCTTCCAACATGTGTTTTTCATTTTTCCTCCTTTTCTCAAGAACTACTGGCCCCATAATGAAATTCTAATGTAAGCCGTTGGAATCCTCATAAAATCTGCTTTTTATTGGGCAATAAACCATAAAAAGTTTGACTTCGGGAAGTATCGAGCTACGAAGTGGTGACGTAATTATTTCTATGTTCTCCTTTACTTATGTTTTTTCTAAGTCGTTAAACTGTCCGCTATTTACTTGCATTTCTTGTTATTTTTTGCTTCTAAGCCAGAATAATCTCTTGCGAAACCAATGATATATAATAATGCCAGGAAAAAAAAAAATCGGTTGATATTTGATAACATAACCAAAACCTTCGCTGCTATAGTGAAAAAAAAAAAAAAAAAACGTCAGGTCATTACGTCGGGCCCCTTATAGAGCCGCCCCAGACTGATGTCGCAGTGTACGAAAAACTGTATTTAACTTTTCGTGCGTGAAATTTAATAACATCGGAAAAAAACTTCATATTCGTGGGAGTTTATGGAGCAATTTCCAACTTTTTTTCTTTTCCTTTTAACCTTAGCTTACCTTACCGTAGCTTTTTTGCCTATTTTTCTTTCTTCCTGGCCAGATCCCTTATGATTACTTGACTTTTATTGACTTTTACTTTCTAAAACTTTTTATTTCACTTGAATTTTGTATTCACTTGACTTTTTTATTCACTGACTTTTTTGCTTTTTATTCACTTGACTTTTTTTCCTTGACTTTTTATTCACTTGACTTTTTAGAATTTTTATTCACTTGACAAAAAATTGTCACTCTGACTTTTTAGACTTTTTTATTCACTGACTTTTCAGAACTTTTTATTCACTTTTGACTTTTTAATAAACATTCACCTGACCTTTTTAGACTTTATTCATTTGACTTTTTATTCACTTGACTTTTTAATTCACTTTGACTTTTTATTCACTTGACTTTTTATTCACTGACTTTTATTCACTTGACTTTGTAGACTTGTTATTCACTGACTTTTTTGACTTTTTTATTCACTTGACTTTTTTGACTTATTTTATTTCACTTGATGACTTTTTACTTTATTCACTTGACTTTTTATTTATCATGGACTTTCCCAGACTTTTCATTCACTGACTTTTTATACTTTTTATTCACTGGACTTTTTATCACTGAATTTATTCACTGGACATTTTATTCACTTTGGACTTTTATTCACTGAATTTATTGACTTGACATTTTTATTCATTGACCTTTTTATTCACTTGACTTTTTTGACTGAATTTTTTTGACGACTTTTTTTTGACATTGACCTTTATTGACGACTTTTATCACTTGCCTTTTTATTCACTTGAGTTTTTTAAATGACTATATTTAATGCCTTTTTATTTAATGACTATTTAATTGACTTTTTTATATTTAATTGAACTTTTGAAATCTAATTGACTTTTATTGGACTTTTATTCACTGGACTTTTATTCACTGACTTTTTATTCACTTGACTTTTTAATTCACTTGACTTTATGTGATTCCTGACTTTTATTCACTGGACCTTTTTTATTCACATGGACTTTTTATTTATTTATTTCTATTCTTTTGCTTAACTTACTTTCTTTGACTTTCTTTACTTACTTTCCTTTCGTTAACTTACTCTCCTCTTTCTTCTTTCATCACCTTGAGCGCAGTCTTCCAGCTTCCTGCATGATACAGAAAGTTGAGTCCAAGGTGGTTCAGGGACACAAGTATTAGCACGGCTCCAGGCCCCCTCTAACCCGCACTGGAGTATTAGCCCCTCGGGGTGGGGTGTCACCAGGGCCGCTGCTCATTGTCGCCTGGTTGTGCATTATAGGAGGCTTCGTTCGGTCAGTTTAACTCGTTAAGGTTAAGTCAAGTCAAAAGTCCAATGTCAAAGTTCAGTTTGGTACCTCCGTATAATGCACCGAAAAAGGCATATGATATTCCTCAACCTGATTAGCAGCGTAAGAGAAAAACCCGTGGGGACGTCTATAATTATTATTTAACCTGTAGTTGAGAAAATATTAAACTTGTAGGGAAGAATATTAGTGAACCTGGGGAAGAATAATTATTATAAGGGAAGACTATTATTAGTAAGGAAGAATATTATTAGTAACATGCATGGAAGCATATTTTATTAAGTGAAGAATATTATTATTAGGGAAGATATTATTAGTAAGGGAAGAATATTATTATTAAGGGAAGAATATTATTAGTTAAGGAAGAACTTTATTAGTACGGAGAAGACTATCATTAGTTAAGGGTAAGAATATTATTGAGTAAATGGAAGAATATTTTGTAAGGAATATATTATTATTAAGGGAAGAATATTATATTAAGGGAAGATATTATTATTAAGGAAGAATATTTAAAAAAAAAAAAAATTTATTTAATGGAATGAATATATTAGTAAGGAAGAATAATATTAGTAATAGGGAAGAATATCATTAGTAAGGGAAGAATATTATTAATACGGGAAGACTATTCTTAGTAAGGGGAAGAATTCATTAGTAGGGAATAATATTATTAGTAAGGGAAAATATTATTAGTAAGGGAAATATCATCAGTAAGGGAAGAATATTATTAGTAAGGGAAAATTCAATTAGTAAGGAAGATATTTATTAGTAAGGGAGAATATCATTCTTAAGGGAAGAATCTTATTAGTAAGGGAATAATATCATTAGTAGGGAATGACATATCATCAGTAAGGGAAGATATTATTAGTAAGTGAAGAATATTCATTGGTAATGGAAGATATTATTAGTAAGGGAAGAATATCAATTGTAGGGAAGAATATCATTAGGAAGGGAAGAATATTATTAGTAAGGGACGAAATTAATCATTAGTAAGGGAAGATATCATCAGTAAGGGAAGAATTTATTAGTACGGGAAGATTCATTAGTAAAGGAAGATATTATTATACGGGAGGAATATATTAAGTAAGGGAAGAATATTCTTAGTTAACACTGTAAGGGAAGAAATATTAAACCCTTAGGAAAGAATAAAACCACGTACCATGCGAGCCAATTACAGGCCAAAATGAAGACTAGAATAATGTTTACTTTCACTGTACCTTGATGACGGTTTGCTTTGTTGGAATGTCCTTCAATTTCCTTCAATAATGTCTTGCGAATATTTCCTTTACGTAGCTTTACTCTTCTAATCTTTATCTTCCATATCATTCAGCTTTGAGTCTCTGTATCTTGCCAATACTTTCCTTTCTATATCATTCAGCTGTGAGTCTCTGTATCTTGCCAATCCTTCCTTTCTATATATTCAGCTTGAAGTCTCTTCATTTTGCAAAACTTCCTTCTATATCATTCAGCTTGAAGTTTCTTGCATCTTGGCCAATCCTTCCTTTCTATATCATCAGCTTTAGTCTCTTGTATCCTTGCCAATCTTCCTTTCTATATCATTCAGCTGAAGTCTCTTGTCATCTTGCCAAAACTTCCTTTACAATCCTGGAAAATAAAGAAAAATCACTATTAAATCACACAAAGAAATTTCAGAATTCAATAACAAGCATTTCTGAGATCATATTGTACAATGGAGCAATTTGACACTCACCCCTTAAGATTCAGCAATCCATTACTTCTTTCTCACTCCACGTCTCCAATCTCATCAACAGCCAAAGGCTCCCACTGTGGAATAAGCTAAAAACATTGAGTGGTGCCTGGTGGAGAATAAGGGTTAACCGTGTTACCTGTGGGGAGGAATAAAGGTTAGTAGCTCCTATCATCCTATTCGCCCTAGGAAGAAAATCAGGGACTTACTTGATGCGTAGCTTGTACGTCGTGTTGCTTCCCAGCGTGCCCTCTATCGCGATGATCTGTATGGGTGTACTTACCTGAAAAGAAAAATAAAAATCGGTTGAAGAACACAAGATTAAGATACATTAATCCTTATATCTAGACAATTTGCACGTAGCAATTAATGAGGTTTTACGATATGAATTCCCACCGGGTTAGAGGGCCATGCCAGGGATGAAACCCAAGCGTCAGTAGGGGCCGTGGGATCGACCCACGTCTCTACCAAACTGAGCTACCTTCCGGCCTTAAAAATCATGACCAAGAAGCCGGTTACAGTATTTCACTCTTAATCCATAAAATATATACGTCATATTCTCAGTGTGGGTAACAGCAAGCCTTAACTTACCAATACGATGATAAGAAAGCTCTTGTGTTTATTCGCTGAACTATTAACACACGCAACTACTACCCGCCGGCACTGTCACACGCACCACAGGGAACTCCGTATGTAGGGGTTAGCACGCGCGGCTCACACACCCCGAGTGTTTTGATCCCCGGTCTGGAGCGAAGACAGAAGGGCGATCTTCTTAAACCCGAGCCCCTGTCCCACCAGCAGTGTAAATTGGACCAGGGTGTTAGCCGGTGGGTTTGTGACCCGCCTCCGGGGTTTTGGCTTCGGCCAACATTCAGCACTAAGGATGAATGATAAAATAAAGGTTTTGAAAATTTTTAAAATGGAGAGGGGCCATACGAGCGTTACTCGCCCTGTAAATTACAACGGTAATGAATGCACACTGTCCGCGCGCTATCCGTGACCACACAGAGGAAGGCCGGACTGCATTTTCTTCTTCTTGGCGACGTACCCTCCTTGCATCTGGCCGTCCTCCGAATCCCACCTAACTTCTTCGCTTGCTACATGTATTTACAACATGTAATTTACACTCACTACCATCACTATCAACCCTGTTTTCCAATCGTGACGTAACATATAGAAGACGCCTACTAACGATTTCAATGTACTTTGTGTGTTTCAGTAACTGATTCACGATTCATAAATCAAGAAATTAGGTTTACAATGCCAAAACGAATACTTTCGGAACTACTTCACCGGCTATGCGCCCCGTGCACCACTTTACCCCACAACCCCCACCTGGTTTTTCTCGACCCCCACCCTTCACCCCCCTTAACTCAACCTGTCAATGTAATTTCGTTCGTCAGTCATTGCTGTAATTCTTACCCTTAAACTTCAGTAACATGCTAGTGGTGCTCTCACCTTTCCTCTCCATCCCACGTAGGCACAATGATGACAGTTACCACATGCTATAATATTAACAGTGGAAATCTCTATAACAAGGCAATGAAAGCACAGTTACGTATGGAAAAGAGTAGCTACCACCCCGTTGAGGAGCCATCCATGCATACACCCACCGCCACCTCTATTTCCAGCCTAACTATGAAGAACATACACCGCAGCTTTCTAACATGATTACATAAAACAACCACATGCTGTACCTCCACGTGGGTTAATAATTTTCATATCGATAAAGCTCATTCTTACGTATGGTTCATAGGGTTTGGTATTGGAGGAGCGCCGGGTACCCCAGAAAGAGCTCAGACGCATACAGTTGCCGTCCGCGTCGCCGCACTTCTGCGCACAACTACCACGCCAACCGCCTCCTCAACTCCTCACAGGAATACAAACCCTTGAAATTTACCTCGTTTACTATAGTTAGGCTAGTGTTAATTCGTGTACGGGAATGATTAACATCTATAAGTAAAGGGTAATTGATCATGGGGATTCCACTATATGTTAAGCAGAATGCACGTGCACCCTCCCTCATCCCTTAGCTCGGTAGCGGCGCTCGTCACTGCTTCTATGCGAGCGTCACCGCCGTGCACTGCGAAGGCAACGCGAAATAAAACGTGTATTGAATAGTTGTGGTGTATCAAATATTTGCTTTCGTTTTATCTTTAATCTTGTTTGTCCATGCTGCGGAACTAACTACCTCTTTCTCTGTTTTTTTTTCCCCCCTGCTTGCCCTCTCTCTCCTCTCTCCTCTATCTCTTCTCTCTCTCTCGCCGTATTCTTCTCTCTCTCTCATCTCTCCACACACACACAGTCTCTCTTTCTCACATTATCTCCTCATTCGAACAGATATAAAATAAATGAGGAGATACAGAGATGAAAAATAGGCTCGAGATAACTGATAAACCTAGTGATGACACAGCTTGCGTAGAGGCTAGATAACTATTCATTCTTACACCGATAGTTATACTCATTAAAGCAACTTACCAATATCTTGTCATAGAAATGTACTTACTTTCTATTTGAAGTCTGCCCATTCCTTGTAGAGAGTTGAACTAGGGAAGTGTAGACATACAACTAACATATCACTGTTGTTTTAATATTAAGGTTGATTTAGGGATAAATGTGATGTTATTGACGTATTATTATTATTCAATGTTATATGTGTACCTCATGTATCATAACGTGGAAAATTTTGCGGGTCATGTGTAATACTGCTGTCCTACTTCCCTAAACTGCCTTATACTGAACGTTGCATGGTATTTCTTTACAACAGTTTATCGATGCACACGGTAGTGCTGTTGTTTATCATTACCCTCAATCTGTTCATCCTTGCCATTAACCTGTTCTCATTCCCCCAACTACCTGTTCTCCCTATCACTTGTTCTTCGTCCCATTCCATAAACTGTCCTTTTTTCCCGTATTATCTTATTATTATTGTTATTGTTTCGGTCTTACACGTACGATTCCTTCACTACAGTAACTACCTCATGTAGGCTCGCGGTCCCTCTTGTAGCTTCCTTATTTTCTTATGTTTATGTCTTTGTCGAATGTAAGCTCTAGCGGACAACTCTAAAGCGGTCTATTACGTTTCTTGAAAATGTGATACAGGGAAGGAGGAGGTGGGAAGCGGGGCGGAGCGGAGACGGGAAACGAACATGGATAGTATGGTGAGTGGGACAGGGATAGAGGCATGGGTCCAGTGATAGAGGGTGGTGGGGCAGGGATATGAGGGCATGGGTCAAGGATAGAGGCATGGGTCAAGGATAGAGGTGGTGGGCATGGATAGAGCATGAGGTCAGGAAGAGGCATGGGTCAAGATAAGAGGGTGGTGGGGGCAGGGATAAGACATGGGCAAGGATAGAGGCATGGTCAGGATAGAGGCATGGGTCAATGGATAGAGGCATGGGGCAAGGATAGAGGCATGGGCAAGGATGAGGGTGGTGGGCAAGGATAGGAGGCAATGGTCAAGATAGGCATGGGTCAAGGATAGAGGCATGGGCTAGGGATAGAGGCATGGGTCAAGGATAGAGGCTGGTTCAGGAATAGAGGCATGGGTCCAAGGATAAGAGGCATCTGGGGCAAGGATAGAGGCATGGGGCCAAGGATGATGGTGTTGGGGCAAGGGATGGAGTATGGGTCCACGGATAGAGGCATGGGTCAGGATGAGGCGATTGGGTCAAGGATAGAGGCCATGGGGCAAGGAAGAGGGTGTGGGGCAGGGATAGAGGCATGGGTCAGGATAGAGGCATGGTGCAAGGATAGAGGGTGGTGGGGCAGGATAGAGCATGGGTCAAGGATAGAGGCATGGGGCAAGGATAGAGGGTGGGTGGGGCAGGGATAGAGGCATGGGTCAAGGATAGACGGCAATGGGGCAAGGATATAGGGTGGTGGGGCAGGGTAGAGCATGGGGCAAGGATCAAGAGAGGGGGATGCAGCGATGGTGCAGGAAAAATCCTAGGATACAGGGAGGGGGCGCGACACAGGATGAAGGGTTACAGATATAGAGATATGGGGAAGGGATAGCATTTTGGGCACATATAGAGGGGACTGGAGCAGGATTGAAGGGCATGAACAGGGAGAGAGGTAAAGATGGAGGGATATTGGAAAGGGATAGAAGGGTGGGGGAAGGGATACGATGATATTAAGAGATGTATTGAATATGGATCGCTGAAGAGAATAAAACAACGCGAATTACCGCCACACTGCTTTTAAAATGTTGACACCAGCTTAATGAAGGAAAGTAACTATTTCCAATCTATTAGAAGTCAAACGCCGTAATTTTTTGCCTCAAGTAGATACGATTGGACGTTATGGAAACTGATGGTGACATATAATAGTTGGAGAAGAGAGAGAGAAGAGAGAGAGAGAAGAGATAGAGAGAGAGAGGAGAGTAGAGAGGGTAGAGGAGAGAGAGAGAGAGAGAGAGGAGGAGAGAGAGAGAGAGAGGAGAGAGAGAGAGAGAGAGAGAGAAGGCGAGAGAGAGAGATTTCATAACTTGTACTCACATTACCAGGTCTAACTACCTACGTTGGCCGCGCACCGCTTGTTACAATTTTGCTGGAACGGTGTGTGTGTGTTTGTGTGTGTGTGTAGCTCACGGCAGGAAGAATTGATCACGTTGGTCAAACTGCGTCGAGCTGCCCAAGCCTTACCAAGCATGTCAGTACACGTGGTTATTTTTTATTGGTTATAAGAAATCCTGTGTTGGTCTGTCTATTTTATCTGTCTGACTGGCCTGTCTGTCTAGCTATCTTCTAATATCTATCTATCTATCTAGCATCATTCAGTCAGTCAGTCAGTCAGTATCAGTCACGTCAAGTCATTCTTCGTTCAGTCCAGTCAGTCAGTTCTCTCGTCCTCTCTCTCTCTCCATCGCTCAGTGTCTGTGGGGTGTCGTCTTCTCTCTCCTCGTCGTTCTGTGGCGCTCTCTCTTCTCTCATTCTGCTCAGGGGTCTCTTTCTTCATTCTGATGTGGTGTTTGAGGATAATTTTTTATTTTATTTATTTATGTTTTCCATTATTCCTTTTTTCAGGGCACGGCTTAGGGAGCGCGGTTTTGTCCCGGGGAAAGCCACTTGTGTGGTACGTCGGGCCCTTGACTATGGCCACGGGACGGGCCAATGTGGCAGAATTCGCGAATGTACCGGTTCATTAGTTGGCACGAGGGTCCCATGGTGGTGTCGGGGCGGTCCATGCCTGACGCCCGGGGGGCGAGGCACTACCACCCACCCACAATTTTTTTTTGTCTTTTTTTTCGTTTATATGGCCATGACCGTACTCATCAACAATATTTCAATGACTACCTCTAACTTTTTGAGACACATCTCTCGTGGAACTACGATGACCGCAGCTTTCATCCATCCGCAAAGAGAGTGCAGTGAGCCTGAATTTTCATGAACCATCCGAATCTGGATAATCATTTGAGTATATGTGAGTGATTTCACACTGTTTCGAATTTCCGACTCCTCGTTTTCGATCGCCACATTCGAGCCGAAAATGCTACCTGTAAACTATGTTCATCGTAGTCCTCTGCCGCCGCCTCGACAACTACACACCAAGGTTTTCTAAGTATAAATTGTGTTTCTTTATTTGTTAGATGAATAATATAGATTATTTTTTAATTGTTTTTAAAATTTTTTTTTTTTTTTTATTAAGTGACTAAGTGAGGCTAGGGGTTCTACCGTTAGCCTACCTTGCCTTGGACTTAGTAAGTCCAAGGCAAGGATAGAATCCCTGGCGAATAGAAGGCTAAGGACTAGAAGGTTCTACACTTCCGGTTGGCTTAGTAAGGTCAATGCAAGGTAAATCCTGCGTAATAGAAGTATAGAGACTAGGTTCTACCTTGCCATTGACTTAGTAGTTGAAGGCAAGGTAGAACCTAGTCTCTAGCCCCTACGTATTAAAGTCAGTGGAGTAGAAGTCCTGCGTATGCGCATACCAGCCGCATTGAAGTAATTGTTTTGAACCGGGAATTTGCAGATTTTGATTGCGGATTATTAAAAAAACGAAAGAACGGTCTGACTGGATGAAAAAAGGTGACTAATACTTTTGTTGATATAACTCGTTAGATGGCTATGATTTGATTGCATTAAATTCAGGCATGATGAAATGGTCCTGGACGATTACTTAACCCCTTGATCCCAGAACGTAAGTTCCATTGTAATTTGGGTACATTAGATTGATTTTTAGTGATTAATAAGCAATATTTTAAAGATTGACGTGTTTAGTATCCTTGTCGAACTAACTCATTTGGAGTATATCCCAGTTATTTATCGTAATTTTATGACTCGACAACATCCATTTTTTTTATAGCCAAAGAAAAGATCTGGGCGTGAATGGGGTTAATCCCTCCAAGTACTTTTCCAATCAATGAAGGATTGAATTCTATCTTCTTGAGGACTTTGGGTGATTTTTTTTTTAGGATTTTTTTGGTATTTCTCTTTCTCTCTCTCCTCTCTCAGTCCATTTACTCAGCTTTAAAACTATTTAATATTTTTAGTCAGTCTTTCTTTTCTTTTTTTTCTTTCTTTTTATGCAAACTTAATAATAATTCAATTTTTTATGATCAATATATAGCGTATCTTCTTACCCAACACACCACACCACCACACACACACGTATCTCCCTTCTGCGTATGCTCGAGGCAGCGCAGAACCGGCAAGGTACGGGCCTTTAACGCTAAGACGGCGTGCGATGGCGAGGCCTTCAGAGTGCGACGGCCTGGTGTGGTTTAGGACGGTCGAGGCTGTGAATTCCAATGATCTGAAACTCGAGATGCCAGTGGTCGCTGGCAGTTGTAACTCAAAGGTTTGTCTACTTGTGTTTTTGGGCTCCGGCGACTAATATTTTTCATAATAACTTTCGCAATGGGAAATTATTTGGAGGAAAATGAAAAGATATATATAGAATAATCATATAAATTATAGAATATAGAATTATATAAAATATAAAGAGGAATGGCGGCAACGCGTATTATTCTACTGTAATTTTGGTATTTTTTTACTGATTTACACACATAATTAGTTTCATTGTGTTATTTAATGTTTACCCAAACCACAAGCACCATTACCTTCATTGATGGACCCATCCATAACTTACGCCACAGTTTGTTTCCTGTGGGGATGTTGCATTGTGGGGAATAAGTCGGGGTCATGGGCTGAGCGAGGCTGGCGCGACGGTGAAGAAAGCACGCACTGTTGTTCTTTAAAAATCTGCCTCAAGTAGCAAACTGTTGTTGTTCCATATTGTGTTTGCAGAATGTAGGAGAACTCCTTCTTTCTTTTCGCTCTAGCCAAACTTTTAAAACCGCGGAGAATCAAAAGAAAAATTGGATGAAGCTCATAAAAACGACAATCGAACATTCATTCACATTCAACCGTAACTGCGTCCTCACTTACTTCAGAGACACTTCTCAAGGAACTTAGTTTTCTCTCAAGCGGAGCAAACTCAGCTTGAATCTTAGCCTCTGACTTTTAGATTCCATCAGGTCTCAGGATTCCGGGGAATTATATTATCATACGAAGTAAATTTTTATTGTTTGATTAGATTATTTATTTTTACTATTTATTCTTTGCGGAAAGGGGGGTGCAGTGAACCTCATGCCCCCCCCCGCCCCCGCCCCCCCCCCCCCCCCCCCCCCCCTCGGTCCCACCCTCCCTCTCGGAAGTACAACCGTGTACCACCCAACGGGAAGCAAGCACTATCTATCATGCAAGCTGCAAGTTATTTGTATGATCCAGACAGCTGTCCTTGTGACAAATGGAAATGACTTGATATGTTTGGCACACTTTGATTCGTGTGTGTTTTGAAAACCAACACGAATCCACATTAGTGTCTGATCGTTTTATCCTCTTTCTTGTTATTTCAAAATCCGGTATAGTTATTCTCAAACTATTTCAGATAGTTGTTGTAGAGTATCGGGGAGGGGGGGAAGGGATTTTCTTGTTCCCTGTTGGTTTCATTTACTGGTGTGTGCTTTAATTTCACGGTGCAAGTGTATTACTACTAGCAAGCCCCAGTCAGCCACGGTGTGACGGCGAGCCTCCGCTAACAGCTGGAACAGCTTCTGTGGCCCCAAGATACTAACTAATACTGAGGTTGATTCGTCATAGTTTTCTTATGGTCCCGAGCCGCAAGACATGAAAGACGCACGCGGATGGGAGGGAAGAATGCCTTCTTTCCCTTCCTGTATGTCGTACTAGAAAACTAAACACGACAGACTGAAACTTCCATCTCACAACGTTATATGAAGATTAAAATATTTTTGGGAAATAAATCCACACTTTATGTACCTAATTGTTCCCTCGCTTTTATTTTTTATCCTTCATTTCTGACTCCCTTTCACCTGTGGGCGGGACAATAACATATGTGCCGTGTTATTGTTATTCACCCTTGGCCATATCACGGTACTTGACTCGTGATCATCCACAGCTAGTACTTGATTTCGTAATCCAAGGCGCATTAAATATTTCTTGCAAATTTCGAAAGACAATGCTTATTGACATACAAATAAGTCACATAAAACCATAAACAATTAGAGAAAAAAACAAAGTCAAGCCTTAACCCCTTCATGCCCGAGATCTTTCCTTTGCTATATGAAAGAGTCTGGCTGTCAGAGTCTTAAAAGTTAAATTAATTCGAAAAGGTACTAAATGTACCAAATGAGTCCCAGTGGACAGGGTATTAAAAAACAGGTCATATCTATAAAGATTGTGCTTATATTTCAACTTACAAATTGTCAAATGAAAGCAAATTGCAATGGGAATTCGTTCTGGGCTTCAAAGAGGTTAATGCGGCGTGGGAAGTCTGCATTTTATTATTTCACAAATTTTGAATGTAAGTTTCATATTCATTCATCTGGAATCTGATAATACATATGAGATTGAGAGTGACTAACTAGAGACAAGAAAAAATCGTGAAGCTTTCAATTACATTGCATTCATTTTTTTTTTTTCATATACCGGAGAAAAATTAAGTCCTAAATAATAATTACTGCTTCATTGAAATAAGAACATAAGAACATAAGAAATAGGCAGCTACAAGAGGGCCGCGAGGCCTACACTGGTTAGTTCCTGTCACCTAACACTACCTACAAGGTTCCCACCTTTCATTATCCCTTCATCCATGAAACTTAATCCAGCTCCCCTTTAAAGCTCCCTAATGACTCCGCACCTAACTACCTGTCTAACTGAGATCATTCCAAACTCATGTCACGTCACCACCCTATTTGTGTGAACCAGTTTTTCCCTATTTCCTTTCTAAATCTACGGCTTTTCCCCCAGCTTTGAATCCGTTACTCTTCTTGTTCTATAAAAAACCTGGTTTAAAAGCCGTAGAAACTTTTTCCTACCACTCTCCTTATTAAATCCCTTATCCCTACTTACAAAACTAAAAACTTCTATCAGTTGCCCCTTACTCTGCTTTACTCTGCGTCTCCTCGAGTGAGTGTAAATTTTAATGATTATTTTTAAATAACTTCAATCTCCTCTCATAACTAAAGTTACGCTCCCTTGTATCATTTTGTGATCAAATCCCTTCTCTCTGCACTTTTTTCTAACTACACTATATCCATCCTTGGAATATGGGAGACCCAAAACTGAACTGCATAGGCTAGGTGATGGCCTGACTCGAGCCAGATAAAGCTTTAGAATAACTTCCGCCTTCTTCTGCTACTTTTAACACTGTCTGGTAATGAATCCTAATACTCTATTAGCTCCTATTTCTATTTCTGGCCTCAATACATTGTTTTCCTAGGTCGGAGTGTCCTGGGCTCACCCTCACTCCAAGATCTTTTGTTTCACTTCTGATCTCTTTTCAGCGATACATTGCTTATGTGTATCTATTACCGGTTTTTTTCTACAACATTCTATACGCTTACATTTATCAATATTAAACTTCCATCTCTGCCATCTGAAACTGCCCCATCGGACCCAACTCCTCCGAGTACACGTGTATCACCGTGACGCAGCACTATGCTATCATGCAGCTGCAAGTTATTTGTATGATTCAGACAGCGTGCTTGACAATGGAAAATGACCTTGATGTTGGCACACTTGATTCGTGTTTGTTGAAAAAACAAACTCGAAATCATTTGAGTGTCGGATCTTTATCTCCTGTTATTTCAATCAGGGAAGTAGTCTCAAACTATTTCAGATAGTTGTTGTAGAGTAATCGAGTTTTTCTTTTCCCTGTTTTCAAATTTACTGGTGTGCTTTATTTCACTGTGCAGTGTATTACTATGCAGCCAGTCAGCCAAGCGGTGTGACGGCAGTCCTCCGCTAAACAGCTTCAGTGGCCCCAAGTCATAACTATATATTGTGTTTCCATAGTGTCTATGGTCCTGAGCCGACAAGGAAATGAGGGACACTGCCTTCTTCTTCCTGTATGTTCGTACTAGAAAAACTAACAAGACAGACTGAAAATCCATCTCACAAATATATGAAGATGAAAATATTTTTGGGAGAATAATCAAACTTTAGGTCTATTGTTCCCTCGCGTTTATTTATCCTCATTTCATGAACTCCATTCACTGTGCGGGACAACAATAACTATGTGTGCGTGTTACTTCACCCTTGGCCATGATCACGTGCTTGACTCGTTGATTCTTCCAAAGCTAGTACTTGATTTCGTATCCAAGGCGCATTAAAATTTCTGCAAAATTCGAAAGTCAAGCTATTGACATAAATAAAGTCAAACATAAAAACAAACAAACAATGAAGAACAACAAAGTCAAGCCTTAACCCCTTTAATCCGAGATCTTTCCTTTGCTATATGAATAGTCTGTTGTAGAGTCTTAAAATACGAAAGTAAACTTAAATATTACCAATTAGTCAGTGGACAAGGTATTAACGGTGCATATCTATAAATATTATTATATCACTAAAAATTGTCAAGGGAAGCAAAATTGCATGGAATTACTTTCTGGGCTTCAGAGGTAAGCGGCGTGGAATCTGCCATTTATTATCTCTGAAATTTTTTTTTTTTTTTCTACGAATGTATGGTTCATTCAATTATATATAGAATAGAAATACTTAAGAAGATTGAGAGTACTAACTAGAGGACAACAAAAAATAGTGAAGCTCAATGAAGCAGATTTTTTTTTTTTTTCAGTATTTTTTTTTTTCACTACAGGAGAAAAATTAAGCCTAAAATAAATAATTTACTGCGTCATTGAAATCACTTTTTTTTCTTGTATCTATTTACTCCCAACCTCTCTGTATTATTCTGTTCTGTATATAAATTGAATGAACCTACATTATAAAAGTTTCGGTGAGTATACATTCAGATTCCACGCCGCCCTTAACCCCTTGAGACCCAGAACGTGATTTGTATTGTTAATTTAGGTTAGGCCATTAGACAAATAATTAATAGTGGATATAAGCAATAGTTTATAGTATGACGGTTTAGTATCCTTGTCGACTAAGTAAATTTGGTATATTCAGTACCTTTCGTTTTTATTGCTAACAACATATTTTTGATAGCAATTGAAAGATATGGGCGTGAAGGAGTTAAAGGCCTCTAAATGGCACAAGGAATGGGACCACGTGGGTGATGGACCTCTGGCAGCCTCACGCGCTTCAAAAATCATCTGGATTTGTTATTTTTGTTCTAACTTTTGCTTACTATTAACAACGATACTTTGGGAATTATGATGTTAAAAGATGCTTAACATAATCACAGACAACGTAAATTTCATCCACAGTGAACGGCTTTTGGTTGACTCCTTATCAGCCATTGCTCCCCCCCAAGTTCGCTTTATTTTCTCATCGAGAGGATTGCTAGAATAAACCGAAATATTGTGGGTTGAAATGATAACAGTGAGGAGTCAGACAGGTTTATGCCGTGGTAACGGAAATGTTAAGCCGGCAAGCCGTCTCTGCATACGTGGCAAACGTGACGGCATATATTTATTTTATGAATAATTTCTATTTGCTTTATTAGTTGTAATAAGTAGATACCATTTCTCCCTCTATATTATTTGCCCCAAAGGTAGTCTAAAATGAAGTTCATACACCACAATGACCAGAAAAATAATGGCATTATGGAACCGTTTGACAAAGATGATACAATCTAACCCTAAGCGAGAACTGAAGGGTTGCCTCAGGCTGCCCCCCTGTCCGCCTCGGTTGATTTTGACTTCAGAGCCGCCTTAGGCGGATGTTGTTGTTTGGCGCGATGCTGATGACTCTGGCCAAACAAGAAATGACTGATCTGGCGACTCATTTCCCATAACTGGAAGTCAGAAGTATAAAAAAATTAGGTACGCTTATAACCAGAATGGCTTGGCAGAAGTGACGGAGAGCTAAGTAGATAAGGCCTCTCTAAAACGAGCACAGAACGGACTCGATTAAGGTTATCAGGCTACTCTTCTATCATAAGACGGAATTGACAGAAGATGCTAATTCAGGGACCATGCTGGCCTACAAAGAAGACCGAAAGAAATAATATTATCATGCAACGCTTATCTCGCAAGGGAAAGACAAAAAGTTACAGAGGATATAAGGGCTAAGTTTCTCCTATTAATGGAGGGACAGAAATGCAGAAGATAATCTAGGATATGCCTTCTTCACAGGGAAGGGACAAGACAAGATAATATTAGGTAAGGATAATCTTACCATCAGGCTTACTGAAATTGACATCCTCAGCTACCAAATTGAACTTATCATAGTATTTCATTTAATCTAGGAGCAAACGCGTAGTCAAACAAAACAATACAGCGGGATAGAAGAGTTCAAGTTTAGGACAAGGAGTGAAAGCGTACACAGAGGGTGGGAGTGGGGGGGGGTGGGGGGGTATGCAAAGTGGCAGTAAGACGCACATGCACCTGCTAGAGGCGCCTGGGGGAAAGCAGAACAACGTCAACACCGCTGCCATCTTGCGCAAGTCGACTGCCAGAATAAACAGAACATAAGAACATAGGAAAAATAAGGAAGCTACAAGAGCCGCGAGGACCTACACGAGGTAGTTCCTGTTATTAATACTACTACATCCACCTTTCAACCCCAATCCATGAAATTATCGAGCCTTCTTTGAAAGCTCCCTATTGACTGGGGTGACATATAGGACAGGAGTGGTGATAGTTGTACTCATGAGAATACTTCAAATATTCCAAAAAACAGTGTGCCGCGTTGGCTGCAGATCGTCGGAGCCTACATACGAGACAACAAGTGGTAACTATTGACAAGAGAATAAAGTGAATTAGTGTAGTTTGCAGTGAAACAATGTTCATAGATTCACAACGAATGGGGTTAACACTTGCCTGATTCTGTCACTTAGCAATGTGTTCACGCCCATGGACCACTTGCCTGATTCTGTCACTTAGCCATGTTACGCCCATGGACCATTACCTGATTTCCCCCCCCTCTCTCCCCTCCACGTCACTTAGCCATGTGTCACGCCATGGACACTTGCCTGATTCCTGTCACTTAGCATGTGTCACGCCCAGGACCACTTGCTGAATTCTGTCACTAGCCATGTGTCACGCCCATGGACCACTTGCCTTGATTACTGTCACTTAGCCATGTGTCACGCCCATGGACCACTTGCTGATACTGTCACTAGCCATGTGTCACGCCCAGGGACCACTTGCCTGATTACTGTCACTTAGCCATGTGTCACGCCCAAGGGCAGTTCCCTTATGCCTGCCCGTTGGCGTTACAGGGTTTTTCCTAATATATAGAGATTACTTTCCTATTCCTATATTCCTATAAGATTCCTATAATAGACCCTGCTGTTACACTTGACTTGGCTACAATATAATCTGATATAGGTAATTATTCTATTAAAGAATTAGACTCTCTGAAATACAAAATAAAAAAAAGTTGTTGGTGTTCATGAAGTCGTTAAGAATTCTACAAACATACGATGTAAAAGTACAAAAATGTTCTTGTATGCTCACAGTAAGCACACCGTAGAATGTATTGTTATGTATATATGTATAGGGGGAGAAAAGAAGCTGTTTCTCGACTCAACGGCGGGGCGATGTGACGATACGATGCAAGAAGGCCTTAGTCCTCTTACGGTAGGATAGAAATTCTGTCAACATCATTGCCATTCGAGTTTTCAAGAAAATATATTTTGCGCCAAATACGAAATCAGGTTTCTATGCTGGGTCATTTGCCCGCACACGGTGATGGAGTTCAGAAATTGAAGCACCAAGTAAGTAAGTAAGTAATGTAAACATAAAAACGAGACAACGAATAGGACGTACAGTTGATTTATTCTCCCAAATATATATTGTGAATTTGCGGAGAATGGATTTTCATCAGCTTTCTTTTTACTTGCTTCCTTTTACGAATATATGTGAGCAAGAAGAGTAATTTAGTTCTTAATGTTCTCAATTATTTGCGGGTCCTTACCAAAGAAAAACGATAGAACACAATATAATAGTTATACTTGGGGCCACATGAAGCTGTTAGCGGAGGCTGCCCGTCACACCGCTGGCTGACTGGCTGCATAGTAATACCACTGCACAGGAATAAAGCACACCAGTAACTGAAAACAGGGAAAAGAAAACTCCGATTACTCTACAAACAACTATCTGAAATAGTTTGAGGACACATACTTCCCGGATTGAAATAACAGAAAGAGATCAAGATCAGACACCGCAATGATCGTGTTGTATAACATGTAGTATTTCTGCTTTTCAAGGCAAGCTGTCAGGAAACATATATTATATCATGCATAGCAGGAAATAGGGCGTGCGTCACCGTTATATCATCATGCTGGAGCATATTGTGCATCACAGTTATATAAACATGTCTGTGTATTGGAGAAGGGGGATGGTGGGGGAAGTGAGGTTTTTTGATATATAAAGACAATTTCCACCGGTTCCCCGTCATAATCGTTGCGGCTGTCCTCGCACCGTTTTCTGCCAGCCTGCAGGAAACTCACAATACTTTTTGGTAAGATAGTAACACCCAACCACAACGAGACTGTCCACCACCACAACCAACAAACGCCACCCACACTATGCCAGGGACCACTATCGTATTTATAGAGAAGATCATAGTTTTACCCTTTATGGATATCACATCCACGCTTTTATAGAGAAGATCATAGTTGTACCCCTTTATGATATATCATCAATCCTTTCCTCCCCCCCCCCCTATCGCTTTTATAGAGAAGATTCATAGTTTACCTTTAGATATCATCCATGGCTTTTATAGCAAAGATCAGAGTTGTACCCCT
>JACEEZ010005189.1:0-22500 GCA_016584305.1 Chionoecetes opilio | reverse complement strand
ATAAAATGTTTAGGCCATTGTCACAAAAAGTAAGGTTAAAGTAACCTCCATCAAATAAACTCCAGTTTGGTCTCCATATTACAGGATGGATATAAGCCTTGTAAGAAAAACAGTGCAGAGAAGGATGACCAAAATTATTCAAGGGATTGCGTAAACTTTGGTTATGAGAAGAGATTGAAGTTATTAAAATTACACCCACTTGAGAGGACGCAGATCTTATAAGGGCGATCTGATAGAAATTTTTAACTGGGATAAAGGGATTTAATAAAGGAGAGGTAGGAAATTCTTACGGCTTTTAAACAGGGTAGAACAAGAAGTAACGGATTCAAAAGCTGAAAAGCGTAGATTTAGAGGAAATAGGGAAAAACTGGTCACAAATAGGGTGATGAATGAATGGAATGGTCTCAGTAGACAGGAGTTAGGCGGAGTCATTAGGGAGCTTTTAAAAGAGGGGCTGGTAGGTTCATGGATTGGGGATGAAAGGGGGATGTAGTAGTGTTAGGTGACAGGAACTACCACGTGTAGGCTCGCGGCCTCTTGTAGCTTCCTTATTTTCTTATGTTCTTAATGTAAGGTAAAGATGAAATGTTAAAAAATTGGGGTGTGGTAGTGTGTTGATGTGGCTGAGCGAGTCGTCCCTTGAAGGCCGGAGTGGTCTTGAAGGCCGGGAGTGGTCTTGAAGGCCGGGAGTTTCCTTTCAAGGCCGGGAGTGGTACTTTGAAGGCCGCGGGTAGGGTCCTTGAGGCCTTGAGTGGTCCTGAAGGGCCGGGAGTGGTCCTTGAAGGCGGGAGCGGTCCTTGAAGGCGCCCCCCCAGAGTTGTCCTTGAGGCGGAGTGGTCCTTGAAGGCCGGGAGTGTCCTTGAAGGCCGGGAGTGGTCCTTGAAGGGCCGGGAGTGGTCGTGAAGGCCGGAAGTCGTCCTTGAAGCCGGGAGTGGTCCTCCATGAAGGCCGGGAGTCGTCCTTGAAGGCCGGGAGTGGTCCTTGAAGGACGGAGTGGTCCTTGAAAGGCCGGGATTGGTCCTTGAGGCCGGGAGTGGTCCTTGAAGGTCCGGGATGTCCTTGAAGCGGAGTGTCCTGAAGGCCGGGAGTCGTCCTTGAAGGCCGGAGTGGGACACCAGGGCGGAGCGGTAGGGTTAACCAGCGTGGTAGGTACAGCACGAGAGCGGGGAACACGTGATAGTTGGTTGATAACACCCTTGGTTGTGAGACCTTCTTGATATACCTTGTGTGTGGTTGTGGGGTAAGGGATATATACAGTACAAGTGTATGTATATACTTCACACAGTAACTGTCTAGTTTCCCCAGGTACCATTTATCGGACCATCCGAAAGGATGGATGAACAGGTAATTGGCATGCCGCCAATGTCCTGACCCGGATTCGAACCAGGGACCGCAATGCATAGCTAGGCGCGCTAGCCACTACAACACGGAGTCGCTAACCACCACATGGTTGGAGACGAACTATAATGCCCTCACGTTAGACTCTAGACTCGAGATGGTGATTTCCTAATCAGCTCTCAACCATCAGCACGTTTCGACGTCCTACGGGGCGATATTCCTTCGCTGAGGCTGTTGTCGTGGTCGGCTATGTTGACTGTGGTAACGTATACTGAAGCCTCAGGAGCGTATATCTCCCGGCTAAGATACGGTGAACCCACTCCTGCATTAGAGCCTCCCACACGGTTTTATGATATTTAGACCGCGATTTATGATACTGCCAGCCAGTTATGCCTATAATGCGCCTATTTGGTCTCGGTATGATATAAGTTCTTAGCTATGATCACTCGTGAATAATACTATGAAGACTATCGACCTAAACGTCCACAATCAGTTTCAGTTTGACGGGCTGTTGCTCTCTTCAAGTGTCCAGTCTTAGAGTCACAGGAGGCAGAATGTTCAGAGGCTTTGTGTTGCTTACTTGAAATTATTGCATGGTTGTTTGGGACCAATTATTTCCTGTGCCACTGAAAAGCAAATGACCTCTTTGCCTACTTCGGGGACGCCTATGGCTAGAAGTTCATTTTTCAGGATCCATACACGCAAACATAATGAGGTTGACCACGAATGCAGTGCAGCCGAGATACATGCTACTTGATATAACTGGCGAATCACTGCTGGGCTCAACGGTCTTACCTCCTCTGGATACACGCCGCCCGATACATATCTCCCGTTCTTATACTGCTTGATGGTATCACGGTAGAAGAAAAACGATTGAAGGTTTTGATTATGTCTCTGTTTATTTTGTTGCCAATGCTTGTGACTTCAGGCTGCAAGACGCCAAAGCGTTGTGAGCGGAAGGGCGGCGGTGTAGACCGAAATGCAATGACCACGAGAGAGATATCAAGCTCAGTGCAGAGGAAAGCAGAAAGGAAGGCCATGCGTCTGCTGTGCTGAAGATAAAGGTACGTTATATTAATTGAAGTAGGCAAACCAGGCTAATATTGACACACGGCAGAATTTGTTTCCTATTTTCTTTACTTTATTTTATTTACATTATACGGGGGACTGGCCCAAGGCAGATGGAAATAACAAAAAGACCGCTTGGGACCAGTTTCGTATTAAAGAAAGAGATCCAAATTGGGATGCCTTTCTTCTTCCTACGCTGATAGAGGAAAAAAATAGATCAAGTAATTAGTAAACGTGGAATCTTCTGGCGTGGAACTCACGAGCGTGTGTATTGTTATGGGACATAAGTGATCATAGCTCTGAAACATCATAAAATTAATGTCATACGGCCATATGTCATCCCCAAGGTTCGGAATCTAGCATACCAGTTATTATAGTCGTTGCTAAATATAGCGCTATTGTTTTCAAATAGTAGGTTGATTCAGTTTAATTATATATTCATCTGATGACCATGTTTTGGAATGTAGTTTTTTTTTCCCCTATTGTCAATAAAATGTTTAGGCCCTTTCACAAAAGTAAGGTTAGTAACCTCCATCAAATAAAACTTCCAGTTTGCGTCTCCATTATTACAGGATGGATATAGCCTGTTAGAAACAGTGCAGAGAAGGATGACCAAAATGATACAAGGGATGCGTAACTTTATTATGAGCGAAGAGATTGAAGTTATTAAAATCCCACTCACTGAGAGACGCAGAGTAAGGGGCGATTCTGATGAAATGTTTTAAGTGGATAAGGATGTTAATAAAGGAGAGGTAGGAAAAAGTTCTTTGCGGCTTTAAAACAGGGTAGAACAAGGAAAGTAAACGGATTCAAGCTGGAAAAGCGTAGATTTAGAAGGAAACTAGGAAAAAACTGGTTCCAAATAGGGTGATGAATGAATGGGAATGGTCTCAGTAGACAGGTAGTTAGTGCGGAGTCATTAGATTAGGAGCTTTAAAGAGGGGCTAGATAGGTTCATGATGGGGAATGAAAGTGGATGTAGTAGTAGTGTTAGGTGACAGGAACTACCACGGTAGGCCTCGCGGCCTCTTGTAGCTTCCTTATTTTCTTATGGTTCTTATGTTCTTAATGTAAGGTAAAAGATTGAAATGGTAAAACATGGGTGTGTGGTAGTGTGTGGACGTGGCTGCAGCGAGTCGTCCTGAAGGCCGGGAGGGGTCCTTGAAGGCCGGGAGTGGTCCTTGAAGGGCCGGGAGTCGTCCTTGAAGGCCGAGGAGTGGTCCGGAAGGCCGGGAGTGAGCCTTGAAGGCCGGGACGTCGTCATTGAAAGGCCGGAGTGCGTCATTGAAGGCCGGGAGTGGTCTTGAAGGCCGGGAGTGCGGTCCTTGAGGCGGGAGTGGTCCTGAAGGCGGAAGTGGTCCTGAAGGCGGAGTCGTCTTGAAGGCCGGGAGTGGTCCTTGAAGGGCGGGAGTGGTACTTGGAAGGACGGGAGTCGTCCTTGAAGGCCGGGAGTCGTCCTGAAGGCCGGGAGTCGTCCTTGAAGGCCGGGGTGGTCCTTGAAGGCCGGGAGTGGTCCTTGAAGGCCGGAGTTCGTTCCTGTGGAAGGCCGGGAGTCGTCCTGAAGGCCGGGGAGTCGTCCTTGAAGGCCGGAGTGTCCTTGAAGGCCGGGAGTGGCTTGAAGGCCGGGAGTTAGTCCTTGAAGGCCGGGATGGTCTTGAAGGCCGGGAGTGGTCCTGAGGCAGGAGGGGTCCTTGAAGGCGGGAGTGGCCTTGAAGGCCGGGAGTGGTCCTTGAAGGCCGGATGGTCCTCCTGAAGGCCGGGAGTGGTCCTTGAAGGCGGGAGTCGTCCTGAAGGCCGGGAGTGGGACACCAGGGCGGAGCGGTTAGCGTTAACCAGCGTGGTAGGTACAGCACGATAGCGGGAACACGTGTAGTTTGTTGATAACACCGGTTGTGTAGACCTTCTTGATATACCTTGTGTGGGGTTGTGGGGTAGGGATATATACAGTACAATGTATGTATATACTCGCACACCACAGGATACCTTGTCTAGGTTTCCCCAGGTACCCATTTATCGACCATCACGAAAGGATGGATGAACAGCTAATTGGGCTGCCGCACTGTCCTTACCCGGATTTTCGAACCGGGACCGGCAAATTCATAGCTAGAGCGTCAGCCACTACACCACCGGAGTGCTAACACCACATGTTGGGACGAACTATAATGCCTCACGGTCTAGACTCTAGACTCTAGATGGTATTCCTAATTCAGCTCTCAACCATTCAGCACGTTCGACGTCCCTACGCGGCGAATATTCCTTCGCTGAGGACTGTTGTCGTGCTCGGCTATGTTGAAGTGGGAACGTATACTGAAGCCTCAGGGAGCGTATACTCCCGCGGCTAAGATACGGTGAACCCACTCCTGCATTAGAGCCTCCCACACGGTTTTATGATATTTCGACTAGATTTTATGCATACTTGCCAGCCAGTTATGCCTATCAATGCGCTATTTTGTCTGGTAATTTTTGGAAACATATAAGTTCTTAGCTATTGATCACTTCGTGAATAATTAAATAATCCACTACTGAAGACTATCGACCTAAACGTCACATCAGTTTCCAGTTGACGTGGCTTTTTGCTCTCTTCAAGTGTCCAGTCTTAGAGTCAAGGGAAGCAGGACTGTTCGAGAGTTTTGTGTTCTATTGAAATTATGTCATGGGTTGTTTGGGCACTTATTTCCGTGCCACTGAACTGTTGCCATCTGGATATAATAGTGGTATCTTGTATTCCAAGGGAAAACTTTGCACCGTTACTACTACGGAATAGTTGTGGCCATCTACAAATCTTATTAGTTTATACGGCTTAATACCTAATCACTATTGTGGAAAATAATTCAAGCAGAGATGAAAGGTAAAAATATTCCAGCACTTGTGTTCATAACATTTTTTTTTGTCTTTTTAATAGGGTTATTGCTTCATTTACTTACTCAAAGTTTATTACGAAAAATCAAAGCAAATTCCATTCGATTCACGTGTACCTCAAAAACATTCTTAATATAACTTTAGCACCCTTTTATCCAATAGTTTCTAAATGGTTTCAGTTTGAAGCTCCATTGCTCATACATTCTATGTGCATTCCTTTAAGCACCTCCAAAGCGCCGAGGAGGTGTTCACAGGAGGGAACCTGTCTAGGGTATTGCAGGCGACTTGCTGGGCGATGACGCACGAGCCAACATAGGGGACCTGCGACACCCATGGCTGTATCTGTTGGTGCCTGCCAAGAAAGGTGGTCTTCTTGATGGGACTATGTTGTGTATGTAGTGTCCAAACTAGCAAAGGGTGTCAAGGAAACAAGTAGGCTCCTTTAAAACTCAAGTGTATTAAGGTAGTAAAGTACAGCGAGCCACACACATCCTACCCTCACTAGTCTGCCAAACCATGTTTGCCAGTGTGTCAGGTGGTCTCCATCGTTTTTCCCGAGACCCACCGTCAGGTAAGAGGTGGAGGAGGGGGTTGACGTTGATAGCGACCGGATGGGAAACACAGGCAGTGGATTGTAAGGTGGTTCAATAAAATACCTCGCATGAAAAAACATGACACTTTTCCTGGCCTTGTGTTATCGTACAGATGGCTTGGATCTGCTCGCCACACTAAGCCTGGGTTGACTTACACCGTAGTTACACATTAATCATCTGGGGGTCTGGACAAACCGTCCACTTGATCCGCTTTTGTTATCCTACTAAAAATTCTTAACATAAGGTCCCTGAGATGCATTCTGTCTGTTTACGTACTCCAAACTAAGCTGAATCCCAACGCTAATGCCCTGCCCTGAGATATTGAATGTAAACTCATTGATTCATGTCACAACTCTTCACTCGACTGAGTCCTAATCTTTCCCTTGATTTATATCCTAAATAACCTAACTAAAATAAACCCTTAACTTTTCACTGCCCAATAACGTTCTCATGGTCAAATAACAAAACTGGAAACACGTACAAAATGGTGTTAACATTGATAGGATTTAAAATGATAAGATAGCAGATAGATGGGAACAACACTCGACTACGTGGTAAGGGCAAACACGATAGAAGATTTATTGGCAGGTGAGACAAATTATGATGATGATGACAGAAAAATGAAGTAGTAGCAGGTGGTGCAGAAGCTGCCTTGACTGGTCCTTGCAGTCTTTCATATCCTATGTGATGTATACAGGTGACAGACACCCATCTCGCCTGACAGAGTGCACACCACCATAATCTATGCCTGGCCAAGAGAGGGATCTGCGGGACTTCCGCATGCTCCCTGCACATGGGGAGAAGGGCACATCGTGGCTTATGCTTACGGAGATGGACTGTGTCTGCTGGTCCGTTCTCGTGAGTACGACTTTCTAAACACCTCTTCCACCGCTGACTGATTGATCGGCAATGGACGACTTTTGGCACACTTCGATTTCCACCTCCTTTTATTTTATTTATTTTTTATTTTTTATTTTTTAAATTTAAAACATACAAGATGCAATACGCCCAAAGGTGCCACTGTCGTGTGTACCTATCTTAAGGGCAATCTAGATAATATGACTATATTAATGGATATATGTAACTCCGTGGTGCAGTGGGCTAGCGTGCTGGCTACGATCTGCGGGGGCCCTGGTTCGAACCGGGCCAGGGCAAGTCGGTGACCAGCCAACCCAGCTGTTCTTCCTTCCTGCGGGGTGATAAAATGGGTACCTGGGGAACCTGGGGAAGGAACTGTGGTAACCCGGGTATCACACTAGCCCTGTGTCCCGGGGTAACGGGTCCTCACCCCCACAGGCTCTAAGGGCGAATGCCACGGAGATGAGCACCGAATGCCTTATAGAAGTTCCATACACGAGAACTACCTCGTGTAGGTCTCACGGCCTCTTGTTAGCTTCCTTATTTTCTTATGTTTATGCTTTATGCCACGCGCAGCATTTTGGGGCGTAGCTTCCCATCTTTACTTATTATACATGATAAGCCATAACAAATACAAAGAACAGAAAAAAATAAACATTATGTACAGAAGGAGGTGGGGGGGAGACGGCGCGATAATTTCAGACCTCGTGACCCAGCATGGCGCGGGCGGAGTGCGGGTTAGGTGGCGTGAGGGGAGTAGCATGAGGGGAGGTGGCGTGAGGGTTAGCTGGCGTGAGGGTAGCTGGCGTTAAGGGGAGGTGGCGTGAGGGGTAGTGGCGTGAGGGTAGATGGTGTGAGGGGGAAGGCTGGTGTGAGGGTCAGGTGGCGTGAGGGTAGACTGGGGTGAGGGCAGGTTAGCGTGAGGGGAGGTCGTTGAGGGGAGTGACGTGAGGGAGGTTGGCGTGAGGGTAGCTGGTGTGAGGAGGTGCGTGAGGGCAGGTGGCGTGAGGGAGGTGGTGTGAGGGGAGGTGGTTGTGAGGGTGAGGTGGTGTGAGGGAGGTGGCGGGAGGGAGGTGGCGTGAGGGGAGGGTGGCGTGAGGGGAGGGGGGGGAGTTGGATGGTGTGAGGAGGTGGTGAGGGGAGGTGGTGTGAGGGGAGGTGGTGGAGGGGAGGTGGTGTGAGGGCAGGTGGCGTGAGGGGGAGGTGGCGTGGGGGGAGGTGGCGTGAGGGAGGTGGTGTGAGGGGAGTGTTGTGAGAGAAGGTGGCGGAGGGGAGGTGGGTGAGGGGAGGTGGCGTGAGAGGGAGTGGTGTGAGGGAAAGGTGGAGTGAGGGGAGTGCGTGTGAGGGGAGGTGGCGTGAGGGGAAGGTGGTGTGAGGGGAGGTGGTGTGAGGGAAGGTGGCGTGAGGGGATGCGAGAAGGGACAGTGCGTGAGGGGAGGTGGCGTGAGGAGGGGCGTGAGGGGAGGGGCGGAGGGGAGGTGGTGTGAGGGGAGGTGGGTGAGGAAGGTGCGTGAGGGGAGGTGGTGTGAGGCGGAGGTGCGTGAGGGAGGTGGTGTGAGGGGAGGTGGTGTTTGAGGGGATGTGTGGGGGGTAGCTGGTGTGAGGGGAAGTGGCGTGAGGGCAGGTGGCGTGAGGGTGTGGCACCGAGTGAGGGAAGGTGGCGGAGGCAGGGGGCGTGAGAGGAGGTGACGTGAGGGTAGCTGGCGTGAGGGGAGGTGGTGCGATGTAGTCGGCGCCCCCGGTCCGAAATTTGCTCACCGGTAGCAAATTAGGGCGGAGAATGCTAAGAGTGTTTTTGAGAAGGTATAAATGCCTAGAGTTAGAAAAATGTGATAGCATTGTGGGGGGGCAGCTTGATATGAGTTATCTCCCTTTTTCCAAAATGGCGCCAAAATACACCCAATAATTATTGAAAATTTGTCCTTCTATTTGAAATTTCATGTCCTTCTTGCTGGCTTCGGATATGTGACGAAGGTCGGATCTATGATCTGGTTGATATCTGTAGACTTTGCCTTCAAGCCTATGAGCTCCCTATGTAGATTTGATTTTCCAAGACAACATCCTTTAATGAGGACACAGATGGAACCATCAACAACTTTCCTTGTCGTCGGAAAATATTCTACTGCACCTCAAGCTCGGATTTCAGTCTTCTTGTGCATATTCTTCTTTGTTGAATCCTTCAGAAGGATTAACTCCACCAGACAACATTAATGATTCCAATTTGTGGTCAGGAGGTGACTGTATAAATCCTCTTGTTGGGGATAATATCTTCTCTGATGTATTCGAAAAAGTTCTGGTAAGCTTTCCTTCAACCTTGTGATACAGTATAAAATTCATCTGTTACTTTCTCTTCTTCATTCTCATGCTGTCCTCTTTGTTCCTAGTGTAATTCCTATAGCATGAAGCGTGGTAGTGTGCCTCTGCGGCAACAATGTTCCTCTACTGGTTAGTGCTATCATCCTGCCGTCTGCATTTCTGACGGCACTCTCTCTTAGGTTTGATCTTTACTCTCAGTTGTGAAAGCTAGCGTAAGTGTTTCAGTGTATTGGAGTGTAGCTTTTTGAACTTGACCTTCGCTACAGAATACGCAGATTCGGGCATAAACTCTGGATAATGTGTTGATGTTCTGGAAGACTTTTTTGGAGGACAGTCACTACTACCAGATAGTCACTACTAATTACATGCTTTACTTTCCGAGTTTCCAAGCTCTTTTCATGGTGAACATGCTTCTACATTTTCGATGATAGAATATAAGTGGAACTTCTTTGTCCTGAAGCGTTTTGAACGTCTAGAATGGGGACTGGTTCCGACTGGGCGGCTTCAAGTAAGGTTAACCAGGAGGCATGGCTTTGAGGACTGACAAATGTCATCTCCGTCGGATACTGCCTGGTGTATGATGCACAGTTTCTGGCGGGTGCCCTGTGGCGTTGTCCATGTTAACGGACATTCCAGGCTTCTAGTGAGTTCCACAGCTACCACGGACACCGGATTCGGTCCCGGATCTTCTCTACATCACAGCCTTCAACAATAGCTTAGAGAGGTAGCGGCTGCTACCTACCTCTCCACTCCCAACAACCGGGATTTCTCTGAACGCACGCCCTGCGGGCCGGTGGTTCTTCCGGCAGTGGTGGTCTCCTCGAGGGTCTCCAACTTCGCCAGTCGATCGTCGCGTCCCGTCTCTCGCCGATGAAATACGACACCTGAAAAAGAAAAAAAAAAAATTAAATTATATGTATGTATATTTATATAAGTATATAATATACAGTTGGAAAAAGGGGGATAATCCCATAAAGCTGCCACTGCCACAATTTATACATGTTTCTAACTCTAGGATTGTATTACTTTCCAAAAAAACACTATTAGCATTCTCGCCCAATTTGGATACCGACCAACCCCCAGGCTGATCGCCTAATGCGGGGGAGGGAGGGGTGGAGACAGACGGAAATCTCCAGCATAGACGAGGTACATAGCCGCCACAATAGCCATTTATAAACAGCACTATATGTTTCACACAAAGACACACGCAAAAGATTAATGTTGCCCAAAATAATGAACGATGATGCACTTGAAATTATTTCATGGGTGTTTGGGCAAATTATTTCCTGTGCCACTGAACTGTTGCCTTTTCTGGATATAATAGTGGTAGCGTGTATTCCAGGAAAACTTTGCACCGTTACTGCTACGGCTATATAGTTGTGGCCCATATACAAATGTTACAATGTTTATAAGGCTTAATAAACATACTGTGGAAAAATAATTCAGCAGAGATGACAGGTAAAAATATGCCAGCAATTGTGATCAGAAACTTTTTGTCTTTTAAAACAAAGTTTTATACGAAAAAATCAAGCAAAGTCCATTCGATTCACGGTACCTCAAAAACATCTTAATACACTTTAGCACCACTTTTATCCAATTTAGTTTCTAGCGTTTCAGTTTGAAGCTCCATTTGCTCATACATTCTTATGTGTCAATGTTTTTAAGACCTCCACGCCGCCGACGAGTTGCTCACAGGAGGGAACCTGCCAGGGTATGCCGGCGATCTTGTCTGCGGCGATGAGCACGAGGCCCACATACGGGAACTGCGACACCATGGCTGTATCTGCTGTGTCGTTCTCGTGAGTACGCCTTTCGAACACCTACTTCCACCGCGGACTGTTATGGGATGAGTCAGGGAGTGGTTCCCCACGGGGACCCAATGGACCACATTTGGTATTGCCTCCTTGTATTGCCTTCTGCTATTATTAAATAAAGGGACATTGAAATAAATAATGAATTTCATATATATATCATGATATCACTAAGGTACAACTCTTCGTCCAAGTCAATATTGCTATACTTACCGTAACGGTAGGTAATCTATAGTTACAGTAGGTTAGCAATATTGGATTGGGACGAGAAAAGTTGTACTAGGTGATATCAATGAATATGAGATGAAATCCATTATTATTCAAATGTCCTTTATTTATAATAGCAGAAGGAAAATACAAGGAAGGCAAATACAAAAGTGGTCCATTGTCCCCGTGGAACACTCCTGACTCATCCATCAGTCAGCGGTGTGGAAGAGGTGTAGAAAGGCGTACTCACGGAGAACGGACACAGCAGGATACAGCCATGGGGGTCCAGGTCCCGTATGTGGCCTCGTGCTCATAGCCCAGACAAGATCGCCCCGGCAATACCCTGGACAGGTTCCCTCCTGTGAGCAAACTCGTCGGCGGCGTTGGAGGTGCCTTAAAACATGACAATAAGAATGTATGAGCAAATGGAGCTTCAAACTGAACGCACTAGAAACTATTGGATAAAAGGGTGCTAAAGTTCGTATTAAGGATGTTTTGAGGTACCGTGAATCGAATGGACTTTGCTTGATTTTTCGGATATAAAACTTTGGTTTAAAGACAAAAAAAATTTTCTGATCACAATGCTGGAATTATTTTTACTTTCATCTCTGCTGACTTTTTTCCACAGTCGTGTTTATTTTTTTAAGCCTTATAAACTATTGTAACATTTGATATGGCCACAATATATAGTCCGTAGCAGTAAACGGTGCGAAGTTTTTCCTTGGAATACACGCTACCACTATTATATCAGAAAGGCAACATTCAGTGGCCACAGGAAATAATTGCCCAAACAACCCATGGACAATAATTTCAAGTGCATCATCGTCCTTATTTTGGGCAAACATTAATCTTTTTGCGTGTGTCTTTGTGTGAAAATATAGTGCTGTTTATAAAGGCTATTGTGGCGGCTATGTACCTCGTCTAGGCTGGAGATTATCCGCTGTCTCCACCCCTCCCTCGCCCCTGCATTAGGCGATCAGACTGTGGGTGGTCGGTACAAATTAGGGCGAGAAGCTAATAGGTGTTTTTTGGAAGGTTATAAATGCCTAGAGTAGAAAACATGTGATAGCATGTGGGAGTGGCAGCTTTATGGGAGTGTATCCCCCCTTTTCCAAAACTGTATAGTATATAATTATATAAATATACATCATAGAATTAATTTTTTTCTTCTTCAGGTGTCGTATTAATCGGCGAGAAGACGGACCGGGACGATCGACTGGCGACGTTGGAGACCTCGAGGAGAACACCACTGCCGGAAGAACCAGCCGGCCCGCAGGTTAGTGCGTTCAGAGAAGTCGGGTTTTGGGAGTGGAGATCAGGTATTAGGAGTAGCAGCCGACTACCTCTTCGAAAGCTATTGTTGAAGGCTGGTGATGTAGAGAAGAATCCTGGGACCAGAATCGGTGTCGTGGTAGCGTGGAACTTCAACGTAGGAGGCGCGAATGTCCGTTAACATGGAACGCCACAGCACCCGCCAAAGAAAACTGTGCATCCCATACACAGGCAGTATCCGACGGAGATGAACATTTTGTCGTCATCAAAAGCATGCTCCTGGGTACCTACTGAAGCCGACACAGTCAGGAACCATGTCCCCATTCTAGACGTTCAAAAAAAACGCTTCAGGACAAGAAGTTCCAATTATACTATCATCGAACAATGGAGAAGCTGATTCACCATTGAAAAGAGACTTGGAAAACCTGAAAAGTAAAGCAGGTGAATGTAGTAGTGATCATCTGGGGTACTAGTAGTGACTGTCCTCAAAAAGTCTTCCAGAACATCAACATGAATCAAGAGTTTTTATGCTCCGAATCTCGTATTCTGTAGCAACGTCAAGTTTCAAAAGCACCTCCAATACAGTGAAACACTACGCTAGCTTCACAACTGAGAGTAGATCAAACCACTAGAGAGAGGGCCGTCAGAAATGCAGACGGCAGGAATTGATAGCACTAACAGTAGAGACATGTTGCCGCAGAGGCCACACTACACACGCTTCATGCTATAGAATTAACACTAGGAAAACAAAGAAGGAGCAGCAATGGAAGAAGAAGAGAAAGTAAAAGATGAATTATACTGTATCACAAGTTGAAGGAGAAGTTACCAAGAACTTTTCGAATACATCAAGAGAAGATATTATCCACAACAAGAGGATATAAACAGTCACCTCCTTGACCACAAAATTGGATCAGTAATGTTGTACTGGGGAGTTAATCTCTGAAGGGATTCAACAAAGAAGAATATGCACAGAAGACTGAAAATCCGAGCTTGGAGGTGCAGCTAGTAAGAAATATTTTCCGACGACAAGGGAAAGTTGTGATGGTTCCATGCTGTGTATCATAAAGGATGTGTCTTGGAAAATCAAAAATCTACTAGGGAGCTCAAGCTTTGGAAGGCAAAGTCTACAGATATCAACAAGATATAGATCAGCCTTCGCCACATATCCGAACGGCCATCAAGAAGGACATGATTTCAAATAGAAAGGACAAATTCATAATATTTGGGTGTATTTGGCGGCCATTTTGGAAAAAGGGAGATAACTCATTATAAAGCTGCCACCCCCACAATGCCTATCACATGTTTTCTAACTCAGGCATTTATACCTTCTCCAAAAACACTCTTAGCATTCTCGCCCTAATTTGATTACCGTGGAGCAAAAGTTCGGACGAGGGGCCTGACCGACTACATCGCGCCACACCTCCCTAACGCCAGCTACCCACGTCACCTCCTCTCACGCCACCTGCCCTCACCGCACCTGCCCTCACGCACTACCCTCACCGCCCCCTGCCCTCACGCCACTTCCCCTCACAACCAGCTACCCTCACACCACCTCCCATCACACCACTCCCCTCACACCACTCCCTCACGCCACCTCCCTCACACCACCTCCCCCACGGCCACACTTCCCCTCACACCCACCCCCCTCACAACCACCTCCCCTCACCGCCAACTACCCTCAACGCCACTCCTCACGCCACCTCCCCACGCCACCTCCCCTCACGCCACCTTCCTCACACCACCTCCCCTCACACCACCTCCCCTCACGCCACCTCCCCTCACACCCACTCCCCTACGCCCACCTTCCTCACACCACCTCCCCTCACGCCACCTCCCCTCACGCCACTCCCCTCCGCCACCCTTCCCTCACACCACTCCCCTCACACCCAACCTCCCCTTCACGGCCAACCTCCCCTCACGCCACCTCCCCTCAACGCCACCTGCCCTCACAACCACCTCCCTCACACCACTCCCCTCACACCACCTCCCCCTCACAACCACCTCCCTCACACACCTCCCCTCACGCACCTCCCCTCACGCCACCTCCCACGCCACCTTCCTCACACCACCTCCCCTCACACCAACCTCCCCTCACACACCTCCCCACGCCACCTGCCCTCACGCCACCTGCCCTCACACCAGCTACCCTCACGCCACCTTCCCTCACGTCACCTCCCCTCACGCCACCTCCCCTCACGCTACCTGCCCTCACCCCAGCTACCCTCACGCCACCTGCCCTCACACCACCTCCCCTCACACCAGCTACCCTCACGCCAGCTACCCTCACGCCACCTCCCCTCACGCCAGCTACCCTCACGCCAGCTACCCTCACGCCACCTCCCCTCATGCTACCTCCCCTCACGCCACCTACCCCGCACCCGCCCGCGCCATGCTGGTCACGAGGGCTGGAAATTATCGCGCCGTCTCCTCCCCCACCTCCTCTGTACATAATGTTTATTTTTTCTGTCTTTGTATTTGTATAATTGCTTATCATGTATATAAGGTAAAGATGGGAGCATACGCAATGCTGCGCGTGGCATAAGAGCATAAGAACATAAGAAAATAAGGAAGCTACAAGAGGCCGTGAGACCTACACGAGGTAGTTCCTCGTGTAGGGAATTCTATAAGGCATTCGGTGCTCATCGCCGTGGCATTAGCCTTAGAAGCATGGGTGGTGGACAACCCGTTACCCCGGGACACAGGGCTAGTGTGATTACCAGGGTTACCACAGTTACCTTCCACAGGTACCACAGGTACCCATAGCAACCCCGAAAGGCAAGGTAAGAAAACACAACAAAACAAAACCCCAAGCTGGGTTGGCTGGTCACCGACTTCCCTGGCCCGGATGCGACCAGGGCCCGCAGATTCCGAGCCAGGCACGCTAGCCACTGCACCACGGAGGTGAATATTATCATGTATATAGTCATACTAGATTTGCCCTTAAGATAGGTAGCACACGACAGTGCACCTTGGGCGTATTGATGTGTATGTTTACATTTAAAAAATAAAAAATAAAAAATAAATAAAATAAAAGAGGTGGAAATCGAAGTGTGACCAAAAGTCGTCCATGACGATCAATCAGTCAGCGGGGAGAGGTGTTCAGAAAGGCGTACTCACGAGAGAACGGACACAGCAGACCACAGTTCATTCTCCGTAGCATAAGACACGATGGCCTTCCTCCCCATGGCAGTAGCATCCGGAGTCCCGGCAGGATCCTTCTTGGCCAGGCATAGATTATGTGGTGTGCACTCTGTCAGGCGAGAAGGGTGTCTGTTCAGCACTGGATAATCACATAGGAGTATGAATGTGGAGACTGAAAGGACAGTCAGGCAGCTTCTGCACACCTGCTACTACTCATTTTTTCTTGATTCTCATCATCCATAGATTGTCTCACCTGCCAATAAATCGTCTATCGTGTTTGCCCTTACCCGTAGCGAGTGTGGTTCCATCTATTCTGCTATCCGTATCATTTAAATCTATCAATGTTAACAACCATTTGTACGGTTCCAGTTTGTTCTCTTGACCATGAGAAACGTTATTGGGCAGTGAAAGTTAAGGGTTTTTTAGTTAGTTTATTAGGATATAAATCAAGGAAAGATTAGGACTCAGTCGAGTGAAAAGAGTTAGTGAACATGAGTCAATGAGGTTACATTCAATATCTCAGGGCAAGCATGAGCGTGGGATTCAGTTTAGTTTGGAGTACGTAAACAGACAGAATGCATCTCGGGACATTATGTTAAGGAATTTTAGTTATGATAACAAAAGGGATCAAGTGGACGGTTTGTCCCAGACCCCAGATGGATTAATGTGTACTCGGTGTTAGTCAAACCAGGCTTAGTGGTGGGCGAGCAGATCCAAGCCATCTGTACGATACACAGGCCAGAAAGTGTCATGTTTTATCATGCGAGGAGTTTATTGAACCACCTTACAATCCACTGCCTGTGTTCATCCGTTCGGCTATCAACGAACCCCCTCCTCAACATCTTCCCATGACAGGAGATGCGGTCTCGGGAAAAAACGATAGGAGACCACCTGACAAACACGCAAACCAGTGGTTGGGCAGACATCGTGAGGGTCAGGGTGTGTCGGCTCGCTGTCCTGTACCTACCTAAACACTTGAGTGTTAAAGGAAGCCTCCTACTTGTTTCTTGGACACCCTTTGCTAGTTGGACCATATAAACTAGCACCATCAAGCAGACTCACCTTTCTTGGGCAGGCACACAACAGAATACAGCCATGGGTGTTCGCAGGTCCCGTATGTGGCTCGTGCTCATCGCCAGACAAGATCGCGGCAAGACCATAGAAGGTTCCCTCCTGTAACACCTCCTCGGCGGCTTTGGAGGTGCTTAAAGGAATGCACACATAAGATGTATGAGCAAATGGAGCTTCAAACTGGAAACATTTAGACACTATTGGCTAAAGGTGCTAAAGTTATATTAAGAATGTTTTGAGGTACCGTGAATCGAATGGAATTTGCTGATTTTCGTATAAAAACTTGAGTAGTTAATGAAGCAATAAACCCTATTAAAAGACAAAAAAAAAAAATGTTATGAACACAAATTGCTGGAATATTTTTTACCTTTCATCTCTGATGAATTATTTTTTCCACAAATAGTGGTGATTAGGTATTAAGCCTTATAAACTATATGTAAGATTTGTAGATGGCCACAACTATCCGTAGTAGTAAACGGTTGCAAAGTTTTTCTTGGAATACAAGATACCACGTATATCCAGAATGGCAAACAGGTTCAGTTGGCACAGGAAATAATTGCCCAAACCACCCATGACAATAATTTCAAGTAGAACACACAAAGCCTCTCGAACAGTATGGCCTGCCTGTGACCTCTAAGATGGACACTTGAAGAGAGCCAACAAGCCACGTCAAACTGGAAACTGATGTGGAACGTTTAGGGTCGATTAGTCTCAGTAGTGGGATGTATTTAATTATTCCCGAAAGTGATCATAGCTAAGAACTTAATCATACCCAGACAAAAATAGCGCATTATAGCATAACTGGCTGGCAAGTCTCATAAATCGAGTCGAAATATCATAAAACCGGTGTGGAGGCTCTAATCAGGGTGGGTTCACCGTATCTTAGACCCGGCGGAGATATACGCTCCTGAGGCTTCAGTATCGTTCCCACAGTCAACATAGCGAGCCACGACAACAGCCTCAGCGAAGGAAATTCGCCCGCGTAGGGACGTCGAACGTGCTGAAAATGGTTGAGAGCTGCTGATAGGAAATACAATCTAGAGTCTAGAGTCTAGACCTGAGGGCATGATAGTTCGTCTCCAACCATGTGGTGTTAGCAAAACTCCGTGTGTAGTGGCTAGCGCTCCTAGCTATGAATTGCGGTCCCTGGTTCGATCCGGGTCAGGACAGTGGACGGCAGCCCAATTAGCTGTTCTCCATCCTTTTCGGGATGGTCGATAAATGGGTACCTGGGGAAACCTAGGACAACGGTACCTGTGGTGGGCAAGTATATACATTACACTTGTACTGATATATCCCTACCCACCAAACCACACACAAGGTATAGCAAGAAGGTCTACACAACCAGGGTGTTATCAAACAAACTATCACGTGTTCCCGCTATCGTGCTGTACCTACCAGCTGGTTAACCCTACCGCTCCGCCCTGGTGTCCCACTCCCGGCCTTCAAGGGACGACTCCCGCCTTAAGGACACTCCACGCTTCAAGGACCACTCCCGGCCTTCAAGGACCACTCCGGCCTTCAAGGACCAACTCCCGGCCTCAAGGACCACTCCCGGCCTTCAAGGACCACTCCGGCCTTCAAGGACCACTCCCGGCCTCCAAGGACCACTCCCGGCCTTCAAGGGACCACTCCCGGCCTTCAAGGACCACTCCCGCGCCTTCAAGGGGACGACTCCCGTCCTTCAAGGACGAACTCCCGGCCTCAAGGAACGATCCCGGCCTTAAAGGACACCCGGCCTTCAAGGACACTCCCGGCCTTCAAGGACGACTCCCGGCCTTTCAAGACGACTCCCGGCCTTTCAAGGACGAAATCCGGCCTTCTAAGGACCACTCCCGGCTTCAAGGACCCACTCCCGGCTTCAAGGACGGACTTCCGGCCGTCACAAGGGACCACTTCCCGGCCTCAAGGACCACTCCCGGCCTTCAAGACCACGCCCGGCCTTCAAGGACCCACTTCCCGGCCTTCAATGATCCACCTCCCGGCCTTCAAGGACGGAACTCCCGGCCTTCAAGGACCACCTCCCGGACTTACACGGACCAATCCCGGCTTCAAGGAACGACTCCCGGCCTTCAAGGACCACTCCCGGCCTTCAAGGACCACTCCCGGCCTCCACGGACGACTTCGGCTGCAAGCCACGTCAACACCACTACACACACCCCAATGTTTACCATTTAATTCTTTACCGTACATTAAGAACATAAGAACATAAGAAAATAAGGAAGCTACAAGAGGCGCGAGCCTACACGTGGTAGTTCCTGTCACCAACACGAACTACTTACATCCATTTCATCCCATCCATGAACTATCTAGCCCCTCTTTAAGCTCCATAATCTAATGACTCCGCACTAACTACCTGTCGACTGAGACCATTCCATTCATTCATCACCCTTTTTGTGAACCAGTTTTTCCCTATTTCCCTTTCTAAATTAACGCTTTTCCAGCTTGAATCCGTTACTTCTTGTTCTACCCTGTTTTAAAAGCCCTGTAAGAACTTTTCCTACCTTCTCCTTTATTAAATCCCTTATTCACTTAAAAATTTCTATCAGATCGCCCCTTACTCTGGCGCTCTCAAGTGAGTGTAATTTTAATAACTTCAATCTCTTCTCATAACTAAAGTAACGCATCCCTTGTATCATTTTGGTCATCCTTCTCTGCACTGTTCTAACAAGGCTATATCATCCTGTAATATGGAGACCACACTGGAAGTTTTTTGATGGAGGCGTGACTTAACCTTAACTTTTTGTGCAATGCCTAAACATTTTATTGACATAGGGAGAAAAAAAACTACATTATAAAACATGGTCATCAGATGAATATATAATTAAACTGATCAAACCTACTATTTTGAAAAACAAATAGCGCTCATATTTAAGCAGACGACTAGATAATCAATGGATGCTAGATTCCGCAACTTATGACATATGGCGTTGATTAATTATGATGTTTAAGAGCTATGAACTTTGCCCATAACAACGAACACGCTTCGTGAGTTCCCACGCAGCAAGATTCCACGTTTAATAATTACTGTGACTACTTTTTCCTCTATCAGCGTAGGAAAAGAGAAAGGGAATCTCCATGTGGATCTCCTTTCTTTTTAATACGGAAACTGGTCACAAGCGGTCTTTTGTTAATTCCATCTGCCCTTGGAACCAGTCCCAACCTAATGTACATAAAATAAAGTAAAGAAAATAGGAAACAAATATCTGCCAGTGGTCAATAGTTAGGGATGGTTGCCTACTTCAAGTTAAATATAAAACAGTACCGTTATCTTCAGCACAGCAGACGCATGCCTTCCTTTCGCTTTCTCTGCACCTTGAGCTTGTATCTCTCTCGTGGTCAGTGCATTTCGGTCTACACACGCGCCCTTCCGCTCACAAACGCTTTGGCGTCTTGCAGCTGAAGCAAAAGCATTGGCAACAAAATAAAAAGGGAATAATCAAACCTTCAATGTTTCTCATACCGTGATTACCATCAAGCAGTATAAGACGGAATATGGACAGGGCGGCGGCCGTGAAGTCCAGGAGGAGGTAAGACGTGAGCCCAAGCAGTTGATTCGCCAGTTATATAAGAGAATGTTATCTCGGCTGACACTACAGTTCGTGTCAACCGCATTATGTTTGCGTGTATGGATACCCGTGGAAAAATGAAACTTATAGCCATAGCGTCCCCGGAAGTAGGCAAAGAGGTCTTTGCCTTTTCAGTGGCACAGGAAATAATTGCCCAAACAAACCCATGGACAATAATTTCAAAGTAGAACACAAAAGCCTCCTGAACAGTTGCCTTCCCTGTGACTCTAAGGACTGGACACTGAAGAGAGCAACAAGCACGTCAAACTGGGAAACTGATGTGGACGTTTAGGGTCGATAGTCTCAGTAGTGGATATTCACGAAGTGATCTAGTAAGAATTATATCATACCGAAAAAACTAGCGCATTATAGGCATAACTGGCTGGCAAGTATCATAAACGAGTCGAAATATCATAAAACCGTGTGGGAGGCTCTAATGCAGGAGTGGGTTCCCGTATCTTAGCCCGGGGGAGAATATACGCTCCTGAGGCTTCAGGTATACGTTCCCCAGTCAACATAGCCGAGCCACGACAACAGCTCAGCGAAGGAATATTCGCCCGCTAGGGACGTCGAACGTGCTGAATGGTTGAGAGCTGCTAGGAAATACCATCTAGAGTCTTAGAGTCTAGACCGTGAGGGCATTATAGTTCGCTCCAACCATGTGGTGTTAGCGACTTCCGTGGTGTAGTGGCTAGCGCGCCTAGCTAGAATTTGCGGTCCTGGTTCGAATCCGGGTCAGGGACAGTGGCGGAGCCCAATACCTGTCAATCATCCTTTCGGGTATGGTCGATAAATGGGTACCTGGGGAAACTAAGACAAGGTACCTGGGGTGAAGTATATACATAACTTGTACTGTATATATCCCTAACCCCACAAACCAACAACAAGGATATCAAGAAGGGTCTACACAACCAGTGTGTTGTCAACACACTATCACGTGTTCCCCGCTCTCGTGCTGTACCTACCACGTGGTTAACCCTACCGCTCCGCCCTGGTGTCCACCCCGGGCCTTCAAGGAAGACTCCCGGCCTCAAGACACTCCCGGCCTTCAAGGGACCACTCCCGGACTCAAGGAAACACTCCCGGCCTTTCAGGTACCACTCCGGGCCTTCTTAAGAACCACTCCCGGCCTTCAAGGACCACTCCCGGCCTTCAAAGGACGACTCCCGGCCTCAAGGACCAACTCCGGCCTTCAAGGACGACTTCCGGCCTCAAGGACCACTCCCGGCCTTCAAGGACAACTCCCGGCCTTCAAGGACCACTCCCGGCCTTCAAGGACACTCCCCGGCCTTCAAGGACCACTCCCGGCCTTCAGGACCACTCCGGCCTTCAAGGACCACTCCCGGCCTTCAAGGCCACTCCAGGCCTTCAAGGACCACTCCCGCCTTAAGTACCACTCCGGCCTTGAAGGACCACTCCGGCCTTCAAGGACCATCCCGGCCTTCACGGCACCCACTCACGGCCTTCAAGGACGACTCGGCTGCAGCCACTCAACACACTACCACACACCCAATGTTTTACCATTTCAATCTTTACCTTACATTAAGAAATAAGAAAATAAGAAGCTACAAGAGGCCGGAGAGGCCTAACGTGGTAGTTCCTGTCACCTAACACGACCTACATCCACCTTTCATCCCCATCCGAACCTATCCAGCCCCTCTTTAAAGCTCCCTAATGAACTCCGCAACTACCTAACCTGTCTATGAGACCATTCCATTCATCATCAACCCTATTTGTGAACCAGTTTTCCCTATTTCCTTTCCTAAATCTACGCTTTCAGCTTGAATCCGTTACTTTTTGTTCTACCCTGTTTAAAAGCCGTAAGAACTTGTCCTACCTCTCCTTATTAAATCCCTTTATCCAGTTAAAAAATTTCTATTCAGACGCCCCACTTATTCTGAAGTCTCTCAAGTGGGTGTAATTTTAAAATAAATTCAAATCTCCTTCTCATAACTAAAGTTACGCATCCTTGAATAATTTTGGCATCCTTCTCTGCACCTGTTCTAACAAGGCTATATCATCCTGTAATATGGAGACAAACTGGAGAGTTTATTTGATGGAGGTACTTAACCTTAACTTTTTGTGACAATGGCTAAACGTTTTCTTGACATAGGGAAAAAAAACTACATTCATAAAACTGGTAATAAGTATGACTATATAATTAAACTGATCAACCTACTATTTGAAAAACAATAGCTCTATATTTAGCAGAGACTATAATAACTGGTATGCTAGATTCCGAACTTATGACATAGGGCGTATGACATTAATTTATGATGCTTTAAGAGCTATGAACTATGTCCCATACATGACACACGCTTCGTGAGTCCACGCCAGAAGATTCCACGTTAATAATTACTGTGACTTACTTTTTTCCAATCTATCAGCGTAGGAAAG
>JACEEZ010005188.1:0-11633 GCA_016584305.1 Chionoecetes opilio | reverse complement strand
CTTATCTCCCCAAGAAGCCCCAAAAAAATCAAAATAAAGGGGTTTGATATTCACCCCAATACACTGGATAGAAACAAGTACCCTCCCCTGGGGGGACTGGCATGGAATAAAAAAGAAAAGTTTGGTAAAGAGCTTTTGGTGGTGAAGGTGAAAACCCACAAAACCCTCGAAATCCCAGAGGGAAAAAACACTCAAGATCGAAAAAATTTTTCCCCAGACCTAACTTTGGGGCAGATCTGGGTGGGGAATACACTAGTACGAATTGCAGAGGGGCGCCCGGGTTCGTTTTTTGTGCGGGCTGTCAAAAGTCCAGTTTGTAAAAAAAAAATTAATCGCGGGCGAGACGGTAGTCCCCGGTGCTCAAACTAGGGCGAGCCCATGCACCTTATAATTGTGGGGGTTCCTGGCTCTTTGTAAAAAGTAGGGGGGCACACCTCTCCCTACCCGTAACCCAGCACCAGGCCCACACCACCCCAGCACCAAGCCCAGCCTCAACCCCAGCACCGACCCCCCCCAAGCCCCCCCGGGGCCCACCCCAAAGCCCACCCCAAAACCCCGCACCCCCCCACACCAGCCCCAACCCACCCAACCCCAGCCCCAAACCCCCAGCCCAAGTCCACCCCAAACCCAGCCCCAAGCGAAACCCCCAAACCCCGCCCCAACTCACCCAACCCAGCACCAAAACCCCCCAACCTTCTCGGACCCCCAAAACCCCCTGTGGCTCAACAACCCCACTTCCCCCCCGCCTCACCCCACCACTATCTCCAACACGACCCCCCAGCACTCTCGCCAAATTCGCCTCCCCCTCTATTCCCCCCACCCCACCCCACGTTGTCCCCACGTCAAAAATCGATTAAAAATAGGCTGCCAAAAAGTTGACCCCCTTCTCTCACTGCAACAATCAATGAATATGCCCCCTCCAAAAAATTTTTCAGCAATGCCCAGACCACCCACAACAGCCAAAAATTAAATTGAGGAAAACTTGCTGCACCCAAAGTGGTTTATACACTAGGGATAGGGCCGCGTGACTTCCATATCAAAGATTCGGTTGTTTTTTACGAAAACACCACTGGAGGTATCGCCCCCTTAAAATCCAAATTGGGGGGTTCATTGATTTGAAAACTAAATTTTAAGAAGAAAAAACCCAGGACTTACTTAATCACGAATAATGTAGACGCACGATGAAAACAGGCCTTTAAAAGTTTCTAACCTGGAACATAAACGGGTTTAAAAAAATAGACTCTTGAAGTAAACAGTTCTCCTTAAAAATGACCTGGACAAAATGTGTCTACAAGAAACACGCCATATCCCCAGAAACACTGGGTAACGGGCCAAAAAAATCGTGGGGGGTTTTTCTCAGTTGTTTTAGGTAATTTGTTTTCTGATCCAATATCACTTTGTTTTTGCTCTATGGGTCAATTTTTGAGATACCCTAGGCCTACCTGACGACTATACATTTTCAAATATCGGGGGTTTTGAGTTCAATTATTTTTTTTTAAGAATTTTCAATTTACAATGCACAGACACGAAAAAGGAATTTCCCCAAATTACCCAAATAAAATCATACCTGTTCACCTTTACTCCATTCAAAATTTTTAAAATTTAAATTCAAAATTTCTTGTTGCCCCTGTGCACTTTTTTTTTTTCTTTCAGTTTTTTGTGAGGGCTTCGGCGCGAGGGTCTTTGCAGGAAAATAATCCTGACTTTTTCTGCTACATCTGCGGAAAATACAAACGCTGTCGGGGGACGGAAGAACATCACAGGATTTGTGAAGCGCGCCTACGGGCTTACTTTAAATCAACTGGGGACCAAGATAAGCCCTGGGCACCGCACAGGGTGTGCAAAGTGCGGGGAATACCCCCGGGCGGTGGCAAAGGCGCAAAAACTTCACTGAATTTTGGGGGATTCCATGGTTTTGGGGGGGAGCCTTTTTTGACCATGCTCGGATTGTTATTCGGGGCCATAAATAAAAGGGGCATAAACCGGAAAATGGGCACAGCCCCCAGTCCCCCGCCCTTCCATCTGCCCCCGCCCCACTCCACTGCGAAGAAATTCCTGTACCAGCTTTCACAGAGCTTCCCGACAGCGAGCGAGGCCCCCTACAACGACAGGATATACAAAGAAGAGTAAAACACAAGATATCCGCACCCCTTTTTCACAATGGAGCTTAATGACGGGTTTCGGGATTCAGCTTGTCGAAGACTTCCTCCAGCTGTTGGCCTCCAGCCCAAAAGAAAAAAATTACTTGAAAGGACGCGCGTATCACTTTCTTTCGTAGAAGCTGGGGCCCTACTGGCTACTTCTGCCAGGAGGAAGACCTCGGTACTCCCGGATTCCCCGGGGTCTTCTTTTTAAACTCGGGCTCCTAAAATCCCCCCCCCCAAAAGATTGGCACTCTTCATTGACGTGTAACGCTCTTTAAAAGTGTGGCCCTCCACAAGGGGAACCAGTTCGCCTAATCCCTCTTGCGACTCCACAACTCTCAAAGAGAAATATGAAGCAGTAAAAATACTGCTCGACAAAACCCAAATATGACAGCACCAATGGATCATCTGCGTCGCTTGAAGATGGTGAACTTTCTATTTGGTCACAGTCCGGTTCACAAAAGTACCCATGCTTTTTTTGCTGTGGGCAGTCGAGACAGAGCCCGCACTATGAAAAAGAAGAGGCCGGGCGCGAAGCAGTTAGTCCGGGGGCGAGAAAATCATAAACAACCCTTTTTTTGACCGGAGAAGATTTTGACCCCACCGAATTGGAATTTGGGGTTTAAAATAAAACCAGTTCACGCCGCTCGGGACAAGGATGGGAGGTGCTTCAACTCCCTGGCCGAGCCTTTCCGGGACGACCTTTGAAAGCTGAAGGCCGGCTTTTTTCGAGGGCCCCAAGAACGGCAGTCATAAAGGACCAAGTTCCAAAACCATGAACACGCTAGAGTGCGCCGCGTGGAAATCTTTTTTGTGCAGGGGGGAACATTTCCGGGAACACGAAGGGCAAACCACGCCAGACCGTCACACAGATGAGGCCTTCCAAAACTGGGGTGTTTGATGAGTATTAAATCACTTCCTGTTCTCACACATGGAGAAGTTTCCTAAAAAACCTTGGGGGATGACGACGAGCAGGGAAAAGGTTCCTCGGGAAATGCGAAAAATGGGGGAAGGTACCAGGGGGGGGTGGGACGCGCATGATGGGGGACTACTGCTGGTCGCTGAAGAGAGAAACCCCAGCTGCTCACACACGGGATCGAAGAAACGCCGATTTTCCGTAAATCTGAACTTTTTGTCACGTAACCTCATTCTTATACTAATTTTATGTAATATGCTTATAAAATTTTGATGGACTAAAAAAAAACTGAATGAATTTGGATACGCTACTTTTATTTTTTGAGGAAAACGGAAAATCATCGGGGGGTTTCTCAGCTGATGATCCGCAGAATTTTTTTTTTACAAAAAAATCGATTTTTTTAAATTTCTGTACAAAAAAACCGACCTGATTGACAAAACCCAAAGTCTTTTTCGGACTCAGGCATCAAAATTAGTCTAATTCGCGGGGAAAAAACCCGGACGTTTTTCAAAACATATGTTTTTTGTTCCCCAGTGTATACAGATCAGGGGGGTTCAGCTCTTCACAGTGGACAGCAACAGAGTCCGCCGCACATATGCTACAGAGGTCTGGCTCTGATGTCGGAATACCATCCCAGTGACTGCATTAAACTCCCTTTGGGGGTGATAACAGTCAACCCCAAAACAATAAATATTATGATAAAAATGGGAAAACCCTTTTTAAAATCAAAAATGTTTATGTGAGGGATCTGCTTGACTTCGCCAGTTATAAAAACTCGCTATGGTCCCCTACCTTTTGATGGGTGATCTGAATGCCACCATTATAAGCGGGGAGAAAAGCCTTGGGCGCCCCAAACAATAATGGGAAAAAGCTTGTCTTTTCATGGAAAAACAACCAAGATTTCTGAAATTCTCAATGGGCCTGAGCCAACACATTTACGGGGAAAAAAGCTTGATTATATCTTCTGTAAATGACCCGCAATGGTCATCACGTGAGGTGGTTGACAGTTGAATCCGACCACTTTGGTGTGTATGGGGGAAAACCCTTTTCCCGATACAGTACGGGGGAAAACTTGTCCGAAAGAGACTGGTTTCCAAAAAAACTAGCAACGTTAGGGAACAAAAGAAAAAAACTGGAAAACTTACACCGCCCTCATCGACAGAAAGTCAAAACAGACTAATACCCAACTGGGGGGTAAATTAAACGAAAGTCAGGGTGGAAAAGGAAACAAAAAAGTAAATAAGGATGGTATAAAATGATGAAGCCGTTCACGGATTACGACATACAAAAATTAAACCAATGGGAAAAAACCCCCCTCTAAAAACCTGGAAAACTCAAGCGGTGGGGGGTCAAATGCAAGATGTCAAAAAGAAAACAAGAGAAAAAAATTGGACGTCCTTTTTAAATCCATGGGGCACAGAAAGCCACTTGCTGAAGTTCAAGGAAGATCAAAAACGTACAAGGGAAGAAAAACTTCATCCCCCCTCCCCCCTGACCCAAAAAAGAAGAGCAAAAAAAACTCTGCAATTGGGCGGGGCGCCTCCAGCTATGACTTTTGCCCCCCGCAGGGGCGAAGTGTCTTTCCACCAAAGCCAAGAATCGTATTAGAAAATTGAAGGCTTTACTCGACCCAATGTCTCCGAAACATGCCCACACCGAAAAGGGGCTCGTCAGGGCCTGGAAAAGGGAAGCTCTATGCACCCGGCAGGATGTTCACCTACGATGGATTCGCTTCCTTACACATTTATGGGAAACCTGTTCTGGACTCTACAACAATATGGAGCGGGGACGCCTACCAACACCCTGGAAAAAAAACTATATTTTCCCTATTTTCCCAAACCAGGAAACCCAGGGTCCTTCAGACCCAATATCTCTCACCTCTTGTCTGTGCAAATGCTTTGAAAGAATAGTCCTTTAAAGTCTACTATATGTAACAACCCCGCCTCCATAATCTGATGGATTTTATTCCCGGGAGGGGCACACAAAACTGCCTTCATAAATCCTTGCGGCATAAGAAACGTTTTAAAGTTTTTATTTATTTAAGGGGGCCTTTGAAAGCTAACCCCAGGTCCTTATCCCAACATCTATATGACCCCGGGGGCCTCATCAGAATATACAAGATTACCTAACAGAAGACACGTCGAGTCTACTTTGGGGGCTTACTCCCGTGGGGAAAAAACATGGAATTAGGGAACACCACAGGGGGGTTCTCTCGCCAATGCTCTTCAAAGCACTTTAATATCATTGTTCTTTCAAATTGATGGGGTTGTTTTTACTGTTTTTGCTGATGCATAGTGCTACAAGCTGACTCCAAAAACACATAAAAAAAAACGCTTTGCGAACATTGGGGGGATTGTGCAACTCTGGGGCCTCATCATATCACCAAAAAAGCAAGGTGCTGTATAAAAGGCATCGGGATAAAGCTTCCCTTTAAAAAAACAAGGGAAAAATTTTGAAGAAATCCCCACCTAAGAATTTGGGTGTCTTGTTGGGCATTGAACACAAGACACAACGAAGTCCCAGACGAAGCACTCTGTCAGCCTCGACTAGCGTTGCTAAGGAAGGTTTTCATGGGGGGACGTGGGTCTCTGTCCCGTCCTTAAGAGGCTATATGTTTTCCTTAATCAATCAGTCATAGACTAAACTCTAGCACCCCAACACGTCTCAACAAAGGAAAACTAAAACTCTTTAAGCATTTAAAATACAGCAAATTTGGATAATTTTAGGTGCCCCCGGGCAACACAGCAGGATAGTGCAAACACGAGAAGGCTCCCCTTCACACATAGAGTACAGCAAAAAGGGAGCCCCCCAAATTTTGGTCCCTAAATACTAATGATGATGGTCAGCTATTGAGGCTCCTTCAATCCAAATGGAAAAAAAAGTTTAATGTTTTTGGGTCTCCATCAGGAATTGCTCAGTTCATTTAAATTTTTTATAAATACTGGATATAGGGGGGCACAACCAGTTGATTCCCCCCCTGGGAAAAGCCAGTTTTCAAAAGGTCCTTTTTACCATCAAGGGTTTAAAAAGTGTAAGTACCATGTGGCTGTAGGCAGGACTTTTCCCTTTTTAGATTGAATGCCTCCCTGAGTGTCCCAATATCCTGTACACCGACGGGGCGCTGCTGAGGACGGGGGTGCGGGGCCGGGGCGGTACTATAAGGGGGAAAACCCCGGGGGGAACACCGGGCGCTAACATCCCAACACTGATGGCTGCTCCCCAGCCAAAAAGGACTTCTGGGATAGCACGGTCTGGCAGCATCAAACGAGAGGCCCGGGACTTCATCATTTCCTTGACAGTACACTGCCCTACGTCGTAACATCCAGGAACCCTTTTTCACACCGTCCTCTGAAAAGAATTTTTAAAATTGTGTAAAGATAACGTTGGAGAACTGTGAAAATTTTTAAAGGTCCCATCACACTGGGGATAGCGGGAAGACGTGCAGATGAAAATCGCCAACAGTGCTACGTCCCAAGGATGGGTTGGGTTTTTCCCCTCCCTCTGTCCCTTGGCCGTCTAAAAAAAAATGTGTGCGAAAAAGGAAAATACAATAAAGAATATTACGCATGCTCGGTCAGTCTGTTTTTCCCCACACTATGGACCTAAAAAGGGTGTCAAAACCCCATACATACAAAATGGCTAATTACTAGGCGCCCCGCAGGTGTGTTTTAGTAGGGTAAGGTTAGGGTATAAGTACATCGGGAGGGACTGGAGTGACACATCAATATGAAAAAATGTAACCGTGTAAAAAGAGAGAAACACCCCCGCCATTATGTAATGGAATTCAAAAATGATTTTTTTGAGGCGGCTGTGCCCAAAGCCTCCTATTGGGCTGCTGCACTATTATCTACAACCATGTAACCTTATCCAGTCAAAAAAAAATCACCCAAATTTGCCCTGCTTCTAAAGGGCTTAAAAAAAAAAAAAATTATATAATGTAAAATGCATAATCTTATGATATTCATATCTAAATGTAAATTAAAAAATTTACTATCAACTTCTTAATCATGGGAATCCCTTTCCCATGCAACCTGCATGGGGGGTGCCCCTTTGTCTATTTGTACCCCAATTAATATGTATTTTATAATGTGTACATTTTCACAAAAAAACTTTTGATTGATCTCTCCCCCTCTCTCTCTCTCTCTCTCCCCTCTTTTCTCTCTCTTCTCTCTCTCTTCTCTCTCTCTCTCCTCTCTCCCCCTTTCCTCTCTCTCTCCTCTCTCCTCTCTCCCCTCTCTCTCTCTCTCTCTCTTTTCTCCTCCTTCACACCACAAACACCACAACACCCACCACACACACACACACACACCCACACACACACACCCACACACACACACACACAACACCACACAAACACACCACACACACAAGCACACACCCACACACACCACAAAAACACACACACCACACACCCACACACACACCAACACAACCCAAAACACCACACACACAACACACACAGTAGTAGTTTAGTAGGGCAGGGAAAGGTTATGGAAAGGTTTTTGTGACCGTGTGTGTGAAAAATAAGAACATAGGAACTACAAGAGACTGGGGGGACCTACACGAGTAGTTTTTGTTACTTAACACTACCTACACCCCCATGTCCATGATTTTTCTGCCCCCCTCTAAAGTTTTCTAATGACTCCGCACTAACGCCTGCTCTTTGTCCATTCCAATCTTTTACCACCCTTTTTGTGACCCTTTTTTTTCCCCTATTTCTTTTTAAAATCTACGCTTTTCCACTTGAATCCTTACTTCTTGTTCTACCCGGGTTAATAGCCGAAAGAACTTTGAGATTTTTTTAGTGTGTTTGTAGGAGTGTAAAAGTGGGTTTTTGTGTTGCGGGCATCTTAGCGGCCCTTCCCGGTGCACTAGGGGGGGAAGTCAAAGCGGTGTACAACCTGGGGGCTAGCTTAACAACTTTAAACCATGTTTTGGGTATGCAAGGCGAAGATTGATGGCTATGCCCAGCTAACAACCCATCATAAAAACTTCATAAATTTGGGGTTTATTTTTGATGTTTTCTGACTAAAATTTTTAATAGGCAAGTAACAAACGATATATGGCCATAAAAAAACCCTGGGAGCTTGGGTGTCTTTTTATGTAGTGATTTGCCAAGTGGGGGAGTGGGGGTGGCATCCTGATCTTACCCGGGTGCATATTTCCCCTTCTCTGAATAGAAATGTGGTTGGGGATGTCTATTCCATCACCGTTGTCCAAATTTTCCCAATGTCCAAGCACGTGACGCACAGGGGGGTAAAGCTAAGTGTCATGGGTTATTAAGTGTGTTTTTTTTGACTTTATTTTTTTGCCCTTTTTTTAGGTTATTTTAGTCTAGTCGGGTTTTGGGGTTAAATTTAAAAATTTATAAGTCTAATATAAATATAACATACAGTTATACCCCAACGATCATTTAAGGGTCCATCCCATGTGAGTCACGAGCTTGTACACGGTGTTTGGGCCATCCCTATCCACATACTATAACAGAGTCGGCAGATTTAGGAGAAACTTGTTCCAAATAGGGGGAAAATGTTTGGGAAAGGGCTCATCTGGGGTATTTAGTGCTGGTAAATGGGATTTTAAAAAAGGGGTGGCAATTTCTGGAGGGGGAAAAAAGGGGGAGTAGGCGTGTTAAGTAACAAAAACTCCCACTATAGGTCTCCCAGCCCTTGAGTTTCCTTATTTTCTTTGTTTTTAAACCCTTCGAGATCAATTTTCTTTTTATAAAAAACAATTTGTCGAGCCAAAAAAAATTACAAAAAGTTTTTAATATATCAAATTAGTTAGTTGACAAAGATACAAAACAGGTCATATCTCAAAATATTCTTTTTTTAATTTAAAAAAAAAACCGCCCAAATGGTAGTCAAATTCTGAAAATTACGTTCTGGGCCTCAGGGGTTAATATTTTGTATAGTGGGAACCACCTTCTCCTCCCAGCGTGGCAGGGCGTCTGTGTCGATTTTTTGGGGTGCTGCATTTGCTCCCCCCCTACTGCTGGATCAAAATAAAAAATGCAAAGAAAAAACCCCTTCGCTTGCACAGGTAAGGGGGGTTTTTCCCCTAAGAAAAGCACAGCGGTCCTGCCCCTCCCGACTCATGGCAAGAAAAGGCCCCCGGCCCCGACCCCTCTGACTCACTGGCAAGAAAAGCAGCAGCGGCCCCGACCCCCCATGACCCACCTGCCAAAAGAGCACAGCGGCCCTGACCCCACCGTGATCACTGCTGACTGCCCCATGACTACTCGACTCAATCCTGACTCCCACTGCTGACTCCCTCCTGATTTACGCTGACCCTTCCTGACTCACTGCTGACTCCCTTCCGACTCACTGCTGACTCCTCCCGACTCACTGCTGACCCTCCTGACCCACTCGACTCCCCCTGCTCCTGCTGACTCCCTCCTGCCCTGGGACTCCCTCCTGACTCATGCTGCCCCTCCTACTCATTGCTGACTCCCTCGTATCACTGCTGGGAAAATCCCCTGCGACTCCCCCCTGACTCACGGGTGACTCCCTCCTGATCACTGCTGCCCCTCCTGACTCCTGCTGACTCCCCCGACTCCTGCTGACTCCCCCTGACCCCTGCTGACTCCCTCCCGACTCACTGCTGACTCCCTCCTACTCACTCTGACTCCCTCCCACTCACTGCTGACTCCTCCGATCACGCTGACTCCCTCCTGACCCACTGCTGAAACCCCCCGACCCCCCTGCTACTCCCCCCCTGATACTGCTGACTCCCCCCTACTCATTGCGACCCCTCGTGACTCACTGCTGACTCACTCTGACTCCCTCCTGATCACTGTGACTCCCTCCTGACTCACTGCTAAATCCCTCCTGTCTCACTGCTGATCCCCCCTACCCTGCTGACTCCTCCTATCATGGATCCCCCCTGACTCATGCTGACTCCCTCCCGCCCCACTGCTGACTCCCTCCTGCCTCATCTGACTCCCTCCCGCCCCACGCTGACTCCCTCCTCCCCCCTGCTGACTCCCTCCCCGCCCCACGCTGACTCCCCCTGATCACTGCTGCTCCCCCCCTATCCCTGCTGACTCCCTCTGACCCTCCTGCTCACTGCTAAAAACCCTCCTGCCTCACGCTGACTCCCTCCTGACCCGTTGACTCCTCCTGCCTCAACCCCGCTGACCCCTCCTGCCTCACTGTGCTCCCCCTGCCTCACTGCTGACTCCCCCCGATCCCTACTGACTCCCTCTGACTCACTGCTGACTCCCTCCCGCCCCACTGCTGACCCCCCCTCCTGCTCCTGCTGACTCCCCCCCTGATCACTGCTGACTCACTGCTGACTTTTTCGGCCCCCACTGCATGAAAGCTGCTCGGGACCATCACGACGCGCCCCGTAAAGCGCTCGTACAGACGCTATTACAAACAAACGAAGAGAGAGATAAAAACCAGGGAACTCGGGGGGCCGCGTGCCTCGTAAAACAACCCCCCTTTATGGCTGCCTTGCCTCGCTGCATGTAATGCAGCTTTAGCGAAAAACTCTGAAACGCGAGTGAGAACTTTGTTATTATGTTGATCGAACTATTAATGAATGAAAAAAAATACACACCACTAAACTTCTATAATAAAAAAAGCGAAAGGTGTCTGTGGTCTGTGTGTATGTCCCCGATGGTGCCCCCCCCCGTGGCACAATCCATCATATGGCCCCTTTTGGAACCAGCTCGACCAGGGGCAACTTATAAAACCCCCTTTTGAGATGCTCCCTCACTTTTTTTTTTTTTTTTTAGCACCTTTACCGAGAATTGTGAAAAAAAAATGTGGGTTGCGAGAATTGAGGGAAAACCTTTTGTGGGTGATGGGTTTCGTCTTGGTGTGTTTGGTGTGTGTGTGTTGTGGTGAGTGAATGGGGGGGGTATGGGTAATGGGTGTGGGGGGATGGGTGAGTGAAGGGTGGGGGGTATGGGGAAAGGGGGGAGTGAAAGGGGTTGGGGGTGATGTGAATGGGTTTTGGGATTAATACAAAAATTTCTACTCCATGTTTCAGGGAAAACTGAAGGGGTATCTGGAGAGTCGTTTTTGGTGGCCGAAGGCCCCTAAACACAGGGGGTGGGCCGATGGCCCCCAATAGCCCTCCGCAGGGGGCTAGCTAAAAGTCCGCCCGGAGGGCCGGGTTTGCGGGTAGTACTTACATTTTAAAACCACACACACACACACACAATTACAAACCCCTTTTAACTTAGTAGCTTTTTTTTATATTTTTGCCTTTTGCGCCCTATACATAAATTGTATAATATGTTCCCAAATTGTTTTTATTAATTGACATTTTGAAGAAAAATTGTTGCTATTTGGAGATAAAAAGTGTGTGGTGTGTGCGTGTGTGTGTGTGTGTGTGTTGCTGTGCGTGTGGTGTGCGTGTGCGGTGCGTGTGCGGTGCGTGTGCTGTGGTGTCCCGTGTGTGTCTGTGTGTGTCTTGTGGTCTGTGTGTGTTTGTGGGGTCTGTGTGTCTGTGTCTGTGTTGTGTGTGTGTGTGTGGGGGTGTGTCTGTGTGTGGGTTTTTGTCTGTGTGTGTGTCGTGTGTGGGGTCTGTGTTGGTCCCTTTTGGTTGTTTTGTTTTGTCTG
>JACEEZ010005187.1:0-11666 GCA_016584305.1 Chionoecetes opilio | reverse complement strand
TATATATATTATATATTTTAATTGATGAAATTTGGGCGGGGGATACGTTACTGAGTGCCCCCCCCCATTACACTGGATGTTCTTTCTCTGATATCTACCTACCAACATGTTGTCTACTGCACTTGTACTGCTACTCGACACTCGACTACTACTTTACTGCTATACTTTTCTCTACTACTACTATTACATAAAAAATCAACTGGTGCAGGGCCACCACTCAGTAGACGCATACTATTCCTACCAAATTTATTTCAATCAACTAGGTGGGGGGCAACAGTCAGTAGAGCGATTACCTACCGAATATAAACAAGTGAAACAAGTTGTGATTCGATTTAAAAAAACTATATAATATAATATATATATATATATATATATTTTATAATATATATATATATATATATATTATATATATATATATATTATATATATAATATATATATATATATATATATATATATATATATATATATATATATATACGTATATGCACTCAGTATGAGCGCATACGTCCGCCGAATTGTCCATCAATTGATTGCCATGGCAACAGTTGTCAATAGATTTCATCCAAAATTAAATCAGTTCTTCCTTATACCAAATAGACTTGGTATACCGAGTTTGGTCCAAATCTATTTGTAACTTTTCGAGAAATCCTGTACACTAACAGACAGACAGACAGACAGACAGGCAGACAGATCAGGGTGAAAAACATAACCCCTCCAACTTCGTTGGCGGAGGTAATAATTACACATACTACTACTGCTACTACTACAATAACATTTACCGCTACCCCCACCACCACCACTGCCACTGCTATTACTATCGCTATCTTATCTTGCTGTCATTTCCTCGAGATTTTTTCCCCTTTCGTTTTCATGTACAGTTACAAAACGCCTTTCTCGTACACAGCAATACCTTCATGTGTAAGTTTTCTAACTCCTTCCTTTTACAATTAAAATACACGTGGCCTCATTTTTTTTTTCACATAAATCACGTATATTTCTATATATTACGACACTTCCTGCACTTTTGCTTATAACGTTGATGAGAAGAAAAAAAATATAGATGTATGAATAAGGAAGGCGCACGATAAGTCGATAATCATATAAAAAATTAAACATACGACAACAACGATCCCGTATGAAAAGTGTTCAGCAGTGCATCTGCTGGAGAGGCCTGTTTGTTATTGTTTAGGTTTGAGTTGAGTGGCGGTACTTGCTCAGACTGGCGGTTTGTACAATTTTTGTTTAGCAAAATGTATTCCTTGATTGTTGATCTCTGTTGCAATGAGCGCTAAACGTGCACTGTGCACCCGTGTTGTCTGTGGACAAACAAAACAAAAACAGTAAAAATATAACATTAAAAAAAAAAATTAGAAGTTCTGATTAAGAAGGGTCGATGTTGGACAGAGAGCAATATTAACTCTCCTCAGGAATTTCTTGCAACACTCCTACCCTGACCGTGTGTGTTATGTTGATGATGACCATGCTGCTTGTCTGGCCTTCAATACTCACCATAAAGACCAATATTCACCCTTATCTCACCTCTACTCATCATCAACACCAAGGGCGAGGGAAAAGCGGTGCCCAGTAGCCTCCTTTCCCTACCAGCCACCACCACCACCACAGCGGTCATCAAGGATTGGTGCTCAGTAGTCACTGATTCACCCATAATTAAGTAAATAAATTTCTTGCTTGTTTTTATTAATATTTGACGTGTGAATTGCACACTTATATTTTTATGTTTAATATTAGGTTTATTTTGGCTCTTTATTTAGAAATTTGCTGGTGTTTTTGTGAATAAAAAACATACTGTAAGAACTTAACTTTGTATATAATATTGGCCTATGGTAAAATCTGGGGAAAACGTTTTTTTTTTTTCATTTAACGTCATTTCACTTAAATTCGCACTTTTCAAGCACCCATCCACGTTAAGTGAGGGCATGCTGAGAAAAAATAAGAAAAAAGGCATACATACATATATATCTATTCACCCATGGTCTTGTCCACGCGAGCTGGCTCGCGATCGCCAGTTTTCACCCTCTCAGTGCGAGCTTGGAGCTCATTATTACCGATCTTTGGGCAATGCTGGGACCTCACACAAACCCCACACCCCCATCCCCTTGCTCAAGAGGACAGTAACCGCCCGAATTCGTCAGTGAAAAATACTTACATATACTATATATAGCTATATATTATAGTATATATTATATATTATTTTTTTTTTTTTTTTTCTTATTCTTGTTTTCTTGTGTTTGTTGTGTGTGTGTGTGTGTGTGTGTGTATGTGTATTCATCTAGTTGTATTCATCTAGTTGTACTTTTACAGGGCCAGAGCAATGCTCGTGTGGCCCCGTCTCCATATCAACATTTTTATCATTCATCCTTAGTGCTTTGTGTTGGCCGAAGCCAGCACCCCGGAGAGCAGGTCCACAAACCCCGGCTAACACCCGGTACCCATTCACTGCTGGGTGGACAGGGGCTAGGGTTTTAAGGAAACAACCCATCTGTTTCCGCTCCGCCCGGGGATCGAACCCGGGACTTCTGGGTTGTGAACCGAGCGTGCTATCCCTTACACCATGGAGTACCCTAATGTGTGTGTGTGTGTGTGTGTGGACGGACAGACGGCTTCACAAGTAATGTAGGTGACGGGGGAGAAAGGGGAGGTGTGTGGTAGGTGACCTCGAAGGGTAACAGGTGACCTTGGCCTGGTGGTGGTGATGGGAGGGGCGTCACCTTGGTCACAGCGTCATTAGGGAACATCCTGTCGTGCCCCCATACCTCCCCGCCTTGCCCCGGCCTGCCCTGCCCTGCCCTGCCCTGCCCTGCCACCATCCAAACCTCCTGCGCCTTGTTCTGCCCTCCACGCACCTTGCCACCTCTCTCCTCCTCCCTGCCTCCCTGCCTGCCTCCCATCGTTAGCCATCCTTCATGAAGAGTCATACGTCATAGCTCAACTTCCTCCAGTAACTGCGTATAAAAGAAATAGGGAACAGGGTATGGCTCAAGCAGAGTATGGCTCGTCCCGCTGCCATAAAGACTTGTACTAAAACGTCTCCTCCATTCCAGGCTATTTTTCGATATTTTTTGTCATTTTTGTCATTATTCATAAATGACTATAGAATGGTTAGTAATGATGAAAAAGAGTCACAAAACTACTTTCCAAGGTGGGAACATATGTGTCGTCCTTTTTTTTGTTATATGTCAGTATTATCTCTGGAAAAGCGTAGATTTAAAAAAGAAATAGGGAAAAACTGGTTCACAAATAGGGTGGTAAATTATTGGAATGGACTCAGTAGACAGGTAGTTAGTGCGGAGTCATTAGAGAGCTTTAAAGGGAGGCTAGATACATTCATGGAGGGGATGAAAGGTGGATGTAGGTAGTGTAAGTAACAGGAACTACTTCGTGTAGGTCTCACGGCCTCTTGTAGCTTCTTATGTTTTTATGTTCTTATGTTCTTATGTTCTTATTTCGTCGTCAACGCTTCATCGCCCATTCTGCCACTCTTTTTTTTTCTTTTGGTCGGTTGTAATCAAGGATACTATACTCGTCTTGTATTATCCTAGTTTGCAACTGAGCCAAACTCCCAAGTAATGCTCCACAGCACCAAAGAGCGTGTTATCATAGTTCCGAGCATGATGATGTGCGGGGCGCGATACCACAAATGGTTCTGACATAGATAATAGTAGTTCTACTGTTATCTATGGTTCTGAAAATTTTATCGCGTTTCTGTTATGAATCGTAATAAAGTTGTAATAGTATTTGTGGAGGCGGATAGAATAGAATACAGATGTTGTGGTTGTGAAGGTTGTCTCGACTACTTGACTAAAAATTGGAGGAGTAAAGATGAGGTAGTAGTAGTAGTGCGTTCGCTATTCTACTATAAAAGATACACTGCTGAAGGGAAAAAAGACATGAGAAAGGAATATGTAGCTACTCGCATAATGTTAAAGAGTAGGGCAAGGATTTTGTATATGTAAAGAAAAAAATTCAGTCCCTTAAGATTAATAAGAGGTAAATTCCAGCATCATAAAAAAAACGTTACTTAAAGAATGGTATGAGATCATTTTTGAAGAATATATCTGTTGTATTGGCAAACTGAAACAAGTACACATGCATGACAGGATTTGTTTCCAGAGAGTGAATTAATCTGGTTTTGTGATGAGTGAAAGCATTTATTTTTGCTTGTAGTGAGTGAATAAACCATCTTTTGTTTGCAGAGAGTGAATGAGGCCTTTCTTTGTTTTCGGTGAATGAAAGATTTCCTTTTATATTTCAAACTAGCAAGATACCCGGCGTTGCCCGTGTTTATTTTTTTTTGCATAATAATATGCATAATAATATCCCGTTCCGTCCTATCCCGTCCCATCCCGTCCCGTCCCGTCCGTCCCGTCCCGTCCCGTCCGTCCCGTCCCGTCCCATCCCGTCCCGTCCCGTCCCGTCCCGTCCCGTTCCGTCCCGTCCCTCCCCGTCCCGTCCCGTCCCGTCCCGTCCCTCCCCTCCCCGTCCCGTCCCTTCCCGTCCCTCCCCTCCCTAACCAATAATATCCGAAAAATGAAAGTCTCCTAAAAAGTCTCCGAAAAGTCTCCGAATTAAAAAAAATAAAAGCGTAAAAACCTAAGTTAGAGCCTTCCGGTTTTTAATGAGACCATTTACAGCCTTCTCCGACGAGAACTGTGGGAGGATACGGTAACAAACATATGGACATTGCCCTTTATATATTAGAAGATGAGAGCAAGTCGTTTGTTTGGATGAGTGAATAATGGAGTCCACTCCTGTTTGGCGTCGTCTTCTTTCCTTGCTTCTCCGCAAGGCTGTTGCTATTAGTTAGTGAAATGTTTCAAAGAGTAATGTTACGTTATCATCCCCCCCGCGCCAAGCCTGCTGGAGGGCGTGGAAGGTGCCGTATGAGCCCTCCTCCCACGTGGTCCAGAAGGACGTCTGTCTCGCCCATAGACACGAACCCTAGGAGAGGGGCGTGAGGACCTGTAGTAGGATGTCACCGCGGGGATCCCTCTGCAAGTCTTAGATCGAGGTCCCTCTCCTGGATCACCTCTGGCATTCGTAGACACAACATGTGGTATAGACTCAATGCAAGGTTTAGAGTGGGTGGGTTAAAGAACGTAGATCTTCAAATATACATAGGAAGCAACAAAATTAACTGACCGTCTATCAAACCATATTAAAAGGTAAATTTGATCTAGGGAAGCAATGTCCGCCGGTGGAGACCCCGACGTAGATCTGCAATATGTCAGTGGCAGTGCACAGGCTAGAGCTTAATTAATTAGAGGAAAAGTAAAGTTACATATTGAAATATTTTGCTCGTTAAATATTCCTATTCTCAGACCTTAGAATTTGTTCTGTTTCGATTTTTCAAAATTGCTTATTTTATTTCTTTTAGTGCATCATAGCTCTCTCCTCTCTCTCTCTCTCCCCTCTCTCTCTCCTCTCTCTCTTCTCTCTCTCTCTCTCTCTCTCTCTCCCCCTCTCTCTCTCTCTCTCTCTCTCTCTCTCTCTCTCTCTCCCCATGTTGCTGCGGGTCGTGCCTTCCTGCCCTCTCACCCACCAAGCACATCCTCCACTTAAACTACTAAACATTTTCTCTCTCTCTCTCACCCATGGTCTTGTCCCCGACCCAAAACTCTGATAGACAGTTTCATCCTCCAGGGAAACTTGGATCTCCTTACTTATGGTCTGGGTGGTCTGTGTTTTGTTGTGTGTGTTGTGTGTGTGTGTGTGGGGTGTGTGTGGTGTGTGTGTGTGTGTGTGTGTGGTGTGGTGTGTGTGTGTGTGTATGCTGGCAGGAAAAGCATTCAATAAGATTATTTTTTCACACACACACACACACACACACACACACACACGCACACACACCACACACCACACACACCCCACACACACACACACACACATATATATATAATATTATATATATATAATATAGAATATATTATATGATATAGTATATATTATATATATATAAATATATAAACACACACACAACACACACACACACACACACACCCACACACACGCACACACACACACACACACACACACACACATATATATAATATATATATATAATATATATATATATATATATATATATATAAAATATATATATATATATATACACACACACAAAACACACACACACACACCTAACATATAATCTTATATTTTCAAACAACAAAAATGTCAAGTTGTGTTCACTCTGCGTCATTACTGTCTTGTGGAAATAAGTGATGTATGTACGTATATACTGTACGTACATCCTACTACAAATAAGTGATGTACGTGCATAATGTACGTACATCGTACTACAAATAAGTGATGTACATACTGTACATACATCGTACGTACTGTACGTACAGACATGCATTAGTGCTTCAATTAAAAGAAGTGAGAATGTGATCATCTCCTTTTCATTTTTTTTCTTTTCAGTTTTCTCTCGTTTTTATACAGGGTCAATGTTTTGGATGAGCTGTGTCCATAGTTGTGTTGCTTGTGTTTGCTTCATTGATCCTTTCCTCCTTGTAAATCCACACAGCCAACGCAGCATTCGCATTTCCGCTACGTCCATCTATTTCGCCTCTGTCTATTTCATGCCTGCAGTCTCCGAGTCATTTAAGATAGCTGGTCTGAGTGCGGTCTTGTGGAACTTTTCATTTATAACCTTACAAGAACTCTGTCACACAGGACTCCGGATTCCGCTCGCAAGTTTTGTTCCGTCCTGTCTGTACCCGGTGGTTCACGGTTTTTTTTCATGTTGCCTCCCTCACCCACTACTGAACTTAACAGTATCTGAAGTGGCTCACTCTCTTGATTTCTTCTCCGTCCTAAAAATCTAAACCTAACTTAGCCTAACGTCGCCTAATAGAGGTTACGTTATATTTAAGTTATGGTTAGGTTAGGTTTAGGTTAGGTTAGGCTTAGGAAAGGGGTGGGTTAGTTTTTGTAGAGTTATTTAGGTTAAATAAGCGTCCGCGGGCCGATTTACGGACGATAGCCGATTTGAGCACAACACCGGCCGTTAAGCTACCTGCCAAAATTAGAAAAAAATGGAATGGCCCACTAAGCCGCACATCAACGGACCATGTGAGCAGATCCGGAATACATATGAATGGTTCGCGCATACATTGTTCTTGCATCGATGTATTGTGATGCGTTGTAGGCTATTTATTAAGGGAGTGAATTGTTGCTTTCTGGTGCTATTGAAAATATAATAATATGAGCGTAGTGAAGCAGCTGGGGAGACTACAGGAAAGGCCCTCGATAAGAGCCAGCGTTCCCTCGCCGCCCCTCATTTCCGGTGGTGTTTCGCAACCCAATAGCGCCAGGTGTGTTGCTGCCCACTCCTGCCTCTTTATCCCTTCCCTTCCTGATTGCCTCCCCTTTGATCCTCTCCACTCTTTCATTTTACATTCATCTGAATATATTCTGACCATTGCAGTCTTTAATATGTGAGGTGCGCACGAGGTACATTCAAGACTCAGGTTACAATATAATGATGCATCATCCATAGCGTGTCGTTAGGTCGAGATCGACTCACAACAACAACATACAAACACATACAGCACCTGGGTCAAGCCCCGGAGACTTTTTCTCTTACTAGCCTCCTTTCTCTCACCCATCTATTTCTTCTCCTGTCCCCTCTTCCCCATCTCCTGCTATCCCTTTTTATATTCTGATTCTGCGTATCCTATACACTAGAAGTACACTTATACACTTATAGCGTGCATTGATCCCGCGCCCTCAGACCAGCCAGTGCCTCGAGGGTCAGCAGTGTGCACGTGGGGCTCTCCAACAAGCTGTTAGGCGCTCCTCAACTCTTGGAGTGCACTCAAGGCCATCGAGTAGTAACAAGGAGCAAGAGAAGGTAGCACACGCCATGCACTGTCTGTAAGTGGAGCGATAGGCGACCAACACTTCGGCTATTCATACCACAAGCGAAAATAAACGCTCCTTTAACTAATATATGTTGTAGCAGCACTTATAGTTGTGATATAATCGTACTTTATCGTTGGGTTGGGGATTTGCTGGGTAGTGTGTTTATAATGGCCCAGTTTCAGCTCCCCGCCGCGGAAGGTGCCACATCACTATCTCGAAACTCTTGACCATTCACTGCTGGATGGGTGGACTGGGGCCCGCGGCTATACAGGGACACTGCTGCCCATCGGTCATTGCTCTGGAAAGTCTAGATAGTTTGAAATATGCAGTCGACGCACCTTACTTTATTCTGTAATTTTTACGTACACTCATCAGTTGTTTTTTTATCATAATTATTACGTGCCATTAACAAATAAGAACTGGCAGAGCGTTCTCTTTCTCTAGATTTGTGACTGAGTTGCCTGAGAAGTCATCTGTGTAAATCCCAGCCATCTATTTGTTGACAAAACTATAACTCACAGTCGCTGAATTGTCATGTGTTGAGTAACCCACTTCACAAATGTTTAGTCATTCACCTCACAAACCTTTGAGTCATCGTCATTCCTACGTCATCTCACATAAGTATTAATGTGTTGAGTCCATTCATGTCACACGCTTCCATTCATATCGTAATTGTCGACTCATCATCCATCACAATATTAACCCCTTCACGCCCAGATTTTTCCTTTGCTGTATGAAACTAGTATCTTGTTAACCATGAAATTACGAAAAGTAACTCAATATACCAATTTAGCTAGTGGACAAGGATACTAAACAGGTCATAGCTAAAGAATATTGCTTATAATTAATTAAAATAGTCAAATGATGGCCAAATTATACAATGGAAATTACGTTCTGGGCCTCAAGGGGTTAAGGGGAGGCGCCTCCTAGCATAAGTGGAGGGTACATTCATATTATTTTAATTGATCTAAGGTATTTATTTTTTTGAAGACTTAAGTAAATGCAATAAGATCTGCATGTATGATGAATCAGCACAATTGCTTTCGTGCTTCTGCAGAAAAAAAATTACAAACGAGTATTTATTATTTGTAATAAGAGGAAATATGGCTATTTACGTTATAATTTTCATTCCTTTATTCCTTAATTAACAGTAACATTTTGCAATTGATCTGTTTTTTCCATTTTACCACGTGAAGTAACTATTATAGCACCGAGAGAGATGATGGTATCCCGCCTCCTCCCACCGCCGAAGTATTAAAGGAGGAATAAAGGCTCGTGAACAAGCGAAAACATGAGATGGAAGTGAAGGAGGGAGGAAAGGTGAAACTATTGATTCGTGCACATGAGTGAGTCGCGTGAGTACATAGTTGTGAGTCATGAGGGAGGGGTCGACCGCGAGACATGTGCACCTGTAACGCATCTGTTCACCCCTCCCCCTCCTCCCTCCCCCTCCTCCACCACACACCAAACCACGCGGGACACACCTGGACGGATGCTGCACACACACTTGCTGTATTGATCTACACACACACACACACACACACACACACACACACACACACACAACACACACACACACACACACACACACACACACACACACACACACACAGTGACACACACACACACACACACACACACACACAAAACACACACACACACACACACACACACACACACACACACACACACACACACACACACACACACACACACACACAGTAACTCCGCAGGTCACGTGGGCAGTAGCAGCGGTGACCTGACATCATGGTCTAAATAGAAGAATATAATAAAATCTACTATTTAGATCATGCCTGACATCCTCCTCCTTGACTCACCTGCCACGCCGCGCCTCAGGTCCTCCCGCACCTGCCCTTCCCCTGCTGCATGCAAAGGTCCTCGTGCCTCAGCGGCTGCAATAGGTTAAACAAGGACCTATCAATGAAAAGAAGCTATATACCGGCTAATCAGTCTAGTGCCATTATGTGTGTGCGTCCTTCCCAAGCTAAGACTTCATGGCCCTCTTTCACCACCACCCACCCCTTCATGCCACGTCAGGTTTTATTAAACTTGAACAATGCACCGACAGAAGTACACAGGCAATCCCCTTGCGGTATTCTGTTCCCTTTCACTCTTTCCACACATCTTGGTATTCTTGCAGACATCTTCCGACTAAGAAAGATGAAGAAAACCCTCTTGCTGTAATGGCACTCTTCTTGCTGCTCTTGCACGTCTGCCTGAGCCAAGACAAGATGAGAAAAAATATCACACTCTCTTGCCCTGATGAGCGGCACGCCTCCAGCTGCTTTCCCTGCCCTACAGTCTTTTCCATTCACAAACTCTGTCACTACACTGTGGTTGTACCCATGTGGCAGTACTTGTACCGATCCGTGACCTATTATCCAAGGTCAAGGGCAACTGTTACTTTCTGTAAAAGGTATGTCTTCATGGCAAAAAATAAAACCCCTTTGTCGCTGCCAGAGTGCAGCTGATCCTTGTAGGGACCCAACTGTTAGTACGTGTACTTGTGCATGTGTTATACATATGCCATGTTACCCTTGTACACACACACACACACACACACACACACACACACACACACACACACACGTATATATATAATATATTATATATAATATATATATATATTATATAGAGAGAGAGGAGAGGAGAGGAGAGAGAGGAGAGAGGGAGAGATAGAAGAGAGAGAGAGAGGAGAGAGAGAGAGGAGAGAGAGAGAGGAGAGAGAGAGAGAGAGAGAGAGAGAGAGAGAGCGAGCGAAGCGAGCGAGCGAGCGAGAGAGAGGAGAGAGAGAGAGAAGAGAGAGAGAGAGAGAGAGAGAGAAGAGAGGAGAGAGAGAGGAGAGAGAGAAGAGAGAGAGGAGAGAGAGAGAGAGAGAGAGATTGCAGGAAACATGCCAGTGTGTGTTTTACCTCATATATTTTTCAAACGTCATGTTGTATTTATTTATTGAATACTAACAACGTAACTTTTTTTATCTATTTATCAAAAACGACTATTTACCCAAGTGTAATGTATAATTATCTTACCTTAAACCTGAGAATATTTTTCCTCTCTATTTATACAAGTGGTCGTCTCTCACGCACGTTAAGTAGATATATCACCACAGAGATTCATCAGCTGTGGAGAGGTTGTTGAATGAAAATATTTAACCTTTACTTCTGGGAAATAAAACTTAACTATTGCAATGTGATTTCCTGACATGGATTTGTTATTACTTATATTTTATACAGATATTTCAGCAAAATCACAAATTCTAACCCATTTATTGTACGTCATTTGGATTCACGCTGGAAAGAGGAACAACAGATGCTGTCTTTGCTTTGAAACAGGCTATGTAAAATTATGGTGAGAAGCAGAAGGAATTGCACTTAATGTTTGTTAGTTTGAGGAAAGCTTATGACAGAGTAGGGGAGAGCGGGGCAGGTTGCATCGAGGGTAGGTTGCATCATTGCCTCTAACTCGCATGTTATCACACGTACATCGTCTTAATACTACTACTACTACTACTACTACTACTACTACTACTATAAACTACTACTACTACAACTACAACAATAATAATAATAAAAAAAAATAATGCGAGTTAGAGGCAATGATGCAACCTACCCTCGATGCAACCTGCCCCGCTCTCCCCTACGTAGACAGGATTGAGAGAGAAAGTAAAGTGACCACCAAGTGAGGAGCGTGTGGGGATGCAGAGAAGTGAAGGTAGGAATGCATAAGGGTCTGTTGGGGCCACTGCAGTGTCGGGGA
>JACEEZ010005186.1:224804-235448 GCA_016584305.1 Chionoecetes opilio | reverse complement strand
GAACAACCATTACAATGAAAGATATCCTAGTTAGCGCTGCAAGGTAGTGTTCAGTTAGGTAGTTTTTAGGTGATAGTAAGGTGATAATTCATTACATATAGATTCTAATTTCCACACATGGGGTTAATCATGTTTTTTATAGAATAATAAATCATGCTACCCTTGTTCGAATAATCTATAGTCTTTCAGCATCAATGGAGAAATATACTCACCCAAACATTATGACATAACACTATCCTTAAAAGATATCATGATATGCAAGAGTAGAGCATATAATTTAAAATACTATTTCTTCAGACCAATGTTCATGATATGGACATGGGTATATCAAAACCATTGGTTATATTAGTGAAAACCTGATATTCAACATAAGAACACTTAGATTTACCTTATTTTGGTTAAAATAACATCAAATATTGGTCGCTAGAACACTACCCCTTGCAAATTACCTATCTGATCAAGATTTATGGATATTTAGAACGGGATCTTAATATTCAGTGCAGTTGCCCATTGCAAGTGATGCAAGAACAGCATCAATTGCACGTGATGCAAGAAAATAATCAATTGCTTTGTCACCAACCAGTATATATTTTTGCAATTGGCGAACCTCTGAAAAATCATTGACTAGTGAAGGAGACTGCTCCTCCTTTGATGGTTGATTTGGCTCTTCGACTTGTTGGGACAATGGAACACTGTATGCATTGACCACCAGCAGAGTATTGACAGCTGCATCCACCAGGAAATGTCCTCCTATAGCCCTTGCAATATATTTACTACTAAGCATGTATTTTACTTCATTGTTTACATAAACCTTCGCAAGACGTTCCTGCAGATTTGATCCTGCCATCAGGTCACATATGCATCCAAGGAAACATAATTGGAGATGCAGTCAACCTAGGTGGGCAATGATTGATTTAAGGTCAATTTTAGTCAGTTTGGCATGAATGATTGTAACCACCTTCCATACGACTGATTGATTAATCGTCACAACTGGTTTTGATATTGGTGTTGACTCCATATTTCTTTGTTTTCTGATAAATTAAATCGAATGTCGAATATATGGATGACATATGTAGGATCCATGTCGATCATAGGCATGAATGCAAGCGGGTTGTGGGTATTTTCGGCCACTCGACGATCGAAGAAAGAGTTGCTCCTGGCGGGACTGGAACCGAGACCACCGAGAGACAAGGCCTGGTGGATCGCCCGTGACGTCACACCATAAGGATACCACCCGCTCCGCTCCCCGTACAAGTTTACCTACCTAATATAATGTTTATCAGTATAAAAGATATACTGTTATCTTCGGAAATGTTTGTTCTATAATATTATCAAATAAAAAACCGTAAAACACACAAAGAAAAGGCCATTATGAGACTTTCAAGAAATATGCATTAACTTAAACTCTTTGCCATTTAATATTTTGCTCGCAAACATTTTACATGGAGAATATCAATAGAAGCGGAGTTTAATTAGCTTTCCATTGATATATTTCGTTTAGTGATAAATGAATTAGCGGCATGCATAAATTAGCGTTAACTAAATATAAAAAATCATGAAATCGGGTAATTTCCTACCTAATATATGTTTATCAGTATAAAATATATACTGTTATCTTCGGAAATGTTGTTCTATAATATTATCAAATAAAAAACCGTAAAAACATTAAAGAAATGCATTATGAGACTTTCAAGAAATATGCATGAACTTAAAACTTTTCGCCATTTAATATTTTGTGAAAAAACTTTTTACATGGAGAATATCAATAGAAGCGGAATTTAGTTAGCTTTCCATTGATATTTTTCCTTTTCTGATAAATAAATTAGAACTATGCATAAATTAGCGTTAACTAAAATAAATAACATCATGAAATCGGGTAATTTCCCAGATTTCATGATGTTATATATTTAGTTAACGCTAATTATGCATGGTTCTAATCAATTTATCAGAAAAGGAATATATCAATGGAAAGCTAATTAATTCCGCTTCTATTGATATTCTCCATGTAAAAAGTTTTTTCTTTGGGTTTTTTTTTTTTTTTTTTTTGTAAAATAAAAAAAAAAAAAATCCCCCGAATTTTTTTTTTTTTTTTTTTTTTTTTTTTGTTTTTTTTCCCCGGAAAAAAAAATTTAAATTTGGAAATTTAAAACAAAAAAAATTTTTTTTTTGGGGAAAAAACCCCCAAAAAGGGGGTTTTTCAAAAAAATCCCCCAAAAATTTTAAGGGGCCCAAATTTTGAAATTTAAAAAAAAAAACCCGGGTTTTGTTTTGGTAAATTTTTTTTTTTTTTTAAATTTCAGTTTTAAAGAAAAGTTTTTGGGCAAACTAAAAAAAAAAAAATTAAATCGGAAACAATTTAAAATTCCCCCTTTTTTTTCCCCGAAATTTTTTTTTTACAAAATAAAAAACGAAAAAATTTTAAATTTAAAAATCAAAACTTAAAACCCAAAAAAAAATTTTTCGGTTTTTAAAGAAATTTAAACCAAAAATTTTTCCAAAAATTTTGGAAAATTTTAATAAAACAAAAAGGGGTTTTTGTTTATTTTTTTTTTTTGGGTAATAATTTAGGGATGTAAATTTACAAAAAAAATATATAAAGGGGAAACTAATTTTCCCTTTTTTATATTTTTCATTAAAAAATTTTTTTTTTTCAAAATATAAATCCGGAAAAATTTAAGAAATGCATTTTTCTTAAAAAGCTTAAATCCCTTTTTTTTGTGAAAACTTTTTTATTTGAAATTTTATAGAAAAAAATTAAGTAAAAGTATAATTTTTTTGATAAAAAAATATATTGGGTTTAAAAAAAAAAGGGTAAATTTTTTTTTTTTGTTAAACTTTTAAAGCGGAACTTTTTAAAAAAAAAACGGGTTTTAAAACCCCTTCTTTTGGTTTTCCTGAAAAAATTTTCCAAAAAATTTAAAAGGAAAAATTTTTTATAAATTTCGGTCCCAAAGTTTTTTGGTTGTTTGGTTTTTTTTAAAAAAGAAAAACTTTGGAAAAAACTAATTTTTTTAAAAACTTTTTAGGAGGTTTTTGGGGGGAAGGGGGGGGTTTATTTAACGGGGCCCGGGCCCTTTTTCCCCGGGGGAGCTAATGGGATTGGCTCCCAACCCATTTTTTTCCCCCAGGGAAAATTAAAAACCTCGGCCCACCGGCCTCAATAAGACCTTTCCTCCCCCCTCCCATAGAGTAGTTTTGTTTACCATTTTGGATTATGATAAAATTTTTTTTGATTCCGTTAAAAATAATTTATATTTTATATTATATAAAATATATATAATATATAATATTTTATATAATATAATATTTTTAAAAAAATTTAAAAAAAAAAGTCCGCTGAGTTAATAGACGCATATCTGTTTTTTACTTTAGATGATTAGAGTATAAACGGAAGGAAATGCTACAGGGAATTTATGGGGGGTACTAGAGAAAATGGGGACCTCAATAAGTTATTTTGAGATGAAAATATTTTGTTTTAACCCTATATGGGCACAGGAGATGCTACTTTTTATTGGAAAAAAGCAGTATGCTGAAGGTCAAGGGTTAAAATACTTGGGGGGGTCCAAAGCATGTTTATTTGAAAAGACCAGAAAAATCATTGAATTTTCGTCCCCCCACCCAAAAAACCCGCACCCCCACCAGGATCCGGGGATTTTAAAGGGGGGAAAGGGGGAAAAAACTAAGCAAACTAAGTTTTTTGGGAGGGTTTTTAAGTGATATTGGTGAAAACAAAAAAAGCGTCGGAATATTTATATTTGCCCAAATAAAGAATTTTATGGTCCATAATAAAAATTTGCTTAGCACCGCTTTTTGTTTTAGTGGTTTGTATAGTTGTTTTAAAATAGTGAAACAACGCGATGGGAAAAAGTGATAGCGTTCCATGAGTAACCAAAGGCCCTTTCCTGGGGCCACGGGGGATGGAAAGATGTAAGGGATGTAGGAATCATATTTTTTATAAAGCATCTAAATTAGTACTACTCCACAATCTATCCCCTTTCCCTTCTATTTTAAAAATTTTTTAAAATTGAAATTGTTTTAATTTCTTTTATCTTTTTCTTCATACAATGACTTCTCTAAACAAATGGAGTGAGCATTAAAATGAGCTAATAGTTCTGCTTTAAATTTTCGGGCAAACATACCAGGGGAAGGTGTCCCCCCTTTTTTTTTTTTTTTTTTTTTTTTTTTTTTTTTTTTTTTTTTTACATCACAAGGAACGGGCCCAAGGCACAACAAAAATGGGTAACCAAAGCCGCTTAGTTCCCCTCCTATAAAAAAGGACAGTAAGAGAATAAAAAAAAAAAGAGGGGTGACCCAATTTTAATTTTATTTGGGAGGTGTTTTTGTTACTCTTTTGAAAAGATGTAAGTCATGGGAAAGGGGAAAAAATAAAAAAAAGGGGAAGGAGTTCCAGAGTTTACCAGTAAAGGGATGAAAGAGTAAAGAAATGTTTAACTCGCTTTAGGAAGATGGAAAAATAGGGATGAGAATGAGTAGAAAGTTTGTGCACGAGGCCCGGGGAGGGGAGGGGCAGCAGTTAGAATTTCAGAAGAGCAGTGAGCATGAAAATAACGTAGAAAGGAGAAAGGAAGCAACATTGCGGCGTGATTTAAAATTGAGACAGTCAGTCAGAGGAGAGGATTGATGAGACGAAAAGCTTTTGACTCAACCCTTTTTAGGAGACTTGTATGATGGACCCTCCCAAAATGTGAGAATACCCCATACATGGCGGATAAGGCCCTTGTAGAGAGAAGCAATTGGGGGGGAAAAAAAAAGGACGCGGGACGCCACGGACACCTAATTCCTAGAAGCTGTTTAGCAAGAGATGAGATGTGAGATTTCCAGTCAGATTTTGTAAAGGAAGTCCTAGAATGTTCTTTGTAGAAAAGGAGACAGTGAGGTCTTTGAAAAAGAGGGGTATTTAAATTGGAAGGTTTGTCGATAGATAGGTGCAGAAAGGGGGTTTTTTAAAGGCTTTGAAAAAAAACAAGGTTTGTTTTTGCCCGATCAAAAATTAAAAAAAAGATCAGAAGTTAGGCGCCGGTGGATCTCCCGTGAATCATTAGTTCCTGCGAGCGACGTCTAAAAAACGACTTTGAAAAATGGGGGTGAATCACAGGTAGGGTGGATAGGGCTTTGAGTTAAACTTAAAGATCTTTAATTAAAATAGAAAGAGGGGGTGATAGGACAGAACCCTGGGGAACACCACTTTTGATAGATTGGGGAGAAGAACAATGCCCCGTCTACAGTAGTGCAATAGAAGGGTTTTAAAAGGGAAAACTTAAGATGAAGTACAGAGAGAAGGATAGAAACCGAAGGGGGTTTTTGGGAAAAATTAAAAGTTTTGTCCCGACTCTATCAAACGCTTTTGATATGTAAGGGAACAGAAAAAAAGTTTCCCCCAAAAAACCCCTAAAGGGGATGACCAGATTCATTTGGGAAGCTAGAAGATCCCCAGTAGATCGCCCTTAGGGAAAACCGTACTGACGATCAGATAAAAGATTGTGAGCAGATAGTGCTTAAAAATCCTTTTTTAAGATGTATTAAAAAAAATTTTTTGAAAGGCAGGAAGTCAAAGTATAGGACGGTGTTTGAAGGTTTAGAACGGTCCCCTTTTTTTTTAGGAAAAAGGGTTTGGATGGAGCAATTTCCCAGAAGAAGGAAAGGTGGATGTAGAAGACCAAAGAGGGAAAAAGTTGACCGGGGCAAGGTGCAAGCATAAAAGCACAGTTTTGAGAACAATAGGAGGGACCCCGTGGACCGAAGCCTTCGAGGATTAGGCCAGAAAAGAGAAAGAAAAAATCTTTCTAAAGGATCTTAAATGACAGCAAAATATAGTCAGAGGGTGGGGAAAAGGGAGGAAAAAAGCCCTCATAAACCCCAGAGTGGAAATTTTAGCAAAGGTTTTTGAGCAAAAGATTTTCGGGTTTAAAAGTAGATGGACGCTGTGGACCCCCTTGGGTGAAGTAGGGGGAAAGATGAAGAAAAAAAATTTTTAGAGATGTATAGCTAGTGCCAAAAGTCACAGAGGAATTTGTTTCAGAAAGAATTAAAATTTTCTATGAATAAAAGATTTTTTGGGTATTTAAAGAAAAAGATTTGGCAGATTAGGGCAGAAATAAAAAGGGCACTTACCCCTTTGTCCCTTTTAGTTGCCCTTACCAACGCAAAATGGAGAAATTTACCCTAAGGGCTGTACTGTATCCCTTTTCCCCGGGGTTGGGATCGCCTAGCGATGCGGGCCCCGGGGCGAACGGCAGAGTCGGAAGCCTTACTTTTTAACCACGGCGTCCGCCAACCTGGCAAAACCCCGGGGGTTTGGGGGACGTGAGTGTTCGCCAGCGCTAACCTTTATTTTGCTCGACTCGGCGGAAGCCACAGGAAAATCGCGGGAAATTCAAGTTGTTACGACGGCGCGAAGCGTCCGAGTCCTCACTGGAACGGGATTTTTTCATTAAACGGCCGACCCGACCCGACCGACCATCACGTTTTCAGGGTTAATTTTGGAATCCCGCTTCCGATTGACAAAGGGGTTTTCCCCTTTTGAACCCCCATTAATCCCTATCGCGCCAAAAGAAAAATTTTCCTGTATCTGGTTTTTACGGGCTTGCTTCCTTCGCGATTAAGGCGTTTACGGGTTTTTACATCTACAGTCGACCCCAGGCTACGGGGAGATGTGGCTTTTTAGGGAACTCCCATATCCATGTGGGTAAGTTCCACTCCACTCCCCCACCAAAAATCATTCCCAATTAACCTAACATGCACCAATTTTCATATACTTCCCTAGTTGATTTAATACATTTATCACCACTTAACCAACATGCCAACGTTTATACTTTCCCGAGCGATATTTAAAGACTCAATCTCTAATGAGGATTTTGGGTTTAGTTGTAGATTAAAAGTGGGGGGTTTGGTTGTGAGTCTAATGGTAGGGTTAGGTTAATTAGTTTCCCATCTCCCATAGTTACAGGGGTTTTGTACACAAGGTTTCGTACCCAATTTTTTTAGTTGTTCGTACAGGGGTTTTTAGTTTTTTCGTCATAGTGATGTCGTTCGTAACTTAGTTGAGAGTTCAACTCGAGCGAGTGTACGAAAGACTATGGTTTCAATAGATTTCGAAAAACTTTTTTGGGTAAAAATCTACTGGTGACGCAACAACTTTTTACGAAATGACTGCACCCCCTCTATAAATCTCCTTCCTACTAAAAGATCTTTTTATATCCGAAAGTAGTGATTTGCGACGGAAAAAATTTTAGAGAAGGTTTTCAGAATTATTAAGGAAATGAAACCATTCAGCACTTAAACCCCAACATACCACTTAACATGCAACAATCGATCATATACTTCCAGAGTGGGTATAAAATTAAAAATCGTCACCCCTTTAACTAACCCCGGAACAATCTATCAGATATTTTTAGTAGTGATAGAATCATTAAATATAGTTCACCATTAAACCCAACATGCCACAATCAATCATACTTCCAAGGCAATTTGATATTAGTCATTTAATTCATCCCACCAACAAGTACAAAAACTAAACAAATATAGGTTGTGATATTAAAATTAGGAAAGTTTTAAGTATGTTTTATTACCAACCCATATAGAAAAAGGGTACCCTCAAATAGAGCATGGAAAAAAAAATGATGGTACATTTTTTAAATTCAAGTTCATATAGAATATTCCAAAAATTTAGAACCATGTGATTATAAATATTTTCTCTTTCTTTTCCCGCAGGGCCCGGTTGGCATTTTTATTACAATTTAAAATTTTCAAAGATCACCATCACCCTCACAAATCCAGACCCTACCTAAAAATGATGAGCAATACTGTGCCACAAGCTGCATTATACAATATTGTGCAAGAGAGCGCAGTACACAATACTGTGCAAAAAAAGCTGCAACACAATATTTTGCAACACAGGCACTACAAACTGGGAGGGTTGTGCCCAGGTGTGCAGAGAAAGGGCAAAAAAATAACTTCTTATCCGCACTCCAATTTTATTTTTTTAGGTTTTTGGCATTTTGCATAGCTAAAAATTTTAAACTGGTTCACTTTTCCCTGAGGATTCCAGACTAGATCATAATGAAGGCCCCAAAGTGGGTTGCTGAGTCACCAACATATTTTTACTCAAAAATTTCTTACGTTGATCATGCAAAAATATTTAAATATTTGACTAGTCCCCTAACCTGAGAATAAACTAAAATACTAGACATATATGGAAAACCCAGTTTATATATATATGCAAGAGGGTTAAAAGGGTGATGCCCTTGATCAAGTCATAGGACGAATTTTGGGATATGGAAATGTTTTTATTTCATTTGATTTCCCAGCAAATAAGTTTTTTTGCTTTTTTTCCCAAACCGCATTATTATAAGTCGATTACAGGTAGGGCACACTTTATACTAGCCCTTAAACATTTGCCCCGGGTAAATGTAATCAGCAAACAAGACCCTTTCACTATGCTTTGATATCCTGAATTAGACGAAAATTTCCAATTCCCTCTCGCTAGGAACAAATCTAGGCGGTTTTCTGTCTTACACAGTTTTCTTGGGAGTTGATCCTTTTGCTTTTTCTGGATCAAGCACTCTATATTTTCAAATCTAGCAGTGCGCCATAATTGGAAAAAAATATGAAAAAATTTTTAAATTTAAATTTATCTAAATATAGGTAAGTGACTTTAAAAGAGAAAAAAATACCCAAAAATAATATCAGATAAATTTTAACATATTAAAACTATTCAGACAAGTTTTTCCTCAAAAAAAAGTAATCCCCTAAAAGAAAATTTGGTTTGGTTTGTGAACTAGAAGGGGGGCCGGGGGGGCACAGGCCCCCCCGTTAATTTAGGATGGATTGTTTAATAGGAAGAATGCTTTAAAACTGCATATTTTCCTTTTAATTTTAACAAAATTATAAATCATTTAATTCATTGATTTAAACCAAAAAAAAAAAGGTATTATATTTACACTAAGACCAGCGCAGAATTCCCACCATTGGGGGTATGGGTTTTTTTACTTTTTGTATTCTGGAAACTTTTCTCTAAGAGCTTTCCATCTCAAATAATTACTTATGGAATAAATATAAAATGCTATTTATCGGGAGGAGAGAGACAAGTGTTTTGTGTGCCCACTTTCTTTCCCTTGTGACCCGCACCCTTGTTTTTTTCCTTTCGCGGACAGTTTTTTAAAGAGGATTTGGGTTTTGTAGGAGGGAAAACGGGGGGGTTAGGTTTGTGGGTAAAGGTTTGGGTTGGGTTAGTTTAATTTTCAACCCTTTAGGTTACGGGGGTTTTGTAACAAATTGTTCGTACCCAGGGTTTTTTTAGTTTTTTCGCACACTGATTTTTAGTTTCGTACATAGGATGTCGTTTCGAACTCTTTTAGTAAAGTTCAAAATCTGAGCGAGGGTCGAAAACGACATGGTTTATTAGACTAGAAAAAAGTTTTGGTGTACTAACTACTGGTGTACGAAACAACTTGTGAACGAACGACTCCCCCCCCTCCCATACATCTCCTTTCCCACTAAAAGATCTTATATCTCCGAAAAATAGTGATTGCGATGGAAACTCATTTAGGAATGTTTTTCAAGAATATATTAGGTAAACAGAAAAAATACTCCCAAAAAGGTAGATAATTCTGGTCCCAGTATAAAAAAATGACCAAATAAAAATTTAATTTTCATTTCGGGAGCACAATATTATAGGCATAAAAAGAACTTTGATCCTTCTAGACACTTGCAAGTACAATACAAGGTTTTGACTATACAAAAAAGCCACCACGCCAGGACGAACTTGGTGGGTCGAACCGCTGGGAACTAAACGCGAGCCCCCGGGTTCCAACCTGCCACCTTTCGGGGGATATTATAGCACGTTTCACGTGTAATGTATATGAGGGGGAGGGGTCTCGACATAGCTCATTGTAAAGACCATCACCCAAAAAATAACCCGAATTGTGAAAAAAAATAAAAACAATTTTATTGATATACCCCAAAATAAAAAATTTAAGTGGGGGGAACACAAGATATTAAAAACACGTCACACTGAAAATTTATGAGGGTGACGGCCTCTGATATACGTAGCTGGTAAAATGCATCACCAAAACATCCAATGTAACATAATATTGTGCAATTTTGGGGCCCCAAACCAACAAATATTGGACGAAAAAGGGAAAATACACTCACCCCGGGAGGTGGAGGTGTCTGGTGCTGTCGCTGCGCTGGAACCCGAGGTTTTTGAAAAAATAAATTTGACTTATTTTCCAGAAAAAAAATTTCCCACCACTTTTCATTACCCTCGCAATAGGGTTTTTTCTTTCCCTGAAATGCTAAAAGTATTGTAAAAAAAATAATAAACTGAATGCAAAAAAAGTGATCGCCCAGGAGAGGGAGGCCACAGGATCACGTTCGCCAGGCTATTTCAATACTTACCCCGCCAATGGGAAAAAAGCGCCGGGGGGCCTCGGGGAAAAGTAAGAAATCCGAGGTGGGAATTTTCCAGTGGCGGATTTTAAAGTCGGCCCTAACCCATGAAAACCCCCCAAATATTCAAATTAAACCAACAGTTACGGCCTCGGGGAAGGGTAGCCGGTAGTAGAAATTGGCTTTGGTTCGAATCTGCCGGGAATTGGCGTGCAGCCCAAAAATGTTTTCCCC
>JACEEZ010005186.1:192304-219804 GCA_016584305.1 Chionoecetes opilio | reverse complement strand
TGGCATTTCTTTAGTGTGATTTACGGTTTTTTTATTTGATAATATTATAGAACAAACATTTCCGAAGATAACAGTATATATATTTATATTGATAAACATATATTAGGTAGGAAATTATACGATTTCATGATTTTTTATATCTAGTTAACGCTAATTTATGCATGCCGCTAATTCATTTATCACTAAACGAAATATATCAATGGAAAGCTAATTAAACTCCGCTTCTATTGATATTCTCCATGTAAAATGTTTGCGAGCAAAATATTAAATGGCGAAGAGTTTAAGTTAATGCATATTTCTTGAAAGTCTCATAATGGCCTTTTCTTTGTGTGTTTTACGGTTTTTTATTTGATAATATTATAGAACAAACATTTCCGAAGATAACAGTATATCTTTTATACTGATAAACATTATATTAGGTAGGTAAACTTGTACGGGGAGCGGAGCGGGTGGCATCCTTATGGTGTGACGTCACGGGCGATCCACCAGGCCTTATCATCTCGGTGGCCACGCTGGAACTCGGGACCTTGTGCTCACAACTACCAGGCTCTTATCCCCCACGTTAAAGATGGTCGAAAGAGTTGCCTCCGGCAGGATCCGAGCTCTGGATTCGAGCTCACCACTCCAAGACGCTATTCACTCGGCCACCGCCTCCCATAAGAGTATGGTTTCTGTTTACCATATTGGATTATGATAAACTTTCTCTATATCAGTTCTCGTTGCAAATCAATACTATCGTATATATATATATATATATATATATATATATATATATATATATATATATATTTTAGAACGGAGATTACGTCCGCTGAGTTAATAGACGCATATCATGTTTGTTTACATTAGATGATTAGAGTATAAACGGAATGAAATGCTACATGGACATATGGAGGGTACTAGAGTAACTAGACCTCAATAAGTTAGTTCGAGATGCAATTATATTGTATTACACCTCTATATGGGCACACTGGAGTATGCTTACGTTTATTGGAAACAGCAGTATGCTGAAGGTCAAGGGTTAATAATACTTCGGGGGGGTCCAAAGCATGTTTAGGTTTGATAAGACCAGATAAATCATTGAATTTCGTCTCCCCACCCAAAAAACCCGCATCCCCACCAGGATCCAGGATCTTAAGGGGGAAGGGGAAACTAAGCAAACATAAGTATTTTCGACGGTTTTAATGTTGATATTTGTGTGAAACACATAAAAACGCGTCGGAATATTATATATTTGACCACTAAAGAACTTATGGTCCCATAATAAAAATTTTGCTTAGCACGCTGCTCTATTGTGTTAGTGGTTATGTTAGTAGTTGCATTTAAAATAGTGAAACAACGCTGATAGGAAGTGATAGCGTTCCATGAGTAACCATAAGGCCTTCCTGGGGCACACGGGGGATGTGTAAAGATGTAAGGGATGTAGGTATATCTATATTTTTCATTATAAAGCATCTAAATTCAGTATCTACTCCACAATCTATGCCCTTCCCTTCTATTTTAATTAAATTCTTTAAAATTGCAATTGCTTTAATTTTCTTTTGTATCTTTTTCTTCATACAACTGACCTTCTCTAAACAAATGGAGTGACGCATTACAATGAGCTAATAGTTCTGCTTTAAATTTTCGTGTGCAATACACTACCAGGGGAAGGTGTCCCAGCCTTTTTTTTTTTTTTTTTTTTTTTTTTTTTTTTTTACATCACAAGGAACTGGCCAAGGGCACAACAAAAATGGGTAACACAAAGCCCGCTTAGTTGCCAGTCCCTATAAAGAAGACAGTAAGAGAATAAAATAAAAAAGAGGGGTGAGCCAATTTAAATTTAGTTCGGGAGGTGTCTTGTTACTCTTCTTTTGAAAAGATGTAAGTCATAGGAAAGTGGAAAATAGAAACAGGAAGAGAGTTCCAGAGTTTACCAGTGAAAGGGATGAAAGAGTAAAGATACTGATTAACTCCTGCATTAGGAAGATGGACAGAATAGGGATGAGAATGAGTAGAAAGTCTTGTGCAGCGAGGCCGCGGGAGGGAGAGAGGCATGCAGTTAGCAAGTTCAGAAGAGCAGTGAGCATGAAAATAACGGTAGAAGAGAGCAAGAGAAGCAACATTGCGGCGGTGATTTAAATATTGAAGACAGTCAGTCAGAGGAGAGGAGTTGATGAGACGAAAAGCTTTTGACTCAACCCTGTTTAGGAGAGCTGTATGAGTGGATCCTCCCCAAACATGTGAGACATACTCCATACATGGGCGGATAAGGCCCTTGTAGAGAGCAAGCAATTGGGAGGGATAAAAAAAAGGACGCAGACGCCACAGGACACCTAACTTCCTAGAAGCTGTTTTAGCAAGAGATGAGATGTGAGATTTCCAGTTCAGATTTTTAGTAAAGGATAGTCCTAGAATGTTCATTGTAGAAGAAGGAGACAGTTGAGTGTCATTGAAGAAGAGGGGATAGTTATCTGGAAGGTTTTGTCGAGTAGATAGGTGCAGAAATTGGTTTTTAAGGCATTGAACAAAACAAGGTTTGCTTTGCCCCGATCAGAAATTATAGAAAGATCAGAAGTTAGGCGCTCGGTGGCATCTCTCCGTGAATCACTTAGTTCCTGCTGAGCTGGACGTCTAATAAACGACGTTGAAAAATGCAGGGTAGAATCATCAGCGTAGGAGTGGATAGGGCTTTGAGTTAAACTTAGAAGATCATTAATTAATAATAGAAAGAGAGTGGGTGATAGGACAGAACCCTGGGGAACACCACTATTGATAGATTTAGGAGAAGAACAATGTCCGTCTACAGTAGCTGCAATAGAACGGTTTGAAAGGAAACTTAAGATGAAGGTACAGAGAGAAGGATAGAAACCGAATGAGGGTAGTTTGGAAATTAAAGATTTGTGCCAGACTCTATCAAACGCTTTTGATATGTCAAGGGCAACAGCAAAAGTTTCACCAAAACCCCTAAAGGAGGATGACCATGATTCAGTTAGGAAAGCTAGAAGATCGCCAGTAGATCGCCCTTTACGGAAACCGTACTGACGATCAGATAGAAGATTGTGAGCAGATAGATGCTTAAGAATCCTCTTATTAAGTATGTATTCAAAAACTTTTGAAAGGCAGGAAGTCAAAGCTATAGGACGGTAGTTTGAAGGATTAGAACGGTCACCCTTCTTAGGAACAGGTTGGATGTGAGCAAACTTCCAGCAAGAAGGAAAGGTGGATGTAGATAGACAAAGACGGAAAAGTTTGACCAGGCAAGGTGCAAGCATAGAAGCACAGTTTTTGAGAACAATAGGAGGGACTCCGTCAGGACCGTAAGCCTTCCGAGGATCTAGGCCAGAAAAGAGAAAGAAAACATCATTCTGAAGGATCTTAATGACAGGCATAATATAGTCAGAGGGTGGAGGAGAAGGAGGAACAAGCCCTTCATCAACCAGAGTGGAATTTTTAGCAAAGGTTTGAGCGAAGAGTTCAGCTTTAGAAGTAGATGAGACAGCTGTGGAGCCATCTGGGTGAAGCATAGGAGGGAAAGATGAAGATGAAAAATTGTTAGAGATGTTATTAGCTAGATGCCAGAAGTCACGAGAGGAATTTGATTCAGAAAGAATTTGACATTTTCTATGAATGAAAGAGTTTTTGGTAGGTTGAAGTAAAGATTTGGCATGATTACGGGCAGAAATATAAAGGGCACTTACACCTTCGTCCCTTTTAGTTGCCTCTTACCAACGCAAAATGGAGAAACTTACCCTAAGGGCTGTACTAGTATACCTTTCGCCGGGGTTGGCGATCGCCTAGCGATGCTGCGCCAGGCGAACGGCAGAGTCAGGAAGTCCTTACTTTTTAACACTGGCGTCCGCCAACCCTGGCGAACGCCAGGGTTGGCGGACGTGAGTGTTCGCCAGCGCTAACCTTCTATTATTCTTGCTCGACTCGGCGGAATGCCACAGGAAAATCGCGAGAAATTCAAGTTTGTTACGAGCGAGGCGCGAAGCGCTCGCGAGTCCTCACTGGATACGGGATTTTTCTCACTTAAACGGCCGACCCGACCCGACCGACCATCACGCTTTCAGGAGCTTATATCTTTGGAATCCCGCTTCCGATTGACAAGCGGTCTTCGCCATCTGATAGCCCCATTCAATCCCTATTCGCGCCTACAGACAAATTTCCTTGCTATCTGGTTTCTACGGGCTTGCTCGTCCTTCGCCGATTAAGGCGTCTTACTGGTTTACATCTACAGTCGACACCACGGCTACGGGTGACGATGCTGGCTCTTTTAGGGCAACTCCTATATCCACTGTGGATAAAGTCTCCACTCCACTCCACCACCAAAGATCATTCACCACTTAACCTAACATGCACCAATTGATCATATACTTCCAGTAGTTGTATTCTTGAATATCATTTATCACCACTTAACCTAACATGCAGCAATCGATCATACTTCCAGTAGCGATATTAAAGATCATCAATCTCTAATGAGGATTTGGCTTTAGTTAGTAGATTAAAACGTGGGGTTAGGTTAGTGAGTCTAATGGTAGGGTTAGGTTAATTAGTTTTCCTATCTCCTATATGTTACAGGGAGTTTCGTACACAAGTTGTTTCGTACCCAATTTTGTTAGTTGTTTCGTACACGGGTTTTGAGTTTTTTCGTACATACGTGATGTCGTTTCGTAACTCTAGTTGTAGAGTTCAACTCTGAGCTGAGTGTACGAAATGACTATGGTTTCATATAGATTACGAAACAACTTTTTGGTGTACTAATCTACTGGTGTACGCAACAACTTGTTTACGAACTGACTGCACCCCCTCCTATACACTCTCCTTCCTACTAAAAGCATCTTATATATCCGAAAGTAGTGATTTGCGACGGAAACACATTGAGAGAATGTTTCTCAGAATCTATTAAGGTAAATAGAAACCATTCAGCACTTAACCTAACATCACCACTTAACATGCAACAATCGATCATATACTTCCAGTAGTGATATTAATAATTAAATATCGTCACCCCTTAATCTAACCTGGAACAATCTATCAGATACTTCCAGTAGTGATATGAATCATTAAATATAGTTCACCACTTAACCTAACATGCCACAATCAATCATACTTCCTAAGGCAATTGTGATATTAGTCATTTAATCTCATTCACCACCTAACAAGTACAAAAACTAAACAATATATAGGTTTGTGATATTAAACATTAGGAAATGTTTTAAGTATGTTTTATTACCAACCATATAGAAAAGGGATACCATCAAATAGAGACACTGGAAAAAAAAATGATGCGTACATTTTTCAAATTCAAGTTCATATAGAATATTCCAAATTTCAGAACACACTGTTGATTTATAAATATTTGCTCTTTCTTTGTCCTGCATGCCTAGCTTGTGCATTTCTGATTATCAATTATCATTATCAAACGATCACCATCACCATCACACACATCCAGACCATACCTAAACTGATGAGCAATACTGTGCCACACAGCTGCATTATACAATATTGTGCAAGAGAGCTGCAGTACACAATACTGTGCAAAATAGCTGCACTACACAATATTGTGCAACACAGCTGCACTACAAACTGGCCATGGTTGTGCCTAGGCCTGTCCGCAGAGAAATGGACAAAACTGAACCTTCTTATCCGCACTCCAATTACTATTTCTGTAGGTTTTCGGCATTTTGCATTAGCTAAATTATAGCTGGTTTCACTTTGCCGTGAGGGATTCCAGACTAGAGTCATAATGAATGGCCAAAGTGGGTATGCTGAGTCACCTAACATATGTCACTCAAAATTTACTGCTTACAGTTGATCATGCAAAAACTTATTAGTAAATATCTTGACTAGTCCACTAACCTGAGTAAGTAAACTAAAATACTAGTACATATATGGGAACCCAGTATATATATATATATGCAGAGAGTTAAGTGCTGATGCCATTGATCAATGTCATAGGACATGAATTTAGGGATATGGAAATGTTTGATTTCTATTTGATTTCCCATGCAAGTAAGTTTTTTCGCTTTTTCCAACCTGCATTCATTATATAGTACGTATTACAGGTATGGTGCACACTTTATACTAGCCTCTTGAATCATTTGCCTCGGGTAAATGTAAGTCAGCAAACAAGACCCTTGCACTATGCTTAGATATCCTGAATCTAGACGTAAATTCCAACTCAGTCTCGCTCAGGAACAAATCTAGGCGGTCTTTCTGTCTTACACAGTTTGTCTTGGCAGTCTGATCCTTTCTGCTTTGGCTGGATCAAGCACTTCTATATCTTCAAAATCTAGCAGTGCGTCCATAATCTGGAAAATATATGAAACATATTATAATCTAACATTCATCTAAATATAGTGTAAGTGACTTTAAATCAGAGAAAATAAATCACCCAAAAATAAGTATCAGATAAATTCTAACATATTAAAACTATTCATGACAAAGTTTCGTCCTCAAAAACAGTAATTCCCATAAATGAAAATTTGGTTCGGTTAGTGAACTAGCAAGGGGGGTCCGGGGGGGGCACAGGCCCCCAGTTATATCAGGATGGTATTGTTCAATAGGAAGAATTGCTTGAAACTGCATATTTAACCTTTTAATTGTAACAAAAGTTATAAACTCATTCAATTTCATCTGATTAACCAAAAAAATTAAAGGTATTATATTTTACACTAAGACCAGCGCAGAATTCCCTACACCATTGGGAGTATGGTTTGTTTACCTTATTGTATTCTCGGAAACTTACTCTCAATGAGCTTCCATCTCAAATAATTACTTATGGAGATATAATATAACATGCTATTTATCGGGAGGAGAGAGACAAGTGTTTGTGTGTGCCTCACTCTTCTTCCTCTTGTGACCTGCATCGCCTCTGTTCTTTCCTTGCCGCGGACAGTTTTTAATGAGGATTTGGCTTTAGTTAGGAGGTTAAAACGTGGGGTTAGGTTAGTGAGTGTAAAGGTAGGGTTAGGTTAGTTAATTTGCATACCTCTTATAGGTTACAGGGAGTTTCGTACACAAGTTGTTTCGTACCCAGGTTTTGTTAGTTGTTTCGCACACTGATTTTGAGTTTTTCGTACATACGTGATGTCGTTTCGTAACTCTATTAGTAAAGTTCAACTCTGAGCTGAGTGTACGAAACGACTATGGTTTCATATAGACTACGAAACAACGTTTTGGTGTACTAATCTACTGGTGTACGAAACAACTTGTGAACGAACTGACTGCACCCCCTCCTATACACTCTCCTTCCTACTAAAAGCATCTTATATCTCCGAAAGTAGTGATTTGCGATGGAAACTCATTGAGAGAATGTTTCTCAGAATATATTAAGGTAAACAGAAACCATACTCCCAAATGTGTAGATAATTCTGGTCCTAGTATAAAAAAATGACCAAATAAAAATAATTTACATTGTCGGGAGCACAATATTATAGGCATAAGATAAGATACTTTGATCCTATCTAGACACTTTGCAAGTATCAACTACAAGGTTATTGACTATACAAAACGCCACCACGCCAGGACGAACTTGGTGGGCTCGAACCGCTGGGACACTACACGCGAGCCCGCAGCTCTACCAACCGTGCCACCCTACGGGTGTATATTATAAGCACGTTTCACGTGTAATGTATATGAGGGGCAGGGGTCTCTGACATAGCTCATTGTAAAGATGCCATCACCAAAATATAACCTGATATTGTGCAAAATAACTAATTCAATTATATCTGATATACCACATAAATAAAATATTTAAGTGTGGCGGGAACACAATGATATTATAATCACGTCACACTGAAATTCTTATGAGGGTGACAGGCCTCTGATATACGTAGCTCATGTAAAGATGCCATCACCAAAACATCCAATGTATACATAATATTGTGCAATATGGTCCCTAAACCAACAAATATTGGACGAAAAGGCAAAATACACTCACCTCGGGAGGTGGAGGTGTCTGGTGCTGTCTGCTGCGCTGGAACCTCGACGGTGTTTTGAAAATAATATTATGACTTATTTTCCATGAAAAAACTTGCCCTACCACTTGCATTTACCGTCGCAATAGGTTTTCTCTCTCATGAAATGCTAAATAGTATTGTAAAAAGTATAAACTGAATGCAAAAAAATGTGATCGCCCAGTGAGAGGGAGGTCTCACCAGGACTCACGTTCGCCAGGCTATTTCAATACTACTCCTACGCCAACCCTGGCGAAGCAGCGCCTGGCGGAGCGCTCGTGGCGTTTAAAAGTAAGAAATCACTGAGCGCCTGGCGAACGCTTTCGCCAGCACTGGCGAAAGATTTTAAAAGTACGGCCCTAAGCCCCATGAAAATTCCCCCTAACTATTCAAATTATACCATACAGTTATGCGCGCCTCCGTGGTATAGTGGCTAGCGCGCGTAGCTACGAACACTTGAGCTCTGGTTCGAATCTCGACCAGGGCAATTGGCGTGCAGCCCAAAGAGCTGTTTATCCTTCCTTTCGGGGTTGGTCGATGTCGATAAATTTTCCCTGGGAATACCTTGGGGGAGGAAGCTGTGGTAACCCTGATGACACACTAGTTATCTGTCTCGGGGTAACGGATTCTCACCAGCACATGCTCAAAGGATAATGCGACAAAAATGAGCATCAAGGCCACGCGCATCTTAGCGTATACCCCCATCTTTACTTATACAGTTATGCTAGGGTGATGGGATAGTGCTACCTCCCTCGCCGAATAACTGCCAGCACAAGGGACACACCTGAGGTGGAAGGGACAGAAGTGTTGGTGCAGTGTGATTATGTCGACACTTGAAATGGATGGGGCTGGGGTTTTTTCTCCTTTTTATGTTCGTATCGTGACTTATTGTATAACTGCGTTTTTTTGCTTGGCCTGATAGGTATAAAGAAGATGTGCTGGGACCTAGAAGACGGACTGCGTATATTTATTAATTTACTTATTAATATTTTTTTGTTTACGGTCATCAATCGAAGTCCTGTTGTTTTTGTTATCATGCACATGAGAGACGGTTGGTCAAGAGGAATACGCATGTGCAAATTCAATGTGAATTCAGTTTTAATAATTTAATATTTAGATGAAATTCTTCAGTCATCATATACGTTAATTGAAATTATATACAGTAGTCTGGTTGTTTGAAATGCATGCAACATAAAATTTATGAATGTTGAAAGCTTTTCAGGGAACTGACCTGCCGCCTACGATATATGGTGGTTTTCGTTGACACGCTATATACTGTTTGTGAAGAAAATGAAGATGTGGCGTGTGTGTGTGTGTATACTGTGTAAACATGTAAGCGTAAATAAGGCCAGAAGATGCACTGTTGTTTTCCTTCAGGTGGTCCACATCAAGCCTCACGTTGCAGCATTCCTTTAGGCTTCCTATTGACTTCCACAAACAGTATGACAAACAGGATCCCAACAGCACAGCCTTTATCTGCATTTACGCCTCAACACAGCAAAATGTGCATGAGTACTACCATTCTGTTATCTAGGCACCGTATCACATTTCTCCTCCTCCTGGCTAACTAGAGGCTGTCCTGGCAGTCACTGGCATATGAAACAGCCCACTGACCTTCAACAGCCTATTGATAACTAGTAAAAAGTGATGGCAGATAAATACGTAGCTACATGGTGATTGCATGCAACATTAAATTTTGTATACGTGGCAGTAATTAATTCATGCATACTGTAGTTTGTCCCAGCATAAGCTTGCTGTTTCTATTCCTAGTTGATCAGTATAGTTGCCTGTCGTCAAGTAGCATACATGAAAATTAGCAGAAATAGTTTAGTCCTAGAGTACAGTCATCTTACAAAAAGTTTTTTATTGTGGATTACGGTAAGTCTAAGCCATGAGCTGACTATTTAAAGGAGCGAATAATTTCCAAAAATAAGCTGAGAAAGTGCCATGAAGCATTAACGAAAGGGTTAAAAAGGGTTAATGAACCGTGGAATAAAATCTTGGGGAATACATTGGATATATGGAAGGAGTGAGGGGGATAAGTAATACAAAGTGCGGACTTGGCGGACTTTGATAACATATGAGCTACAGAGTACAGAGTGAAAGCTACATTAGAGGTCTACCTAGAGTTGTTTCGAAGAATTATTAAATAGGAGTGACAAGGAAAAAAACGACAGACTTTTCGTGGAGGATGTATAAAAGCTTGAGGAGAACCAACATACTTTTTTTTTGCCTTGGTGGAGGGAAGTGGACATTTTGAAGTTTAGGCGAGTGATTATGAATAACAAATGCGAACGTGGCGAAAAGATAAATACCAACTGGAGATATTTGTTTTCTTTCGTACGTTTTAATGTTTTTCTCAGGTAATCTTGTCTAGTATTTGTATATTCATCAATTTGCTGCTGATGACCTTGTGAACTTGATGACATGCATATAAACTTTGAGTAATAAGTTTCCTTCATTTAACACAAATTTAGTAGTAATAAATTATATCATATAGTAATAAATTATATAAAAGTATTATAGAAAGGTGTATTGTCAATGATAGCAAATGTATACTGAATTCTTACTGAATTCTTCTAGTGTTAGATCGTCAATAGAGAAACTATGATGATTTATATTGGTCCAAAACAAATTAATTTAATGATTCATTTAACTGAGAGAGAGAGAGAGAGAGAGAGAGAGAGAGAGAGAGGAGAGAGAGAGAGAGAGAGAGAGAGAGGAGAGAGAGAGAGAGAGAGAGAGAGAGAGAGAGGGGGAAAGTTCGATTGATTTGATTAAATAAAAAAGAAGGAGAGGATAAAAAGAGAGAGAGACAGAGAAAGACTGTTTGATTGAATTGATTCAATAGTTCAATGAACTCAACTAAACCGTCTATAATCAGCTATAATCAATCATTGATTATAGCTGTAATGGAGATCGCGCTATCTCTCTCTCTCTCTCTCTCTCTCCTCTCTCTCTCTCTCTCTCTCTCTCTCTCTCTTCTCTCTCTCTCTCTCTCTCTCTCTCTCTCTCTCTCTCTCTCTCTCTCTCTCTCTCTCTCTCTCTCTCATCATTATATATATATATATATATATATATATATATATATATATATATATATATATATATGTCTTCGCATCATGAATGATTAACTTATATTACTCACTTTCAGGTGGTTTCATGTGTACACATTCTCCACATAAACTTTGAGCCACTGCATGAATACATGCACTCAAACACACACACACACACACACACACACAGTTAATTTAGTTTAGTTTAGTTTATTGACTACAAGAAAACAGAATCACATTTATAATTTAAGATTACAGTAAAATATACAATGGTACCTATCATTATACATATAACAACTAGTTGTAGTCCAAGAAGGTTAATCTTACTCCGAAACAAACCCTAACAACTATAATATCATGAACAAACCATTACATTATTGGGTACGATTACAATATACATAATATACTCCGAAAACACACCTTAACAACTACACAACTAATCATACGCCCGCAATATATCATGAACAATCTTGCACATAACATCATTACTAAAATTGCAAAACAAATCATCCAAAGTGTTAAATGTGTAACTATCTTTCAAATATTGAGTCACAGGACAACTCTCCACGACATGCCTCTCCGTCTGGACTGAGCCACACACACACACACACACACGCTCCTCCACAGTAAGGCGACCACGCCCCCGCCTGTTCCACCGTCCCGTCTCAATAGCCAGTGAATGCCCTAAAACTCTGAACCTCGTGAACGAGACTCTGTGCAGATAATTTACTGTATGTCTTTGTTTATAAACATCATGCACTCTCATCGTAGGATTAATATCCATATATACATTACATCTCGACGTATCTGACGACAAAATAGCCCTATGTACATTTCCTACCAATAAGGACATGTCCGTGGCTTCATCTCGGGTATATCTATTTATAATCTTGGCAACAGGCGTATTCATTGCAATAGAAATTCTAACAACAAAAGAAAAGGGATCATCCTCCATGCCAGACCTTTCTAGCCATAACCTATGAAAAAAATTGTGCTGTTTATGTTGTAAAAAGTCTGACAAAGTCGGGTACCCCAGTTCAGCATAACAGACAAGATTAGATGTGTTCTTTCTTATCCCTAACAACGCTTTCATAGCCCAGTGGTACAGTTTAATAACAGGTTTCGTGTCGGCACCGAACCACGATTCACATCCATACAAAAGTGACGACGTGAGGGCTGCATCAAACACTCGACGTTTAACGATGAACGGAACACAATTGTTTTTTCTATAAAAGAAACAAATTTCAAAACTTGGCAGATCTTTACCTTGGCATGTTCTTTCACTGCCGATGAAACAGAGCCATCACATGTAAAGGGGGAACCCAGATATACATAACTGTCACAGTGCTCCACCACTATGTCACCCCACACACAGCGGTTCCCTGTCACCAGCCTCACCATTTATGACAAAAAATTTAGTCTTGCCAACATTCACTTTCATACCATACTCATGACAAAAAATGCGCAATACATCCAGTTTATTCATAATACCAGTCCGTGTCGTTGACAATAAAACAGTATCGTCCATTAGCAGTAATATATGTAACCATTGTAGAAAGGGTTCAGGTTGGCATGCATTCTTTATTCTTTTTATCAATTCATTAACAAATATAGTGAACAAGAAACAAGAGGTAGACAGTCCCTGCCTTACACCTTGCGTAGCCGTGACCACCGCGGAGCCCATGATGCTCTCCGTGACGCGGTACATTGCCATCAGCGCCGCCAACATCACCCTGCCGCAACCTGCTTGCTTCAACACCTCAAACAACTTGTGACGAGGAACAAGATCATATGCCTTGGAGAAATCTATGAAGGCTACAAAAAGTCTAATTTTCTTTCTCCGTGCTACATCTGTCAACAGCCGCAAGGCAACAACATGCTCCAGGCACCCTCTCTGTCTCTGTGCACCAGCCTGCTCCCTATAAGGTGTAAACCAGTGGTAGAGGCGTTCACACAAAACCATGTCATATAGTTTGGTTATTGAATTAGTCACACTAATGCCTCGATAATTACTTGGGTTAAGTCTGTCCCCTTTCTTAAATACTGTAAGCAGCTTAGCTCTTGTCCAAGACGTAGGGTATTGACCAGAAAAAAATACGTTATTAAAGAGTGAGACCAGGTTCAGGATCCAGTGTGCAGGGAGCATCAAGAGGACACCCGGAGTTAGACCGTCAGGCCCACACGCTTTGTCTGGTTTCATTTTTCGGATTTGCAGTTCCACTCCTGGGGAGTAATTGGATCATCAAGAATGGGGATAGTCAGGTTGGTGTCAATATCAGGATAATTAGTAGCAGCCTGCGTCGGATTAAGTACTGTCTCAAAATGTGTCTTGAATTCCTCATCACTTGGTCGGCTCTCGCCAACACTGCCGCTCACATTTACATTCCCCTTCCAGTCAATCGCTCTCCATACTCTCGAGTCATCTCTATCCTGTAGCAGTCTTTCCCATCTATTCAAATTATTATCACTGTAAATATTGTGACACACGGTCCTCACTCTGCCTTACACACTCATACAAAACTTCTGTCACACTATCAGCCATTACATTCACATCACAATTAACAGGTAAAACACATTGCCGCAGGTTATCTTCAAACTCACTTTTAACAATGTTACCATATCTTACTGAGCTTGGGTCTACTCAGGGAGCGATGAAGCTCCGAATTGTCTCCCAGCGACTCCGCCCTACACATAATGTCATCTAAGTCAGTGCCACTATACGAAACAGTCATAACAATCGGGGCATGGTCGGATGGGAGATCATTCCGCTGTATTACTCTGAAATCATGTGTATGTTTCAACATGTCAAGCGAGGCAACACAAGTGTCAAGCTCGGATATCCAGTTGTCTTTCTTCTTATATGTCTTATTACTTATGAAATGTCTATCAGGGGTCATAAGGTTGTTTACCACCACCAGGTTATTATCTATACATACATTAAATAACACTTCAGCGTTGTTATTCGTGGCAGTAGTATCATCATACAACACTGGGTCAGACAAGTCCGAGGTCGAAACAGATTCGGATCGGATACGAGCGGGAAGGTCTCTCACCAAACCCCCGAACCTACAGTTCATGTCCCCTATTACAACAACACTATTGGTCATGTTACTGGAGAGCAATTTCTCTTGAATAGCAGCAAAGGATGCATGAGAAAAATATGAGGAATCACATGGTGGAATATAACAAAACCCCATCAATACATCCTGTAGCTTCTTAAATTTTAGCCATACTTGATCACCAGTACTTACATCAATAGAATGAATCTGGTTCACTAGACAGTTTTTCACAAACACCACTGTACCACCTCTTCCTGCTGACCCAACCACAGCACTGCAATATGTCACATACCCAGGAAACTCAACTGACAACCCTGTTTTGACCTCATTGAGACATATGATATCATATTGACTTCACAGCAGCCTGACAGATTCTCTCTCTAGCTTTGTGTGTACACCATTTATGTTCCAGGATATGATTTTTAGGTCACTTACATACATTACCAGGTTGTCAGAAGCACTGTACCGGAGCACATATCGACCAGCTGTCGATCACGACGCCGTCTCGATACAGTTTCCTTTCCCTGGTTTTGAAGTGGATGACACAGCCTACGTTCCCTGCTCGTTCCTTCTCAGTCCTTTCAGCGTCGTGAAGCCTCTTCCATTCCTTCCTCACAGCAGGATGAATATCTTTCTTCACATAAATTTTCTTGAAGGCTTCACCAGCTGTCTTCAACTTCTTAGCTTGCTCTAGGATGTGTTGCCTCTGCAACTCATCTTGGAGCATCAACAGGATAGGGCGGCACCGGCGGTTCGTCCCGCCTTGCGCCGTATCTCCTAGCCTGCGATGGGCCCCAGCTACGTTGTTCACCGCGAGAATTTCCCATCCCTTGTTTAGCTTGTCTGCGTCATTGACTGCACCACTAAGGAATTCCTGCTCGTCAGGTACCCCCAGGATCACAACATTCGCCCTCCTCTCCTTACGATCCAGGGCTTCAAGATATAGCTGTTGCTTGAAGATTATCTCCGCTTGTTTGTCAATCTTGACTTCTAAGGCGTCCATCTTCTTGTTAATTACACTTTCGGGCGAAACAACGAGCTTCACACACACAACACACACACACACACAGAAAATCACACACATTCACACGATGGTCCAGTAGATAGAGCAATTGGCGCGCCATTCTGTGGTTAGCAGGCTGTGAAATCCCCACTCGCTTCTGGGGATTTTTCACGGAAAAATTTGGACAGTTACTGTCCCCCTTTAGCAAGGGCATGGGGGGGTGTGGTGTGTGAGGCACAGCATAAACTAAAAATCGGTCACTATGAGCTACAAACTAGCTCTGGGAGGGTGAAACTGGCGATCGTGAGTCCGGCTCGCCAGGACAAGATCTTTGGTGAATTACACACACGCATACGATGGTATGGCTGAGGATGTCGAGGGTCATTTGAACGCTAATGACCTCCGATCCGCCTACCGAGCCCTGAAGAAGCTCTGTTCCAAGTCTCCATCTCGGGCGAGTGCTATTCGAACAGCAGATGGGCGCCTCATGTCGGACATGGATGGGCAGATGGCTCGTTGGGCTGAGTACTTTGGGCAGTTGTTCACGGTGGACCCTCCAGCTGAGCAACTTCACACCACTGGGTTACAGGCAGTAGATGCCGATCCTCCCATTGACGAAACCGCACCCTCTCTTGACGAAGTCAGAGAGGCTGTAGCAATGTTGAAGGGTGGAAAGGCAGCTGGTGTTTGTAATATCAGTGCGGAGCTCCTCAAAGCTGGGGGTGAGGCCATGATCCGCGGGTTGCATGCTGTCCTGACTGCCGTGTGGCAATCAGGTACAATTCCTCCTGACTGGAAAAGCGGGCTTGTCGTCCCTATCTGGAAAGGGAAAGGGGACCGTCAGGACTGCTACAATTACCACGGTATTACACTGCTCAGCGTGCCAGGCAAAGTGCTTGCCCATTTATTGCTGACACGGATCCGCAGTCATCTGCTGAAGCATCAGAGACCTCAACAGTCTGGGTTCACGCCTGGTAAGTCAACAACGGACCGTATCCTAGCGCTTCGTGTCTTGGTAGAACGCCGACGTGAGTTTCGACAGGGGATGCTTGCAGCCTATGTTGATCTCAAGAAGGCGTTTGACTCAGTGCATCGTGAGTCACTCTGGGATCTTCTGCGACTTCGCGGGATTCCTGCAAGTACTATTGGTTTGATAACTGGTCTGTATTATGGGACTGAGAGTGCTGTGAAGTGTGGGGGAGGTGTATCCAGCTTATTTCCTGTTAATACAGGAGTGAGGCAAGGGTGCGTCCTTGCCCCATCACTATTCAACACTTGTATGGACTGGTTATTGGACGAAGTTGTAGATCAAAGTGATTGTGGAGCATCCTTTGGCAACACCAAGATCACTGATCTTGTTTTTGCCGATGATGCAGTAATCTTTGCTGAGTCGCTGGAGGTCCTGGTGATGGCTTTCGAGGCGCTGCACGAGGAGGCAAAGCCTTTGGGATTTGAGGTCTCCTGGCTTAAGACCAAGGTCCAGGTGTTTGGAGGCTTACTAGATGAGACAGTACAGTCTGTTCATGCGTGCGGCAAGGACCTTGAGATCTTGGAAAGCTTTACATACCTTGGTAGCGCAGTCCATAATGACGGCGGGTCACGTCAAAAAGTCTTACGGCAGATTGGCATAGCCCACGGTGTTATGGACTCGCTCAGCGGGAGTATTTGGCATTGTCGGTACCTGTGCAGGAGGACAAAGACCCGGATCTTCAAGTCGCTTGTGATCCCTGTCTTACTCTATGGTTGTGAGACATGGACACTAAATAGTGACTTGAAGAGACGAATCGATGCCTTTGGTAATAAGTGTCTTCGCAGAATCATGGGGTATCTCTGGGATGATTACGTGTCAAATCAGCGATTGCACCGTGAGACTGAATCGAAGCCTATTACCTGCATAGTCCGTCAGCGTCAACTTCGGCTATATGGGCATGTGGCACGCTACCCTGAAACCGATCCTTCCCATCGGGTTGTATCTGTAAGAGACAATCCGGCGTGGAGGAGGCCAAGGGAGCGGCCACAAGGCACGTGGCTGGGGCAAGTTGATGTTTCTTGTCAAGAACTGCTTGGTATGGGAATGGAGCCTGCATGGAGACTCGCGCGTGGTGACCCCAGGGAGTGGCGTCGTAGGGTGGGCGAGGCGACGCGCCCCCTGGCGTATGCCCCCAATGATGATTGATTTATACGATGGTATATAAAGGTAATAAGTCATATCTTGTGTTGATTATTGTCCAGCGTCTATCAGTGTAAGATAAATATAGTAACTAACTTATATGAGTGGTCATCATAATGGTATTTTGGAAGCAATGTTTACATCACTTTAAGCGCTTGTTTCTGTCGTCTTAAAATATCCGTAGAAAAGAAACAAAACATTGGTATCTTTCTACACTTATTAGTCTTAAAAATTGATCTGATAAGGAATAAGGTTATTGAACACGGCATTTACAAGGCTAATCGTTTTATTCCAACCCCTTGTTTTATATGAGTTCGGTATTTGTTCTTGTAGATCTTTCCAGTCATGTTAATCTTATATCTGATTTAAGATGTGTGATGATGACAATACAATAATTTAGCATTATTATTTTTGTCGTTATTTTTTTATTTTTTATTATATTATAACTCCTACCATTGTTATTATCAATATTACCTCAACTATTACTGCTACTCGATCAATCATTGAGGGCATACGCCAGGGCACGTCGCCCCGCCCACCGTACAACGCCACCACGCACGAGTCCCCATGCAGGTTCCCTTCCCATACCAAGCAACTCTCGATAGGAAACATCAACTTGCCCCAGCCACGAGCCTTGTAGGCATCACCTTGGCCTCCTCCACGCCAGATTGTTTCATACAGATACAACTCGGTGGGAAGAATCGGTTTCAGGGTAACATGCCACATGCCCATATAGCCGAAGTTAGCGCTGACAGACTATGCAGGTATTAGGCTTCGATTCAGTCTCACGGTGCAATCGCTGATTTGACATTTAGTCATCCCAGCGATACCCCAGTCGTCTATTCAAGTCGCTATCAAGTCGATCACAAGCGACTTGAAGGTCCGGATCTTAGTCCTTCTGCACACGTACCGACAACGCCAAATACTCGTGCTGAGCGAGTCCATAACACCGTGGGCGATGCCAATCCACCGTAAGACTTCTTCCCGCAGTCATTATGGACGCTACCAGGGTATGTAAAACTTTTCAAGATTTCAATATCCTCGCCGCACAAATGAACAACAACTCGCCGTACAACAGACTATAATGTTTCATCTAGTAAGCATACAAACACCTGAACCTTGGTCTTGGGCCAGGAGACCTCAAGTCTCAAAAGCTTTGCCTCCTCGTGCAGCGCCTCGAGAGCCATCACCAGGACCTCCAGCGACTCAGAACAGATTACTGCATCATCGGCATAAATAAGATCAGTGATATTGGTGTTGCCGAGGGATGCTCCATAATCCCTTTCATCTACAACTTTCCCCAATACCCAGTCCATAAAAGTGTTTAATTAAAGTGATGGACGCACCCTTGCCTCACTCCTGTATTCACAGGAAAGAAGCTGCATATACATTCCCCACACTTCACAGCACTCTCAGTCCCAGAATACAGGCCAGTCATTAAACAAATAGTCGTTGCAGAAATCCTGCGAAGTCGCTGAAGATCCCAGAGTGACTCACGATGCACTGAGTCAAACGCCTTCTTGAGATCAACATAGGCTGCAAGCATTCTTTGTCGAAACTCACGTCGGCGTTCCACCAGGACACGAAGCGCTAAGATACGATCCGTTGTTGACTTACCGGGCGTGAACCCAGTCTGCTGAGGTATCTGATACTTCAGCAGATGACTGCGGATCCGTGTCAGCAACAGATGGGCAAGCACCTTGCCTGGCACGCTGAGTACTGTTGTACCACAGTAATTATTGCAGTCCTGACGGTTTCTTTTCCTTATCCAGATAGAGACGACCAGCCCCCTTTTCCAGTCAGGAGGAATTGTACCTGATTGCCACAAGGCAGTCAGGACAGCATGCAACCCGCGGATAATGGCCTCAACAAACAGCTTTGAGGAGTTCCGCACTGATATTACAAACACCAGCTGCCTTTCCACCCATTTACTACAGCCTCTCTGACTTCATCAGGAGAGGGTGCGGTGTAGTCAATGGGAGGATCGGTATCCACTGCCCGTAATCCAGTGATGTGAAGCTGCTCAATTGGAGGGTCCACCGTGAATATATGCCCAAGGTACTCAGCCCAACGAGCCTCTTGTCCATCATATTGACCGAGGCGCCACAACTCATGCTCGGATACCACTCCGCCCGAATGGAGACTTGGAAGGGATCTTCAGGGCTCGATAGGCAGGCTCACTGGTGATTACGCCTTAAGCTACTGACTTCATCCTCAGCAAGAGCGTCGTGGACAACTGTACCGTATGATGTACCCGAACTTGTATTGAAAGGTGTAGTGGTGGTAGGAACATAGACAGAGGCGAGGTATGGCGGGTGGGGCGCGTTGGTAGCTTTGTGGTCGCGAGCGGCAAGGTGGAAACAATGGATCGGTCAGGTCTGTGTATATCTAAAGTGTGTCCCTTATAAGTAGAGTGGTATGGATAAATACTCATCTTCAGTAGTTGTCAGGTAGTGGTATATTATTCACAAATATATACATACAGAGGAGAGATGATGGACCAGCCAGGCACATGGCCCGCCTGGGCGAGGAGCGTGAACGGTGACCTCTGGCTGAGGTGAGGAGGAGTGACTAAGTGAGACTGAAAGAGCGAGGTAGAATAGAATATAAAAAGAGAAAGCAGGAGATGGGGAAGTGGGGACAGGGAGAAGAATAGATGGTGATAGAAAGAGGCCGTAAGAGAAAAAGTCTCGGGGCTTGACCCAGGTGCTGTATGTTTTGTGGTGTTTTTTTTGATCGATCTCACCTAACGAGACAGACCTCGCCATCTCGCACGAGCAAACAGAAACCACTCTGGGGCGGCTTGGCAGGACATGGGCCTCGGAAGATGGTGCCCCGGATACGCTACCTACCTATTTATATGCGGGGTCAAGGGGAGGAGAGTTGCCAAATATATATCCTAGCTACGACATCACGGCACAATACCTCTCCTTGTCTCTCCCCAGGAGGGTTATAGTCCTGCGTGACAGAACCTTGTGTGATGCCACGGATTGTGCGCTTTTTATTCCCCCCAAATATTTTTCTTAACTTCAATAAAATACATGAAATGGTAGCGTCATATTACTTTTAGGCCGGATTTTCTCTTTGGAACTAGGGAACGTGGACTAAGTTGTTAATATCCGGATTAAGGTGAGAGTACCACATACCGTTATACCACTTCACAGCGAATTAGGAGGTTGGGAATGTTACTTCATATATGATTTTTCTCACGGGTATAATAGTGTTTTTGGTGCTACGGCTTCCTTAATCAACAGAGGCATGATAACCTACCTAAACATTATGAGAAATTTCCAAAGTCACCGGTCCGTGGACTGGGAACACTAGACTAACTAGCAAACATTCTCCCACAAGGAAGGAGTGAATGATCAAGTGATCTATTCACTCTTAACATCTACAACAAAAAAACTTAATCCAGACTAGGTGCCATGTGGCTGAAGATTACATAACCATGGTATCTAGGCCTAACGTAGTGTACGTTACATGAGTTCTGTGATATGACATATGTATGGTGTTGGGTGTATGATCTTTAATGATGAGCATTTTGGATCTGTAGGAGAAGAGGGATTTGATTTAGGCGAGGCAGATCACAGGATTGGACTGGGCAAGACGCCGGTCAGGCTCCCTCTGTCTCTTCCCGTCTCTGTTTCCCTCCATTCACTCACCTTCCTTTCTCAAAACGCTACTTACTATTCCTTACAACACCTATTTACCTTGCCATATAAGCACAAAAGGATTCCTACTTGTAGGTGAAGAGGGACTTGATTTAGGCGAGGCAGATCACAGGATTGGACTGGGCAAGACGCCAGTCAGGCTCCCTCTGTCTCTTCCCGCCTCTGTGTCCCTCCAAATTACGCTAACAGCTGTTCTTCACGGGGGCGACCCCGTAGGAATTCGACCCGCTAACTTTAAAAACATGACTTCTATTATCTTCTACCTTCAATCCCTCTTCCCAGAAATTGTACAGAGCCCTATGCATGCAATTTCCACAACCTCGGCCGTCAATCAGGCCTCACAACTCCTTCTGCTTACACCTATCTGATAGAACTGGATAAATCATGAGCTTCTATGTGAGTAAAAACATTAATTCAATGCGGTCTTCCCTCTTATTACGTTAACCCCTGGTACCCGGCATGACACCTGTACTGGTCCTGGTTCCTAGCAAGTCTGGCAGCGCGACTCTCCTCGATATTCTCCAGCGTCTCCTTCGAGACAATACCACGACTTGACTTCGGCCGCTACCCAAAACTGGCAGCCTGGAGAGTTTCCCGTTCCAAGGTATCCCACAGTTCTACAGGGTCCTCGAGGGCACCAAGTACATTAAACCGATTTGAGACTGTCACTGCATACTCGTGGGCACATGACAAGTACTTCAGCTTCTCAAGGTGATACACAGTATGTTTACCTCTTGAGATTCTTCTCTCTTCGACATGAAGCTTAAAGTAATCGTCCAGACCATTTCATCATTCCTGATTTAATGCAGTCAAAATATAGCCATGATCGAGTATATCAACAATATGTTGTCACTTTTTGCATCCAGTCACCCGTTTTTAAATGATCCGCATTCAAAATCTGTAAATTCCCCGAGCTCTCAAAACAAAACTGACGACCAGCAGACGACGCATCACGGCTCGGCGACGTCACATTCGGAAGCTTCCCAGCCCTGCCCTGATACAAATACACAGAGAATCAGAAATAGATATAGTACTTGAAGAATTTTGGGTGTTTCTATTTTTTTTTTTGCGACTATGGCAAATATACCCTGCTTTTATCCCTTCAAGGATGAACATCAAGAAAGCTGTGCCTTTGCAGTAGCGGGGTGAGCTCTTAGCACCCATTTTCCGACCTATTTGACCCATGAATATCGGTGCTTTTCAAGCGCTGCAGTTGTGCGGTGAGATGAGCGTGGTGTCATGAAAACACTGTCGTTGTCGCTGCTCCTCTATCCGCTTACCTGCCAGGGGCTGCACCAAGGTCTGTAGTATATGCACATAGAAGATCTTGTGTGAGTTGAAGGGTCATGTTGAGGCCAGATTTCTCATGCCCTGTTTTCATTAAATGGCAGTAGCTAGTCGGCGGTGACTAGTCGCTACACGGAAGCGACCTGTCAGCGCACAGGTGGCGGCAATAGTAAACAAACACTCATTGGCAGACAACACCGTTAGCAATGCACGCTACGATTTCCGAAATAAGTGTTTGTCTTGGCAGAAGAAGTGACTTCACGGAACAAACTTATTTATTTCCAAGATTCTAGAGGTTATAACCAGAGTGAATGAATTTGTATCAAAAATACCAACTACTGATGTCTCATCCGAGGATGATCAGCTGGCAAGTTAATATTTCTCTCCGTATTCACCTTCTACAGGGGGCTAGCAAGCCTGTAGACAATCTTTGCACTGAAATATATATGATCGTATTGATTTCAGTATTGTTAGAGGTCTCATTCTCTCATGACCATCGTAATATTCGGTAAACCGAACAGTTATACCGCGTTGACTAGCTACCCCGCCCGATATAATACCTGCCACGACTACGCACGTGCGGCAGAAACGTCACCAATAAATTTCAGATAAATTAAATACACTCAAAACTGTTTATGAGAAACTAGTTTCGTCCTCGAGACAGGTGATGCAAAGGAACTAATATTTTGCATAATGACTTCAACCTTTTAAGAACTACCGTAACCTAGCGTTATTTACCAGGGTATTAGTGCTTACATATGTTCATTTATATTCAAGAGTATTTTGTTGAATTGCACTGAAATAATAATATTGATTTCCATACTTAATCATCTTCCCATGACTATTCTAATGTTGCTTTTGCATGTCATTATCTTAAACCAATATAATTGCAGACAGCTGCAGTGGGTGCAAACCTAAAATCGCCTAGTGTGAAAATACACCGGTGTGTGTGAGGATCACTTATGAATGCTCATAATAGGCATGAAGATGTTCGGCTACGAGCATATTATTCCAGATCAGTATGTTAATGACTTAGTTGTTGTGTTACTTATTTGTATATAGCTATGTTCCTTTATCCCAGAGGTATATGTTTGTGATTAATAGTTTTCAATCATAGTTACCTGAATATTGTAACTAGAACATTACGACATCTTATTTTATGCAACTGTGTAATAAATTACATCCTTATTGATCAGGTATTTATGAATGCTCATATAGGATAAAGATTTCTGTAACTTTTTATCTAGATAACCTATGATGCTAAGAGTGAGTGCATTCTCCAATAATTCTGTAAACTGCATATCTTTCATAATCTGTTTGTGCAAACTTCACATTTAGTTTCACATATGATGAAGTAGTACTGTACACAGTACAGTCATAAGTTTTTGCAAATAATAACAACCTAATCATTCATGGTATCATATTTCCTCAAACATACAATTTATTTTATGTAAGCCTAGATCCGAGGTGCAGACATCTCAGTTCGTAGATGTCATGAATAGATTAACTGCTTGATGAGTAACAAATCAATTAGTATTCACAAATATCTGGGTAGACATAACGTACCAGATTATCAATGACGGTTTTGATTTATGTATAATACTGGCACTTAGGTGTAACAATAAAAACATTTATGTAAGTGAAAAAAGAAATACACTGCATTTACACTGTCGTTAGCATGTTTGAAATGAATTCTTTCACCTAATTTTTTTCACACATCGCATAGAAGAGACCAATGGATAGACAAGATCTCAAAACCGTTTTGGATGTTCAACAAACGGATGATTGTGTTGCAAGCACATTTATGCAGAGACTGCCAAATTATGGTGAGCTAGAAGCCAGATAATCTTTAAATATGTTTTGCTTCCTTGTCATCACATCGCCCTACAGAACACGATTATGCACACAATAATACATTAATAGAATTTGTTCAAACCTCGATTTATGATTTTATTTCGATTTGTATGCCACAAATTTGGCGTGTTGAAGAGATGCTCATGAGCTGCTGCCTGCCCTGCACACCCTTGTCCCAACTATTGCCACCACAATAATCATTAAGTACATATCATTGGATATACAAGGTGATTACATGTGTTTATATATATATATATATATTATATATATATATATATTATATATATATATATATATATATAATATATATCACAGGGTAGAAGGATATGATTCTAATATAATTTCTTTAAGTGATGACTTCTTTACAATGATAAAACTAAGGGAAATACCATGTTTTCATATCAGTGATCATCCATAATCACCAACTAAAGTTGTTCATAAAGGAATAAAGCATTTTTAATCCATTAATCATGAGTTATATGAAATAAATTCCCAGAGACACAAACTAAATTAAGTGTCTACAAAAGTTCTTCAGTTTTGTTCAGGAGAGCAGATGCCATTTCACCTGAGAGCCTATACAGTAATTTCTTCACCATAGGTTCTTCTCAACCATAGAGTATGTAAATTACATCAACAATGGCTATGTCATTACTTTGCCCAATTATTCCTATTTTTTCTTACCCCATTTTACTATATAATGTACCTTTGACAGGTTGTGCTCCTCAACAGTGGGACAGAACACCACGGATTCCCAGCAGGGCAATCCACCCACTGGCGCTCCCGGAACACACAAGCAAACACACACCAAACCATGTAAATGCTATCACATTTGAAATTGTCCAGAGAATAACAAAGGATGACAGGATATATCAGGTGCGACAGAAGTTGTGTGCACAATTCTTTTATTTTCCAGTCAGACTTTTACTGTGTTTGTGTCATGTTGTATATAATATTGTTTGTTTTCATAATATAGTCCAAAATTACAAATAGTTAATTTTAATGACTTTTCAGGTGTGAATGAATATGAGGTCAATCCTCAATCTGGTGTCATAACCACATATATGTTGCTAATACTATGAATACATTCTGCCTTTCAAATCACCTCATAAAAAGACATTCATATCAAGGGAACGAACAGGCCATGGTATATATATATATATATATATACTTATATATATATAATATATATATATATATATATAATATTCATCTTCATCTCTCTCTCTCTCTCTCTCTCTCTCTCTCTTCTCCTCTCTCGCTCTCTTCTCTCTCATCTCTCTCTCCTCTCTCTCTTCTCTCTCTCTCTCTCTCTTCTCTCTCTCCTCTCTCCTCTCTCTCTCGTCTCTCTCTCTCTCTCTCTCTCTCTCTCTCTCCTCTCTCTCTCCTCTCTCTCTCTCTCTCTCTCTCTCTCTCTCTCTCTCTCTCTCTCTCTTCGTCTCTCTCTCTCTCTCTCTCCTCATCTCTCTCTCTCTCTCTCTCTCTCTCTTCTCTCTCTCTCTCTCCTCTCCTTCTCTCTCTCTCTCTCTCTCTCTCTCTCTCTCTCTCTTCTCTCTCTCTCCTCCGTCCCTCCTTCTCTCTATCCTACTCGCATCTATCTATCTATCTATCATTATCATATCATCTATCTATCTATCACTATCTTATCTATCTATCTATCTATCTAATTATTATATCTATTATCTATATATACATATATATATATATCTATATACTATATATATATCTATATATATATATATATATATAATTAATATATATATATATATTACTATATCTATATCTATATCTATATCTATCTATATTTAATTTTATGATATGTTATATACATAATATACATATATATCTATATCCAGCAATTATCTATTATATATTATATTATGTTGAATTGATGTATATAACTAATATGATAAATATATTCATCATCATTACTTACTCTTTATTCTATTATACTTATTTTCTTCTCTTGTTTGTTTTGTATTCACTCAATGACTACTTACACTCTCTCTCCTCGCTCTCTCTCTCTATCTCTCTCTTCTTATCTCTCTCTCTCTGTCTCTTCTCTCCTCTCTCTTCTCTCAACTCTCTCATCTGCTTCATCACACTCTCTCTCGATCGCTCTCTCTCTCTCTCTCGGCTTCTCTCTCTCCTCCTCACTATCTGCTTCCTCTCTCTACTCAATCTCTGATCTCTTCTCTCTCTCCTTCTCTCTCTCCTCTCAAAGAGTCTCTCTCCTGCTCTTCTCTCTCTCTCTCTCTCTGCAATTCATTAATGCCTAATATTTTATTTTATATGCAAGTATCTTTATTCCGATATATTTTTTATGATTATTCTAAGTCTTTAATCTCTATATATCTTTTTTTATTTATATATAATATTCATAATATAATATCTATACCTATTTCTTGTTATGAAGTGTCGTGTATATACACAAGAACTAATACACTAGCACTTATTGCTTTTATTGGATATTTATTTTAATTGACCTGATTATTATTACTAGAAAAATTTAAGCTGTAATCATACAGAGTGTCGGAATGCTGAATCAGCCAGTAGCTGTTCAGACCACACTATAATGCCTAAATCTGACCAAAGTTATGAATGTTTCATGGACAAGTGTTCACTTAACATAGAAAATCAATTGGGGCCTAAATTGCTTTTGTTCATGACAAGTGTCTTAATGCCTGAATTAGTTAGTTTATGCAAGATCTTTTCCAAATATGTTTATGAGGCAAGGGTCTTTATGCCTGAAATCTTGCTTTGCTGTTCAAGTTGACAAGTGTCAGTAATGCCTGAAATCTGCCTTGCTGTTCATGACAATGTCATTAATGCCTGAAATCTGCCTTGCTGTTCATGGCAAGTATCTTATGCTATAATTGCATCTGTTAGCAAGGTCAGTAATGCCTGAAATCTGCCTTCGTTCATGACAAGTGTCTTTAATGCCTGAAATCTGCCTTGCTGTTCATGACAAGTGTCTTTAATGCCTGAAATCTGCCTTGCTGTTCATGAAAGATGCTATAATGCCTGAAATCTGCCTTGCTGTTCATGGACAAGTGTCTTTAATGCCTGAAATCTGCCTTGCTGTTCATGACAAGTTGTCTAATTGCCTGAAATCTGCCTTGCTGTTCATGACAAGTGTCTTTAATGCCTGAAATCTGCCTTGCTGTTCTGACAAGTGTCTTTAATGCCTGAAATCTGCCTTGCTGTTCATGAAAGTTCTTAATGCCTGAAATCTGCCTTGCTGTTCATGAAAGTATATTGCCTGAAATCTGCCTTGCTGTATGAATGTCTTTATGCCTGAATCTGCCTTGTGTTCATGACAGTGTCTTTATGCTGAAATGCTTGCTGTCATGAAAGTTTCTTTTAATGCCGAAATCTGCTGCTGTCGGACAAGTGTCTTAAATGCCTGAAATCTGCCTCTGTTCAGAATATGTAATTTATTATGCCTGAATCTGCTTGC
>JACEEZ010005186.1:52304-187304 GCA_016584305.1 Chionoecetes opilio | reverse complement strand
TGACTCGATGAACTAGAAAGACTATACTATAACATAAACACACACACGCACACACACACACACACACACACACACACACACACACACACCACTCCGTAGTGTAGTGGTCCGTTGTAGTACTAATGTAGTACTTCGTTGGGTACTCCGTAGTGTAGTGGTAGCACGCTTGGTTTAAAACCGAGAAGTCCTGGGTTCGATTCCCGGGTGGAGAGAAGAGAGATGGGGAATTAAATGAATGGGTAACGGATGTTAGCCGGGGTTTGTGACCGGCTGTCCCGTGAACAGCAGTCTGTTTATGAGATGCAGTCCACCTTTGTTTACTAAGAAAAGAAAACGCGAACTGCGCATGCGCGGAGGCGAATATTTTTTAGTAAATTGATGTAAAGGGGCTAACATGACTTGTTGATCAACATAGGTATGCCAATCGTCCCACGACAACAACTCAGTCTTTGTTTATCAACAAAAAGTGTGTGTGTGGGGGGGGGGGAGGGGGGGCGAACTGCGCATGCTCGAAGGCGAAAGTTTACTAACAAAGACTTGTTATCAGCAAAAGCATTCGCAGCATGGCTGGAGATTAACAGGAAAGATTAGCCAATACAGGGATGAAATAGGCCCTTTACATAATTTTTAACAAATATTCGCCTCCGAGCTTGAGCAGTTCGCGTTTTCTTTTCTTTTGTTAGTAAACAAAGGTGAACTGCACCTCATAAAAAGACTGCTGTGCACGCGACACGGCCTCCTGGGGTGATGATTTCGGCCAACTCTAAACACTAAGGTTGAATGATAAAATGTAGAAATGGAGACGGGGTCATACGAGTGTAGCTCTGTAAAAAATACAACTAGATGATTACTACTAGATATATACACACACACATATATTAGATTAGATTAGATAGTTTATTGACCATGGCAAGTAAACAGTTTATAAAGCTACATAACACATAATACAAAATTTAATATCCACATGTAATCCAAATTGTCTCACATCTGCAGTCCACGTATTTCTCCAAAAAAGTTTTGATAAACAAAGTAATTTACAAACTTACAAATTTACAAAACATAATTTACAAAAATTGGTGATCTGAAAAAACAGCTAATAGAAAGTTGACAAAATCAGATCAATTATTTCCCATGTCATATCGGGTGTAAAAATGTTACTAAACAAGTCCTCGATTGATCTGAAATGTTAAGTGCCTCTGATATTATAAGTCAATATACAATTTTCCACTACATGTCTTCACACAAAACAAAAGTTAGTCATGGTGACTAACTTAGCATACTCAAGCCGTGGGATCTAAAACGAGTAACCCAAGTTAGTCACGCTGAGTAACAATGGTTAGTCATTTTTTGAGTAACTACCTAGTAAATCCGAGTATGGTCTTAGTCAAAAAAATGACTAACCAGTTCTCAATTCCCCTTTTTTGAGTATCCAAATTAGTAAATTTGACTAAGGAGGCAAAAAATGCACCTTTAGGGGGCCCAAAAAAATGCACCTTTAGAGGTGCAGGTTTGCACCCCTTTTTAGGTGCAACTTTTGCACCTTTTGGAGGGGTGCACTTTTGCACCCATATAGGGGCAGCAAATGTTACCTTTAGGGGTGGGAACTTTTCAGCTTTAAAGGTGCAAAACGATATCACATATTTTGCACCTTTAAGGGTGCAAGGTTGCACCTTAACACTAGGGTGCAACTTTTTGCACCTTTTGGAATTGGAATTTAGGGTGCGATTTTGCACCCATATGGGTGCAAAAAATGCACCTTTAGGGTGGGAACTTTGCACCTTTATAGGTGCAACTTTTGCACCTTATGGAGGGATGCATTTTTGGCACCCATATGGGTGCAACAAATGCACCTTAAGGGTGAAACATTGCACATTTAAAGATGCAAAATTAAAGTCCCCCTTTTGCACCTTTATAGGTGCAAAAGCTGCACCCCCCGTTCAAAACTACAATTATTGCACCTTCTGGAGGAGTGCAATATTAACACCCCAAGTTACAAATAGGGTTCAAATATGCACCCCTCCAGAAAAGGGGCAAAAACGCACCTCTGCACCTCCAGGAATGCAATTAAAAGTTATCTGTCCTTTTGGGATCTTTAAAAAGGGAAAAATTCCCGATATCATATTTTTTGATGGCAAGTTGGAGTAAACCCTTTTTTTTCGAAAATTATAATATCATGAATTCCTCCTTTTATAAGACCCGTAATGAACAGAAATTTGCATTCTTGAAGGTGAGGTTGTTGCTGCAAGAGGGACATGTACACAAACAGCTTCTCCGATGCCCAAATCATTGTGGAAGTTCCTGCCCAATAAGTACTTCTCAAAATTAAAGCAAGGATCTTAATAAACCAGCATTCATGTTAACATTGTCTACTTTGCTAGTCTTTAAGGCGAAAAATATGCATTAAAGGAAAAATAACAGGATTAAGTTTTAAAAAGGATAAAACATGATTATAGAAATACATCTTTATTAAAGCTGAAACAACTTGAGATTAGAAAAAAATACAATGTTAGATTAATGTGTACATGTTTACAGGGTAGGAATGAATGACAACACTGGGGAACAAATTTTTGTTGAGTTAGGTCTGACACTTGTTATTAAGTAATTTTTTGGGTGCTCAATCCAAAACTGATCTCAGTTTTTCTCTATCACGTCAAGTTTTTGAACTGTAGGATTTTCGTTTTCTTAAAAAATATTGAAAAATACTGTACATAACAGTAACAGTGCTTATTTTATAAAAAGTTGCAAATGTTAACATACAATGAAAAATGAAAGAAATAGGCATGAATAGAATGTTTATTTAACATTATCATGTTTTTAGAAAGGATAAGGCTATAATTGTGTGCAGGTTAAGGTAAAAATTTACGTTTGTAGCTTTGTCTGGAGTGTTCAACTTGAGGACTATCGCGTTTGATGCTCCAACAATAGTCAGCCATCATATGCACATCCCATCTACCCTGGTAACGTTCTTCCATAACCTTCAAATCTTGGTGAAATCGTTCACCTTGCTCGTCGCTAGCAGCACCAAGATTTTCCGGAAAGTTGGCAAGATGGCTATGCAAAAAATGTACTTTAATACTCATGTTGCAACCAAGCGCTTTGTAGCTCTCCAATAGTTTATGAACAATTTCTGTGTAATTACTTGCACGTGTATTTCCAAGAAAGTTCTTGACGATGTCTTTGAATGATAGCCAAGCATTCTTTTCAAGGTCTGACATAGTACCGTTGAAATGTTCATCTTTGATGAGCTGTCGAATTTGTGGACCATCAAACACACCGGCCTTGATTTTTTCAATTGACAGTCCAGGAAATGCCAAGATGATGTACTTCAAACAGTCGCCATCAGTTGACAATGCTTTTACAAATTGTTTCATGTGACCTAGTTTTATGTGCAGAGGTGGGAATATTATTTTTTTCCTGTCAACAAGTGGCTCATGTACAATGTTAGGATCTCCAGGTTTAAGATCAGATCTCGGAGGCCAATTCGTCTGAACCCAATGCTTCTCTCGAGCTCTGCTATCCCACATACAGAGAAAGCAGGGATACTTTGTGTAATCCACGTTTGTGACCAAGAAGGAAGGACACCATTTTAAGGTCAACACAGATGATCCAATTGTGTTTGTCATATTGCAATAACTCAATGACTCTCTTTACATCTCCATATTCTTCACAAAGACAGACCGAATGCCCAATAGGGACTGCGCCAAACAAATTGCCATTGTGTAGAAGGACACACTTCAAGCTCCGCTTTGAGCTATCAATAAACAATCGTCATTCATTTGGATTGTAGATTGAAAGCCCTAATTCCTTCAGTAAACCAGGAATGTTATGGCAAAACACAAAACCGCTGGCACTTCGAAAGTACTGCAGAAATGTACTTTCTCTGGTTCGAAAGTATGATACCTTCACTCCTTGTTCAAGTATGTTTTTCTCGTTCAGTCTTGATGCTAGTATTTCTGAAGCTTTTTTTGGATAGGCCCAAATCACGTGCTAAATCATTCAACTCGTGCTGATCAAATCCCCTACGAACTGAATCCTCGTGAATGTCAAAATCTGCATCATTGCTGTCACTGCGTTCTTCAACATCACTCAGATCTTCTAGAGGAGGTAGTTTGTTCGAAAAACATGGCATTGGAATTTCAGCTGAATGAGGCATTGGTCTTATAGCTGACGGTAGATTAGGATATTCTATTTTACTTTTATTTTTCTTGTTAAATCCTGATGTTTTCACTAAACAAAAGTAACAGTCTGTGGAATGATCTTTTTGCTCTCGCCAAACCATGGGGATACCAAATGCCAACTTTTCACGTGTTCCTTTGGTCCACATCCGTAATCTCTCGACACACTGCTTGCACACTTTGTGAGGGGCCATACTTGTCTTGATCACGAGTTTCACTTTAAAATATGCGAAATATGCTTGTTTGACAAATACGCTGATGCTTGCCCTCTAACTTGGAATGGTGAAACTACCACATATATAGCAGAAGGAGTCAGGGTTGTTTAGGCATTTACGACGAGACGTAGCAGGAGCAGACATGATCTGAAACAAAAGAAATATATACCTATGTAAATAAAACACTAAGCTGGAATAGTTACAAGCTTTGAAAACAAAACAAAACAGCATAAAACGAAATAGAAATTACAATGGTATGTTGTTACAAGGTTAAGAGAAAAGCCATAACAAATCCTCCTAATTCCTACTATCCTAGCTTTCTGTTTGCAGATATTGATAGTACTGACCTATTGGGAGCTGCACACACCTCTCACCGCACTGTCTCAATTTTAACTGCACAAACAAGTTGCCACATAGCTCTTGATGAGTCAAATCGTAATCAGCTGGCAAGTTTTACTACAGCTCACAAGTGGAATTTTGCTTATCTGGAGAGTAAGCTGTGGAGAAAAAAACTTGACGTGCTAGAAAAAAAACTGACTACAGATTTGGAATCAGCATGCCAATTTTAGTCTAAATAAGCTCAAAAATCTAACTCAACAAGGTTTTTTTTCTTCAAATTGTTCCCCAGTGCAATCTACTTAGTTCGCGATTTGTCCTTCAACGCTAAAAGATCAGGGGGATGAACATATATTTCCGATACTTATCTTTGCAAACTGAACACAAATTACGTTATTTATTTTTAAATATCTGAACATCAAATCTATGAAAATTGAACCATGGACTTTTTTCATATATATGACTTACTTTTTTTTCATGCTAATCATAAATAAGACAATCATCATCTAAAATGGAAAAACGCGACAGCTGGCCAACCTAACCCTATGCATTATTGCAATAGCCTGTGACTGATTAAGTGATTATTTACGGGAAAAAAAGGGCAAAAAGGGGGAAAATTATTGGGCCGGGCCCAAATTAATTTTGTATGCATTTAAAAGGGTAGAAAAAAACTTTAAATGGGCCATCATACGGGTATCAAAATATCGCAAACACTGTTTTAAGTTTTTAAATTAGTCCCAACATTTTGGAGAAAAAAGAAATATTAATTGAAGCCCCTTTTTACTCAAACGCATTAAAAGGGTAGGAAAGGGTACAAAAAATGCAATAAATATGTTCAAAAGGACTTTTGGATGAAAAGTTTTTAAATTTTGCTAGCAATGTTTAAGAAAGATTTAAAAAAAAAAATTAACTGGAGGAAGTTAGCATTAAAAACCCCTAAAAAAAAGGAAAAAAATAAAAAAACTAAGAATTTTTTTTAGAAAAGGGAAAAAGATAAAAAGACATTAAATGAAAAAAAGCAAGCTCCCACAAAAAAATACGAAAGGGGCCCAGTGGGAAATTTGATGGCAAATTTCCCACATAAAAAAGGACTGGCCTAGATGCCATGCAAATTTCTATTTATTACTGCTTACAAGAATCCCAGTGGGAAATATGGTAGTTATTATATGCAGTGATAGCTCCATACCAAAATTTTCCAAACCTTAGTCCCTAACCAAATTTACACAATCTTTTTGTACATAAAAACATTACTATTATAAAAAAGCTGACAAACAGGTTGTGAAAACAAAGGCCCAGGGCCACATAAGGTGGGGAAATGATTTTGGGCAGAAGGGTATAAATGGGGACAAACTAGAACCCGCTATAACCTCCCACTTGTAAAATAATATTTTTTACTGTTTGCCGAGAATGACAAAAAAAATATAATATCTGTTAAATTTTTTAAATTTTTCTGTGAGAAAAAACCCCCTGAAAGTTAATGTGGCCCAAAAAATATGTTGGATTGATTTGGATGCGAGTAAAATATTTAAATTTTGGGAAGGCAATGAATAGTTTGAGAGGTGAGGGGTTTAAAAAAATGTCAAAAAAACAATGATAATGGAAAGGGGCCCCCTTTGTGCCAAAAAGGGGGCAGGGAAAAGGGTAGATAATAGAGAACACAAAAAAGGGAAGGGGATTAGTTCAGCAAAATTTTGGAGGTGAAAGTGAGGAAATTTAAAAAAACAGGAAGGGAAAAAACCCAGGACTCAGGAATACCCTAAAAAAACTAAAAAAACCACTGTCCGGTGGGGGTTTTTAAAGGAACCAAATATCAACAAATTTAAATTTAAAGGACCAAACCTGCTTTTTTTTTGTTCCCTCATTTTCCCAATCTCTTCTTTTTTCCTACCCCTTATTTTTCATTTTGTAGATTTTGTAAAGACCCATTGTTTTCCCAAAAATTTTGTACAGTTTCCCAATGGTCTGTCAACCCTGGGTTTCCCCTTCCCAGAACCTGAAAAACTGGGGTTTGTGTTGCCCAAATTTTAAAGCGTCCCATCACACTGCTGCCCCTGTGCCCATGAATGAAAATGTTTTACTTTAAAAAAAAAAAAAATGTTAAGCCTAGATTATGCACAGACCCAGTTGAGGGTGGGCCCAAAAAAACCCCCTTAGGGGAAAACAAAACACATGACATGAAAGGGCCCACCAACAAATGCATTAGAAAAATGAAGTGACAAATAAACAAAAAAATTAAACAAAATATATTATACATGGGGGAAACATGGAGCAAAACCCACAATACCCATGAAATCTAAACTTTTTGCTCCCGTCACACAGGGGTCGTGTGGGCCCCACCATTCGCCACCGTGTAAAAAATTTTGGGTGCGGCCCGGGCAGAACGGGAGGACGCACGGTAAAGCCTTTTCCCCGGGTCCATTGAACACGTTCGGGGGACTTTCCCGGCCCATCCGCCCCCGGCAGGATTTTTGGGAAGTATGCTAAAAACTCCTGCCGGGCGATTTAAAAGCGGCGGTGAACGGGGAGACCCTTTTCGGGACGCTATAAGGACGGCCCCCACCCGTTTTGCGCCTTTTTCGCGGGAGGGGAAAACCCCAGTACCCCCCCGGTGGGGGACCCGGTATGACCCAGTGACAAAAAAAAAAACATTGCGGCGGGCGGGCCCCCCTTTTTTTTTGCTGATTCTTCGCCGTTTTGGGAAACTTTTTTTTTTTCCAAATTGGGAGGGGAAAGGGGCCCCCCAGTTTCCCCCGGGCCTGTGTGACACCCGCTTTAAACTTAACGGAAAAATTTTAGGGGTTTGCCCTTTAATCACATATATTATTTCGATATAAACTTTATTTCTATCTTTGCCCAAATTTAGTTAGGGGTCACTCTTTTACTATTAAAATGCAGATTCGTTTTTTTTTTGTAAAAACCCCAAAAAGGCAGGGGGTTGGGTTGTTAATGACCTTGCAGCAAAAAATCCAGGAGGGGCCATACCCTCCTCTTTTTTAAAAAACAAAGGGTTTAAACTCGTCCAAGGATTCCAAATTTAAACCCCTTCTGCCCCGGGGGAGGGAAAAAATTTAATAATTTTTTATATATAATATATATTATATAAAATTTTATATTTAATATAAATAAAAACAAAATTTTATATATATATATATATAAAATTTAATATATATAATTTTTTGCAACAGTAAATTTTAGTAGATTTCAGGACATTGTTTTATTTACCTAACCTTAACAGAACTAAAAAAAAAAGGGCCCAATTAATATTATTTCAGAACTGGGCCACCCGGGGGGGCTTGGGTAAAGTCCGGTTCCTACTAGCCCACTCGGCGGTGCCGCTCGAGTGGAGGTGAAACTGGCCCGGTTACCAAAAAACCCACTCAAGCGGGATGATGGTGATGTCATTTGGTTGGGCGGTGACGGAAAAGGGCCCGGGCCGTAAAACCCCGGGCTAGGGGAACCCCCTTTAAGCCTACACAAAAGGGTCGCCTATTTTATTCTTGAACACGTAGGTTGGGTTTAAACGTTAGGTCAGGGTTTTATTTTCCAAAACCAATATGTTAATTTGTGGGGGAATCACAATGATGGTTTTTTGGGAAAAAATCCGGGGTTTTAGTACAGAGCGACGGGTCAAGCGTCTTCACCCGGCAAGGGACCCCTTTCCGGGATTTGGGAAAAAAACCCCCCCCCACGCTCGGCAAGTTGGGGGGCCGCCAATCTGTGGAATATTTCCCAAAATACGTAGGTTATATTTGTTAAGTGCCGGGAATGGGGAATGGAAATTTTACTAAATATCCCCGCAGAAGAAACAAATTTTACACAAATGTGATTTTAAGGTTTGAAATGAAAGCCCGGGGTTTGTCAAATAATAAGTGTTATTTTAAGCAAAACGGGGCTTTAACTGGCAACCAAAAAAAACCCAAACAAAAAATCAATTTTGTTTTTATATTTTCTTTTTTATATAATATAAATCATAGACCCCCTGTTATTTTCACAAAACCAAGTAAGGATTCGTTTTATCAACGCCTTTTTTTTCCCAGAAAAAACTATTTTTTTTGAAAAACTTTTTTTGTTTTGAAAAGAATCGAGGTTTGTTTGGTTAAAGTTTCTTTTTATCCCCCCTCCCCAATATCTAGTTACTCCCTGATGAAGGAAAAAATTTTTTGGGTTTTACACTTTTCCTACTAACCTTCAAAAAATTGGGCAAGCTGTTACTTCAATGAAAATCAGGGAAAAAAAATGAAAATTTTAAAAATAAATGGGTTTAAAAACCCCGCCGTGCCATCAGCACAGTCCGGGGGGACCGGGGCCAATTTTCCCCCCCCCCCACTGACAGCAGCCAAAGGTTTGGTTAGGTTATGGTTAAAGGTTTTAAAGGGTTTAAGGGTTTGGTTTAAATTTTGTTTTAAAAAAAAACTAAATTAAAACCCAACCCCAAACCCCCCTTTTTGACCAAATTAACAGTTTGCCCCAAAAGGCCCTTTAAGGTTGTAAAAACATTTTAAAGACAAAAAAAATTTGTCCTTCATAAGGTAGGGGAAAAAAAAATATGGCAGGGTTGATACAAAAAAATCTTAACCACTAAAATAACCCTGGGCATTAGGTATTATTTTTTCACTAAGGGCCCGAATTCCCCACACAAGTGGGGACCATGGTTAATGTTTTCCTTTTTAAAATTCTAAGAAAAACTCTCCCAAGAGTTTCCCTGCAAAATTCCCCCAAAACCCCCTTTGGGGATACGAAAAAGTGACAAAGAGACAAAGTGTTTATGTGCGGGCCCCATTTCTTTCTCTTGGTGACCGGGATCGCCCCCAAATTTTTTCCCTTTTCCCCGGACATTTTTTTAACCCCGAATTTTGGGTTTAGTCAGGTTAAAGGTGGAGTTAGGTTTGATGGAAATTTAACCAGTAATTTTGTACGAAAATACGTTTAAAATATTTTTATCCTATATATTTTTATGTGTTAAGAATGATGGTCACATTTAAAAAACGTCGGAAAAAGCCTCATTTTGCCCGTTATCCCCTTAAGGGTTTTGGGTTTGGGTTTGGGGGAATTCCCCAGAAATTTGGTAGGTATCTGTAGGTTATTGGTTGTTTTTTTTTGATGTAATTTTTAGGGTTTTATCATCCCAAAAAGTGTATACCGGATATATTTTTCTTTATTACAAACCTACTCCACATACAAAACTCGGTTTCCCCCTTTTTCCCCCCCAAAACCCCCCGTTTTTCCCCCATGGGTCCTCAGGTTTTTTTTGGGAAAAGGGAAAAAACGCCAAAAAAGAAGGCATTTCCGACAATTTTTTAAAGTGACCAAACATTCTTACAAAAACAAAAAAACAAGGGAAAGAACATTTTAAATTCCCTATCAATTAAAAGTTTGAAAGGCCCAAAATTTTTCCCGGGCAGAAAAGGTTACGTTTGTGTCTTAGTGAGTCTAAGGTTAGGTTTAGTAGATTTTCCTATTTCCTATTTTACTTTTTTCCCCCTATAAACATTTTTAATCTCCGAAAAATAGTTTAAATTTTCGACGGAAGTTTCTCAGAAACCCTTAAAAGGTAAAACAAACCATACTCTATGAGGGGTTTTGAAAATTTTAGTCCTAGTGGGAAACCCTTTTCTGGGCATTGATTAAATTAACCGAGCCCCCCCTGGCCCACACATACCCCTTGTGTTATTTTTAGTTTTTGGTTTAAAATTTTTAGCACTTGAATGAACCCCAAAAATGAAAACCCAACCCAGCCCAAAATTAAAAAAAAACTTAATGAATTCCCCCCCCAAAATGAAACCTTTAAAAAAGCCCAAAATTAAACCTAAACCTAGCGGGGGGCTGACCCACCCAAAACCTAACCCCAACCAAAACTAAAACCCAAGTAAACCCAACCAATTCTAACCAAAAACCAAAATAAAACCCAACCTAACCAAATATAATTTTAAAACCCAAATTTAAAAAAAACCTCCTAGCGGGGGTTTTGGGGGGGGTTTGGGAAAATTCGTTCATCATTCGTGAGGATCGTTTTTGGTTCCCCCACGCCTCTGGAACCGGAAAAAAATCCCAAATTTAAATTTTTCCCCAGATTAGGGACCTCTTTCAACAACCCCAAACAAAAAAATATGTGGTTGCGATGTATTTTTTTATCCCAGCCAAATATCCCCCATTCCCCCAAAGGGCCCCAAGCTTGTTTTTTGGGAGAGGGGGAGTATGGGAAAAAAACTATAAAATACCCTTTTGAATCCAATAAAAGGTTTAAATAGAAACCACACTCCCCCTTTTTGTAGGGGGAAATTTGGTCCTGTGTAAAATTAAAAACCAAAACTTCCTTAAACCCTAAACCCAAAAAAAACCCCAAAAAGGGGAGGGTTTTGGGCCCCCCTCGGGAACCCCCCGAATTCTAAATAACCCCCTACGGTTCAGGGAGTTTCGTACACAAGTTGTTTTGTACCCAGGTTTTTTTAGGGAGTTTCGTACACTGATTTTGGGGTTTTTTTCGTTTGTTTCCTGATGTCGTTTTGTAGCTTAGTACAAGTTCAACTCGACTGAGTGTACGAAAAAAGACTTTTGGGTTTTATATAGGGCTACGCAAAATTTTTAGGTTTCGAAAAAACTTATGTACGAGTGACTGCACCCCCCTCCTCCTATTCCTCGACCCTCCCGGGAACCTAACAAAATTTTTCCACCACTTTATAATTACGTTTTAGAGGATCTGAAGGAAATTTTGAAGGTTTCATGGAAACCCCCCCCCCACTAATAAGGCAGGAAAGGAAATAGGGAAAATTTCCCGCACATACCCCTTTGGGGGGTCCTGGCGACGGCGGGGGTCCCCCCCCCCCCACGGCACGCTGTTTACCGCCTCCCCCTGTGCCCTTTCCCGGAAAAAAACAGGGCAGCTGCCACGTTGGTTTTAGAAAAATAGGACAAACACCCGGGCTTATAGGTTCCCCAAGGGGTCCCCCGCAGAAATATAAAAAAAACCAAAATAAACTGCCATGGTTTTACTGAAGTGACATACCCAGAAAAAACCTTACAAAAAAAAAACCAAAATTACTACTTTCCAATACAACACTGAACGTGGGAAAAGGGAAAAGGGTTTACTGAAAAGGGGAAAGGGGAAAGGGGGGGGTTTTAGCAAGGGGGCTCGAAGGGAGGCCCAAGGGCGGCAGGAAAATCAAACCCAGGGAAAACATTTAAAGAGAGTTAAAGGGCACGGTGTTTAGGGGTTTTAAATAACTTCCTCTATTTTTACAACCCGGAAGTCGCGGGGTTTGGTACGAGATTGCAGTGGGGTTTCGGGGTCCCTAATATATGGGGTTCGATAGTGATTAGCTGAGCGGGGGTACAATTAATCACACCTCGCCCGCGAAAACATAGTATTTCTCAAAAAATTTTAGCCAATCACAAGGTTTCCCCGCTTCCCGCTGTTTTTATAAACAAATTTTTAAAATTTCCCCACCAAAATGCTCCCCCCCTTCTTTCCCCCTCCTCCTCCCCCACCCCCCTAGCTTTTCCCCTTTCCCCTTCCTCCTCCAACCTTTTCTTATAGCAGCCGGCAGCCCGTTGTTTAAAAGTAGCAGCGCAACAGGGAGTAGCCCGAGCAACCAGTTTTAATAAAGGTTTTTAATTTTAAAAAGTGTTTTTTTCGTCCAAGCATCGTCCTAGTACGAAGACCACCCCAAAAAACACTTTCTGAAATGGGGTGGTTTCACCGGGTTAAAATTTTTACGCTGCCAAAAACTACCACTATCACCGCTGCCACTACCACAACTACCACCAACGGGTATAAGAAAAGGTACTTCTTCCTCCTCCTCCTCCACCTCCTAGCTTCTCCCTCTCCTTCTCCTCCCCCTCTGCCTCCTCCCAACCCCTTCCCACAGCAGCCGGCAGCAGTTGCAGTAGCAGCAGCAGCAGCAGTAGCAGCAGCAGCAGCAATAGCAGCAGCAGCAGCAGCAGTAATAAAATATAAGCCGTGTTTTTGTCGTCCAAGCATCGTCTTAGTACGAAGACCACTCCAATAACACTTGCTGAAATGTGTGTTACACGGCTTATATTTTATTACTGCTGCCACCACTACCACTATCACCGCTGCCACTACCACAACTACCACCAACTGCTACAAGAAAAGGCTAGGAGGGGGAAGAGGAGGAGGAGAAGGAGAAGGGGAAAGGAAAAGGAAGTAGAAGGAATATAATTATGTACCTTGTCTGTGTCGCGGAGCCGTGTGTGGTGGGGTATGGTTTGGTGAGTCATGGTGAGATGCCACCGTTCGCCACTCGGCCCATCACCCCATAACAAACTCATCACGAGCGGATGGCATTGTAATATGGCCTAATTTCATTTGTATACTTGCCCTGTTCAGTTCTTGAGTCAGAAAACATCATATATACTCAATTTATGAGTATTTTTATGTATATTGCGTGCTCCACAACTGCCTGTAGGCAGTTGCCTGTTTTTGACAGTTCGACGTCTTTAAGTACGTTACCAATCTGCCCGCAGAATGCCAAAAGTTGCCCAAAACAGCTGTTGGAAGTCGCTAGGTCGTGAAGACCGGAAGTTAGCCTCTGCTGCATGGTCAGCAGCTGTGTTGCCATGAGTGCCGTGAGTCTGGCTGGCCTCGCCACTATTATGCTGGCTGCTGTTGTTGTTTAGGGCTGCGAGGATCCCTTGGGGAACACTATGAGCCCTGGTGATGTCCAATGATGCTATCACAGGCGTGGCAGCTTCCCTGTCTTCCTCAGGAATCGCGGCACTATTCAAGTATTTAACCCAAAGCAAAACAAGCGAACAATTGACGTGTATGATGCGCAGTACTCTGCTCTTCACAACTCTTATTTTATTTGTCATGCTTCCTTATTATACTTACTTCAAGAACCAATTAAGAGAAAAAAAAATATTACTTACCATATAATCCTTTGCCTTGCTCTGCACAGGGCACACTGCTTAGCCATGATAATGATGGATATTCTCTTCTCAGTATCTCTTTCTTCTCTGCAGCATGTTTAACCGAACCAAATCACATTTGCGCCAAATATTTATTTTAGCTTCATCAGTTTTCAACTCAAGTAAATGTGGTAGGCTATTTGGCAATATTTCGGAAGAGAAATGCCAAGCGTCGCAATATGAATAAATGCTTTCAAAGAACTGTCGTTTTAAGACTTATAATATATTATCATGAGCATTAGTGTATTGGTACAGAATAAGTATTGTATTCCAAATATTTCACAAATAGTAAATCTTTGATAAAAACAGAAGTAAGGATAGACCGTAAACACGATACAGTGAGTAACACATTAGTCACCGCCTTTTTGACGAAGGCTTTGACTAACTTACGTTTTGTGTGTTTGTTTGAACCTCATCACACAGACACAGTCATTCATCCAGGCCCCGCCGTCGTTCCAGGCCCAGTCGACCACGGCCCCGCCTATTCCACCTTCCTGTCTCACACATCAAGGAGTGCCAACTCACACGGAACCTTGTAGAGACAGTCTATTTTTTTTAACTGACTGTGTGCTTCACTCTATAAATGTTATGAACAGTAAAATTGGCGGCGGGTCACGTCAAGAAGCCTTACGGCGGATTGGCCCACGGTGTTATGGACTCGCTCAGCAGGAGTATTTGGCGTTGTCGGTACCTGTGCAGGAGGACAAAAATCCTGATCTTCAAGTCGCTTGTGATCCCTGCCTTACTCTATGGTTGTGAGACACGGACACTAAATAGCGACTTGAAGAGGCGAATCGATGCCTTTGGTAATAATAGTCAACAGGCCAGGTATAGGTCCAACTCCACCCCCCCCCCCCCCCACAACTCTCCGAGACCAAAATATTTTGAAGCACTGGGGTCTCCTAAAATGAAAAACAACTGGTGACATAAAATAAACTGGGACTTACTGTCGCAATTGGGCCCAGTTTTTATTGTACCCTAAACATTGTGAATTTTCGCCTGTGGCGCAACATATTTGGGTTCGTTGTCTTTACAGGCAATATCATCAAAAATATTAGGTAATATCCAATAAGTTTATATCCAAAAACAGCATATGCTCTCCTGAGTACCATACAATCAACAATTACCATGATTACAATGATCAATGGGCAACTACTCATTATCACTGTCACTGTCATTGAGATGACTTTCCACATGTTCCATTCCATCAGCGGTGTTCCCCTCATCGCTGTCAGAGAGCTCTGTACTGTCTGGTTCCATCTCTGCTATATCAGCTAGGTTCCGTGGGATAATGTCTCCTTTAAACCAAACTGGATCCAAGTGTTCTTCCACGTTTTGCCAGCCATGACCTTCAGTCGCTTTTGGAATTTGTGGGTTTGGATTATGTGCTCTCTTCCAGATCCCCACTTGGTGGTTGACTCTCCTGATATGCTGCTGGAGACTCCTTCGACTAAGTGGCATAAGTGACATGTCAACATTGCCTGATGGAAGGAGACGATTCTCTTTGGCACACAACTCATTCATGCGAAGCAGACGCAGATTGTCAACATTTGACACTTCGGTCGGCCATACATCACACATGTGAAGTTGTCCAGTCTGTCAATGAGATCTTCCTCTGTGTCTCATGCATCTCCCAGTTTCATAACTTCAGGTAAAAACTCTGGATGGGGAAGCAAAGCTTTGACAGGCTTGACTTTTCCAATCCCTTTGAATGAACTTGTACTGTCGCAGTCAGTGTGCCCATGGAGAGCCATAAGAGCTGTGCATTTTTCTTGGCCAAATTCCATGGCAATCTTACTGATATTGATCAATCTCTTCTTGTTCCCAGTTCCCGTATCAAACAGTATTGTGATGTCTTCCATCGATGCAGCAAAGTGCAGTAAGATGAAGAACACGTCTGAATCTGGGCTCTTCACTCGGACAAACTGATATCTTTGGCTTTGTGCATATTTGATGTACATAATTATGCGTGAATCTGTTTCTTCTTGTGACGACTCTAACGAAGACAGATCCTGAACTTCTGTTGTCTTGCCATCTGTTGAAGTGAGGAGATGTGCTTTTCCATCACAGATGAGGATAACTGTCCTGCAATTTAACTGTGAGGCATAGTCATCGCTACTCCAGAGTTTGAGCAGCATTCTGATGAACTGGATTTTGTTGTCGTCGTTAGATATAAACAAACTTCCAATCATGTGGTTTCTTTGTGGCTTCTCCTTTTAGAATGAGTTTTTCTCCACATCCTCGTCGCTGCCTCTCCATTGACTTCAATGATTCACGTAGGTACTGATCCGTACTGAATACCACATCTCCTGTCTTGCCAAATAGGGTGAACACCTTCGAACAGATTTGGTTGAAGTTGCTTGGGATTTCTTTGAGGTTGTAAAAAGAGGCATTTCCATCATGGATTGTCAATGTTGTACCTGCAGGTGGCACGTCTGCATCAACACAGTCTTTGGTTAAGTACTGAAATGCTTTAGATTTGTCTGTCTTCCCAAGGTATCCATCACCTGTGGCCAGCCTGTAAGGAACTGGTGTTAATGGGTAAGTCATCAGTTCCTTCATAGCTATCTGCAGACCTTGGTTCTGTGATTTCAGCAGAAGCTGGAAGGCAACATTTCCCTGCTGCATGTACTGGATCACCTTGTTTTTGCTTGTTGTTAGTTTCAGGCTCTTGTTCATGCCCTTGAGTGTTTTCAGGTTCAGTCGTTTCACTGGTTCGAAGAAGTCTTCGCCTTTCTTCAGTCGCTTCTCAATTAATTCATGACGGGCTTGCTCTCCAAGGATTTCAGAGTTTAGGACATCGGAGGCAATCTCCTCAGATGCAGCAGTTCAAGAGGAGATGATCAGCAGTTGACCTCTTGTCTCTACAGTGAAAGGATTCAAGAAGCTTTCCACTGCATCTTTAGCCTTTGTAACCAACTGCTCCCCTTTCTTGACCTCTGTGGAGCGTACATCACGATGCTTTGTTTCATGCCCACTATTTGCCATATGAGCCATACCTAGAGCGGCATCAACATAAAGGGACCTATCGTGAGCTGTGCGAACCCATCTCTGATATGCTTGATAGTTGGTGAGAAATCCAGCTATATCTGAGGCACTGGTTCCAGCACCACCATGAGATTTTGCGTGTCGCATGAAGGTTTTTCCATTGTTTTATCTACCAGGAGATTCTATCAGGCGATTCATCTGGGTCCCGTTGCCGCTTTGATAATGGTCTCTTCAGATGCTCCATGATATTATTTAACCTGAAACAAACAAAATACTGGTGAGCAACGGTAAGCATTCAATTTTTTGAGCTTTGTAAATATTAATCAATCACAATAGATACTTATTAAACGTATCTACTGTAGCGAGTCATTTTACTGCAAAAGAAACTTTCCTAAAAAAAACTATTTCCCATCAACTTGGTGCGAATGTTTAACAATAAGCACCATAGGAAAGCCATGATTTAACATATTCAGAGAAGAGTATTCATTGGTGCCTATTTAGATGTTTTTAACCATGGCAATGGCAAAATCAGAATAACTGTGGCTTATTTTGTGACAAGACCAAAATATATTGGATAGTGCTACTTGAATTCAAGTTTATAAGATTGGCACCATCAAGCATGATATTTGTTGATTGTATGGTACTCAGGAGATCATATGCTGTCTTTGGATATAAACGTATTAAATATTACCAAATATTATTGATGATATTGCCTGTAAAGACAGCGAACCCAAATATGTCGCGCCACAGGCGAAAATTCACGATTTTTAGAGTACCATAAAAAATGGGGTCCAATAGGGACAGTGAGTCGCAGTTAATTTTCTGTTACCAGTTGTTTTCCACTTTAGGAGACCCCAGTGCTTCAAAATGTTATGGTTTCGGAGAGTTGTGAGGGGGGGGGGGTGCAGTTGGACCCTACCTTGCTTGTGGACTATAAGTCTTCGAAGAATCATGGGATATCGCTGGGATGATTACGTGTCAAACTAGTGATTGTACCGTGAGACTGAATCGAGGCCTAATACCTGCATAGTCCGTCAGCGCCAACTTCGACTATATGAGCATGTGGCACGCTACCCTGAAACCGATCCTTCCCATTGGGTTGTATCTGTAAGAGATAATCCGGCTTGGAGGAGGCCAAGGGGGCGACCACAAGGCTCGTGGCTGGGGTAAGTTGATGCTTCCTGTCGAGAGTTGCATGGTATGAGATTGATTGATTGATTTAATGCCAAAAAAGGTGAATGTGCCAGACATCAGAGGTCATATGGCACTATGGCAAAGCATAAAAAGGGGAGGGGTTAAAGAAAAATAACGAAACGGTGAGGGAAGGGGAAAGAACGGAATGTTACAATAGGATGGTTAGATCAGATGTAGGATGTGAATTTGTTGGAGGAAGGAGGTTAAATTGTCCAAGGAGAAGAAGGGGGATTCCGGGAGAATGTCCGCAAGACAGGGAGGTCGGGAAAGGGAGGAAAAGTGAGGGAAGGAACTGGAACGGGCAGTAGTAGGATGGGGCCGGATATTAGGACATGTTGGACAGTGAGAGGAGCTTGAAAGGGTGTGCAGAGGGTTGGGGAGGAGCATGACATGAGATATGAGTGTGTGAGATTGGTATGGCCTATGCGTAAGCGTGCGAGAGCAGTCTCCCAACGTCTATTAGTGTGGTAAGGATTTGACCATGGAGATATAGAGGGTTTGATCAGGCGAAGTTTATTGAGAGAGAAAGTGGTCCAGGTGGATTGCCAGCGGTCGAAAAGGAAAGATTTAAAGGAAGGGTAGTAGTCGGAGGCTGGCAAGTTTGAGAAACGGGGGCATTGGGACACAGTGGCCGAGCGCGCTAAAGAATCAACGCGTTCGTCGCCCGAGATACCCACGTGACTCGGTACCCAGCAGAAGCATATTGTTTTGTGGCGTACGGATAGGCGGAATAACCAGTCTTGGATCTCCCTAACAAGAAGGTGAAGTGAGCGCAGGGATTGTATAAGAGAAAGGGAATTGCGGGAATCAGTGAAGATAGTGAAGGAACAGGATGGGTAGAAAAGTATGCGTTGTAAGGCGAAGAGGATGGCGTACAATTCCGTTGTAAGAACAATGGATTCGTTAGGTAGTTGGAATTGATAGTGAAGAGAGGGGAAGAGGATAGCAAAGCTAGATTCAGAGTGGGATTTATAACCATCAGTGTAGACATGGGTGCTAGACGAATGAGTGGAAAGGTGTTCAAGAAAGTGAGAGCGTAAGACAATAGGAGGTTGGTAGACTTGGGAGAGGTAGTGGGGACAGAAGTGCAGATATGGGGGATGGTTTAAGCCACGGAGGGAAGGAATGAACATAGAAAGGGAGAAGATTAAGAGTAGGAAAGGAGGAGTGGGAGAGAAGGGTGCGCATGCGAACAGGGAAGGGCGGCGGCAAACGAGGGGAGGAGGAGATCACTGTGAGGAGAGATTGGGGGACTGCAATCTTAGAAGTAGGAAACTGATGAAGGCGAGCATAGCACCGAAATGATAGGAGGGCCCGACGGCGAGAAAGGGACGGTAGGCCAAACTCAGCATAGAGGCTCTCAACAGGGGAGGAGCGAAATGCACCTAGAGCCAGACGGAGGCTTAGGTGGTGAACAGAGTCCAGGAGGTTGAGGAGGGAGGCAGAGGCAGAGGAATAAATATGACATCCGTAGTCAAGAGTGGAGAGGACCAGGACGGTGTGGAGATGAAAGAGGGTCTTGCGGTCAGCACCCCAAGACACATAGGAGATAGTTTGTAGGAGGCGGAGGCAACGAAGGGCATTTACTTTTAGGGATAGGATATGTGCCTTCCAGGTAAGTCGGGAGTCGAAAGTGAGGCCAAGGAATTTACCAGAGGAGCAATACTTGAGAGGTATGTCATATAGAGAAAGTGGAGGTGGGTGTGGTACACGAGAGCGAGAGAAAAGGATGGAGAAGGATTTTGTGGGAGAGAAACGAAAGCCATGATCAGTATCCCAGGAAGAAGCAGCGGAAATAGCAGATTGGAGGAGACAGCGGAGGGGTGCCAGGGAAGGGCCGGAAGCGTAGATGGCTAGGTCATCCACGTAAAGGGAGGACCGGCCGCCAGGTGGTAAGGTGGAGACGAGTCCATTCACTGCAATGAGGAACAAGGAAGTGCTGAGGACACTTCCTTGGGGGACACCTTCATATTGTGGGAAGGACGAGAAAGTGGAGGAAGATAGTTTGACTCTGAAGGAGCGATCACATAGAAAGGACTTGAGAAAGACCCCATGTTTCCAGTTATGCCGAAAGTGGTTAATTGGTGGAGGATATGATGTCGCCAGGTGGTATCACAAGCTTTCTCTAAATAAAAAAACCCAGCAAGGACTGATTCGTGACGGGCAAAGGCTGTGGTATTTTATGTTTTCAGGTGGGCTACGGGGTCAGCTGTGCTTTGGGCATGTCGGTAACCAAATTGAGAAGGGGAGAGAAGGCGTTTTGATTCCAGGAACCACATAAGACGGAGATTGATCATGCGTTCCAGTAACTTGCATAGGCAACTAGTAAGGGCAATGGGGCGGTAATCTTGGGGGAGGGTACCGGATTTATTGGGTTTGAGGAACGGGAGGACAAGGGCTTCGCGCCATGGGGGGGGAGGAAATTCCCCAAGGGAACAAACCCTGTTAAAAAGGGCTAGTAAAAAGATGAGAGAAACAGAAGGAAGGTGTCTGAGCATTAGGTAGTGAATGCCGTCAGGACCTTCACGTGTGTTGCGGCAAGAATGAAGAGCGGAGGCTAGTTCGGAAGAAGAGAAAGGAGCATTGTAGTGTTCAGAAGAGGATAGAGAGAAGGTGACAGGAATGCGTTCCCTGGTAGTTTTGATTCTAGTGAACTGAGAGGTGGGATTCACTACTAACAAGACTAAAAAAGCAGCCTAATTCCTCTGCTACTTGGAATGGCTCTGCAATTATTTGGTTACGAACGCGCAGGACTGGGGCAACAGGGGGCGGGTGTTTACCTGACAATTTATGGATTCGCCGCCAAACTGATGAAATGGGGGTATCTGTGGTGAGGGAGGAAACGTAGGTGCACCAACAATTAATTACAGAGAGTTTAATGGTCCACTTAAGGCAGGCAGAGGCTATTTTAAAAGAAATAAAAGCTGGAGTGGCCGGGGGTTACCGCGTTGCCAGCGGTATGCCCAAGCAGCACGCTTTAATTGGGGCTTTGAACAATCTAAAGTCCACCAGGGAACGCATTAGGAGGTAAAAGGACGAGAGGTTCTGGGGATAGCAGTAAGGGCGGCACTTAGAATAGAGACGGAAAAGTAAATGAGCATATCAGAGGTGGAAGAAAAGGTGGAAGGATGAAGCGGAAGGGCAGAAAGGGAGGCAAAAGTGCGCCAGTCAGCTCTGCGGAAAAAACATCGTGGAGGGTTAGGAAGAGGGACGTATGAAGTAAGAGAAAGGAGGATAGGAAAATGGTCGCTATAAGGGTATTGTTCGAGGACCGACCAATGCAGGTCTAAGCGGAGGGAAGGAGAGCAAAGAGAGAGGTCAAGACAGGAAAATGACTTGAGTCCTCACATCAAAGTGAGTGGGGCAATTAGAATTGACAATAATGAGGTCGGTGGTGGCTAGGAAGCGTTCAAGGGAGCGGCCACGGGTGTTTATGGTGGAGTCACCCGAAAGGGAGTGGCGGCAGTTGAAGTCACCTACTACCAGCAAAGGGGGTTGTAGGCGGGAGAGAAGGGCGTGTAAGGCATCAAAGTCAATAGGGTGAGGAGAAAAATAGATGGAAACAATAGTAATCCAACGTTGGATATATACCCTTAAGAGGGTACATGGGATAGGAGTGTTGACATTCGGGGAGATATAAGCCGTTTTCTGGTGGAAAAGGATAGAGGAGGAAGAAATAGAATGGGGAGAGGAAATAAAATGGTAATTGGGAATTTGAACAGGGGGTTTAGTAAGGAAAGTTTCTTGGAGGCAGATAACTTGAGGTTCATTGCAGGAAATAAGGAGACGAAGGTCTTGTCTGTGGGAGCGGAAGCCGCGAATGTTCCATTGGTGAACAGACATTGTGTAGAGGTCATCGGGTGATAAGGGTTGGAATGGCAGCGGTAGTGGAGGGGTCAGGAGGATCTGGGGTATCAGGCGGGGGGTCAGGAGAAAAGGGGTCAGTAGGGTCCGGGGTATCGGGTGGGAGATCGGACGTAGTAGGTGAAGGACAGTTAGTAGGGTCACGGGGGTGAGGGGTCAGGGATGGGGGTTGTTGAGACAAAAGGGAGTCGAGTGTACAGCCAGGAGGGAGGGGTAAGTTAAGAACAGACGTAACAGTAGGGCGGGCAGAGGAAGTAGAAGATGGGGGAGAGGACATAGGGTGATCAGAGGAAAGGGAAGAAGGGTGGAGTGGGGAGAATGATGGAGAAGGGGGGGAACAGGGGGAACAGGGGGGATGTTAGGAGGCAGGAGGAAGAGGGGTAGGCGGAAGATGGGAGGGAAGAGGATGGATCTCAGCTGAGACTGTGAAGGTTGAGACAGAAGGTGAGGAAGATAAGGTGGTCTGGGAAGGGGGTAGAGGGATCATGTCTTGAGACTGAGCGATGTACTCTTCGATCATAGGTATGGTCTCAACTGGAGAGTCAGGACAGGAGACCTGGGAGGCACAGGGTTTCTTAGTAGGAGGAGACGTAGAAAGTAGGGTGTGAGGAGCTAAGGAGGAGGGAGAGGTAGTGGGAGGTCTAGGGGGGAGGAAGGGGAAGGACGTTTAAGTTGTCTGGTAAGAGTAGGCTGAGGGGTGCGTTGAGGAAGGGATGTGGCAAAGACTACTCTATACTGGACTTGCTACTCATTTTGGGCTATTTCCAGTGGAGGCCAGTTTTGCGATTCCTGCCATTTTCGAACATCACTCCCTTTTCCCTTCCTATGGTTTATCAGTATGTATGATATACCGTTATCTTCGTAAATGTTTGTTCTATAATATCAAATAAAAAACAGTAAAATGTAATAAAGAAATGCCATTATGAGAGAGTTAAGAAATATGCATGAACTTAATATTCACTTGAACTCATCGCCATTTAATATTTTGCGAGAAAACATTTTAGATGCTAGCGATAGAAAGAAGCGGATTTTCATTAGCTTTCCATTGCTAGATTTCGTTTTCTGATAAATGAATCATAACCATGCTTATGCATGGGGAATTAGCGTTAACTAAAAAAAATAGCATCATCTATCGGGATAATTACCCGATGGATGATGTTATTTATTTAGTTAACGCTAATTTATGCATGGTTCTAATTCATTTATCAGAAAATGAAATATAGCATTGGAAAGCTAATTAAATTCCGCTACTATTGATATGCTGCATGTAAAAAGTCTTCACGCAAAATATCAAATTGCGATGAGTAAGTTAGAGTGAATATAAGTTCATGCATATTTCTTCAGAGTCTCATAATGGAATTTCTTTAGTGTATTTTACAGTTTTTTATTTGATAATATTATAGAACAAACATTCACGAAGATAACAGTGTATCATTTATACTGATATGCCCTAGTCTACTGTATTCATGGAACACTTTTTACTTGCCGATACGATTGATGATTTATTTTTTTTGTTAATGTTTATTTAGGTATGGTGGTAATTAATTTATCAGAAAACGAAATATATCAATGGAAAGCTAATGAAAATCCGCTTCTTTCTATCGCTAGCATCTAAAATGTTTTCTCGCAAAATATTAAATGGCGAAGAGTTTAAGTATATATTGAGGTCATGCATATTTCTTCACTCTCTCATAATGGCATTTCTTTAGTGTATTTTACTGTTTTTTATTTGATAATATTATAGAAGAAACAGTTACGAAGATAACGGTATATCATATATACTGATAAACCTTAGGAAGGGAAATAGGGGTGATGTTAAAAAATGGCAGGAATCGCAAAACTGGCCTCCACTGGTCATGGGCGGGTTAGCGCGGGCACGAGTAGCAAGCAAGTCCAGTATAGAGTAGTCTTTTGGGTGTGGGGATCGAGGAAGGGGTAGAGGTCGGAGTATCAGGATTGAGGACGGCAAAGGTGTTATTTATGGAGAGAAAGGGGGCAGCAAGAGGAACAAAGGAAGGACGAGGAGCGGGAGGAGGAGGAACAGGGAAAGAGAGGGTAGAAGAGGTTGTAGTAGGGGGACCCGGAAAAGTGAGATTGGAAATAAGCTGGGAGACGGGGGTATAGGCGAAAAGCCTTGGCGGCGAGCTTCTTGGCGGGCTTCCCTCAGAGTTAAGCCCTTCTCAAATCTGATGGATGCCACTTCTGATTCGAAGCGGTAGACAGGGCAACCCCTGTAGAAGACGTTGTGGGGACCACCACAGTGAGCACATGTGGGCGACGTAACAGGACATGTGGAACGAGCATGGCCAGATTGAGCACAAAGAGGGCAGCGGGCAGAGGATCGGTAGTGCTTGGCAGGGTGGCCAAAACGCCAGTATGTCTGGCACTGGCGAGGATTAGGGCGGTAAGGTTTAACTGGTGAGTGTACTCCGCCAACATAAAGGCTGTCAGGGAGCGTTTGCCTTTTGAAGGTGACTTTGGCAATGTTGGTAGGGTACCTTCGGCGGCCCCGGGGTGGGATGGTGTAGCAGTAAACTGCAACGGCATCATAAATGTCTGCCCAAAGATCGAGGAGGGGAGACGCGCATTCGGACCATTCTTTGTCATAGACTGCGGGTCTTTGGCATTCTTTGGCATAGAATGCGGGTGGATGGAAACAGTTCCAGTGCAGGTGTTAAGAGTAATGTCGGGCGTGATGTAGAATGGGTTGCCGTCCAGGTCTTTTAGGTCGAGCAGCGCATTAGCTTGGACTTCAGTGTCAACTACCACCAAGCGGGACCGATCGGCGCGGGTACGGAATGTAACCATGCCGACTTGTCGTTGGAGGCATTTCTGGAAACTTAGGGTGCAAGCAGAGTGAGGGGCGTCGCTGGGGACGATGAAGAAACGATCCCATTTGGCAGGACCAAAAAGAGTGTCGAAGGAGGGGCGAGGGTGAGAAGTTGATGTGCATGGGCGTGAGGAAGAGGGGACCGTGCGGACTGTAGGTCTCCCGGAGGGAGAAGGTTTGTAGGGTGAAAGAGTAGCTATACAGGATGAGGAAGATGACAAATAAGGTTGGGGAGGAGGAAGGGTAGAGGAAGGATCTGGAGGGGTAGAGCAGGGAGGCAAGGATGGAGAAGGTATGGAAGAGGTAGTGGGTTTGTGGGCTGGAGTGTCGCCTGGTGCTGAGGATGGATTCTGGATCTGGCTAGGGGGCTCAGGAGCACCAAGTGACTCTGAGGGTCGAATTTGGGGTACGGGCATATCAGTATTCCGGGCCGTAGTCAGAAGAGGAGCAGGGGTCGGTAAACCAGGGGGATCAGTAGGGCCATTTGGTAGAAGGGCCGGCCCTAAAGCCCCTATAAAAGTTAAATTATCACCATTGGCCATGGTGAGCCTGGAGTAAAGAGAGGGAAATAACCGGTCATCCCCTCAAAGCCTACATGAAGGGAAAAAGCAAAGGTACAAAGGATATACCGTGCCCGTGGATACCCTGAGGCCGTTCATGACTGACCCGAAGCCAGCCTCATATCCAATCAGCACGGCTCTCACTCCTTAGGAGGAAAGGGGGATAGGAGGAGGTACAAGAGGAGAGATAGAGGGGAAGGAGGGGAAAAAGGAGAGACAGGAAAAGCCAGGCAAAATTCGTCAGACCGAGGACAGAGGCCCGAAGCCAAGGGAGTAACCAGGAGGTCGTCCCCCGGGCATCAGGCCACTAATCCCCGGGCCCGAAGCCCCCCCACGATGATAGCGGGCCTGGGAACGGGGGGGCATGGTATGGGAAGGGAGCCTGCATGGGGACTCGCGCGAGGTGACCCCCGAGAGGGGCGTCGTAGGGTGGGCGAGGCGACGCGCCCCCCGGCGTATGCCCCCAATGATTGATTGAGTAAAAATGGGATTAATGTCTTTATATGTTAGGCGTTTCGAAGAATCGCTGCATTCAATGTTGTGTACGACATCTTCCGTGACACTACTTAAGTTCTTAGGGCCGCTGTTAATGCACTATCGTACTAACCTTCCTGTCACTATATTTGTATTACTGACTAAATTCATCACAACGAACAAATGATCATCATTATAGCCATATCTTTCCTGCCACATAGTACGAAAGAATGAATGTTGCTTTGATTCAACAAGATATTTTAAAGTTAGATATCCAGACTCTACACAACACACGTCATTACATGTAGATCGCCTTATATTACTCCCAGTAGTGTTTTCTAGCTCCAATTATACAGTTTTATCATAAGTTTCATATCATATATATTAGTGTCGACATGAGTTCTGCCTCGAACACGCGCCTCTTCACAGTGTAATGATTATAATAAGAACATAAGAACTTAAGAAAGTAAGGAAGCTACAAGAGGCCGTGAGACCTAAACGAGGTAGTTCCTGTTACCTAACTCTACCTATATCCACCTCTCTTCCCCATCCATGAATTTATCCAGACTCCTTTTAAAGACCCCAATAGACTCCGCATTGACCACCTGATGATTTAGTCCATTCCAATTATTCACCACCCTATTTGTGAACCAGTTTCTCCCAATTTCCTTTTTAAATCTACGCTTTTCAAGCTTGAATCCATTACTTATCGTTCTACCCTGCTTACTAACGTTAAGAACTTTTCCTACATCGCCTATATTGTATCCCTTTATCCACTTAAAAACTTCTATAAGATCGCCCCTTACTCTACGCCTCTCGAGTGAGTGTAAATTTAATAGTTTCAATCTCTTCTCATAACTAAAGTTACGCATTCCATGAATAATTTTGGTCATCCTTCTCTGCACTGATTCTAACAAGGCAATATCCATCCTGTAATACGGAGACCAAAACTGAACCGCATAGTCTAGGTGAGGTCTGACTAGAGCCAAATAAAGCTTTAGAATAACTTCAACACTTCTACTTTTAACAATCCTGGTAATAAATCCTAACACCCTGTTGGCTCGATTTCTAGCCTCAATACATTGATTCCTAGGACGGAGGTCTGAGCTTACCCGCACTCCCAGATCTTTCTCACCCTCTGATCTTTTCAGCGATACATTGCGTATAGTGTAACTATTAACAGGATTTTTTCTAACAACATTCATAACGCTGCACTTATCAATATTAAATTTCATCTGCCATCTATCTGCCCACTCAATTAATTTACCTAAGTCTCATTGCAATTCTTCATCTTGATGAATGATACACATTTTAGTACATGTGACATTTTCAAGGTGACGTGTGCCTTGACAGCGGATGAGATGGAACCGTCGCTGGTAAAAGGAGACCCTAAGTATATACATACATGTTACAATGTTCCACTACCATACCGTTAATCAACAAAGGTTCAACGTCCTCGTCACTGCCATTAATTAGAACAAAACAAATGTTTGACTGATTTACAACCATACCATAGTCTGAACAATATTCTTTCAATAATGATAACTTTCTTAACATTCCATGTCGGGTTGTGGACAAAATCACTGTATCATCCATCAGGACTAAGATGTGTAGCCACTGTAAAATCCCATCCTGTTCACTTCCCTAGTGTATAATCCGTATAAGATCGTTTACAAAGATAATAAACAAAAGACATGATGTTGGAGATCCTTGCTTTAAACCCAGAGTAATCAATATCAAGGAGGTACCGACCCAGCTCTCTGCCACACTATGCATGGCTACCAAGGCACACAACATAGCTGATCCGCACCCTAAACATTGCAATACTCGAAAGAATAGTACATCTCTCGGTAACCTGTCATATGCTTGTTTGAAATCAATAAATGTAACAAATAATTTAAACTATTTCCTCCGTGCCATGTCACATAATAGACGTAAAGACACAATGTGGTCTAAACATCCTCTTTTTACCTGGGCACCGGTTTGCTCTCTGAAAGGCTTAAACCAGATCTTAAGCCGTGAAGATAACACCATATTATACAATTTAGCAATGCTATTTATAACACTTATCCCTCTATAATTCTTTACATCTTTCTTGTTACCTTTCTTGAAGATGTGCTTTTTTTAGCTCTTGTCCATTCCTTTGGATAAATAAACTTTAGCATAGAAAATTGTATTGAAAATATTAGTGAGTAAGAGAATCCACTGGCCAGGTAACATCTTAAGGATGCCAGGGAATAAAACATCAGGTCCACTTGCCTTATCAGATTTCAACATCTTTACGTCTTGTTGTTCCACTTATAATGGAGTAATTGGTTCATCCAATACAGGTATCGACAAGTTAGAAGTGAAGATGTATCAAGCCTCATAGTGGTAGGTGGGTTGAAATTGCTTTCAAGATACTGCTTAAATTATTCATCTAAAGGTTTAACATGTGATGTGTAAGTGTTCTCATACTGACCCTTCCAGTCTATGGCTCTCCAAATATCCAAGTCATTGTTATAATCCAACAGTCTCTCCCATCTCCTAATGTCATTCCCAGGCTGTAATTGTGATTCTCGACTGCTTACATTGGCACATTGGTATAGTATATTTGTTACCTCCTTGACAGTCTCGTCAATATTTCCTGACTCCAAAAGGCTGTCATTGATAACCAAATTATCTAGAAATAATTTTTCATCCACAGATTTTATAGCAATGGGTTTCCAAAAGGTTTACTTGCAAGTAAGGAGAGGTCACTTAGGAGAGGCGGTGACCGAGCGGTTAGCGCCTTGGAGTGGTGAGCTCGATGTCCCGAGTTCGAATCCTGCCGGGGACACAACTCTTTCGGCCATCTTTAAAGTTGTCGACAAGAGCCTGGGAGGTGAGCACAAGGTCCCGAGTTCAAGTCCCACCAAGGAGCAACTGTAAATCCATCGTCGAGTGGCCGAAGCAGCCCACATACTACATTCCTGTTCCGTCGACTGCGACTTCAAGTGTGGCGAAGGGACAACAGGTAGCAGCGTGTGCCTTCAAACTGAGGGTAGACCATCATAGAAAACGGACCCTCACCTGTAACATCATAGGTGTAAGGTGATTCATGTCATTGAAGAATCTGTAGCTGCGGTGTCGGATCCCTTTATTGATTCAACCTGTCAATAAAGTCCAATGAAATTTCCGATCCAAAAATAACAGTCACTCAAAACGAATAACTGAAACGAAAATCCAAAACTAATACATAAGTATCTAAAAAAAAATAATAATTAAATCACAGTCAGCGCCAGTCAATCAAAATTTAAAAAATCAATCATATAATATAATCTATGGCATAAATCAAAGTTCTGTACCGGTAAAATAAATAAAATAAAATGAATCAATACAGTAAAATAAATAATACTCACAACATGGCCGCACTGTCTTCCACCAAAACCTGAATCACATCAGAAGGCACAGTCTCCCGCAGAGCACCCAAATGGGCAGCGGACAGCAACCACATTACACTGCAAAATCATGAACGAATGCCGTAACGAAATATGACTAATACCTATGAAAGAAAACCCTGAATCGGACATTTAAATCCTTAAATCTGTTCATAAACAATCACCACAACTAGCTATTCAGATGACCGTGTAATAAAATCTAAACATATGTTTCATGGCACTGCCAACTCATAGCTCATTTATCACCCTTATATAAAACCAAAGTGCACAACTACAACTAGTGTGTCAATCCTAAACAATTTGTATCCTCACTTCAGACTAAGATTGCACAATAACAGTCTTACTATCAAGAACCCGTGGCTTAAACCACCACCCGCCTGCCAGCTAATTAATCAATCATTAAAAGAAGCGCCATAACTCCACAGCAAATGACTACAAATCCCTATTACCAAAAAATAATGTTGCTGTCCCAAACCTGACAGTAATACATAAGTAATCATCAACGAGTGAAGCACATAGAAAATACCGAAACGCCGGACATACCATTCACACGTCGACGCTGACCTCCACCCTGGCTGGATCTAACAGGCCCAGCTACACCCCAGCCCAGTCATCACTGACTGCCTCCTTAAAGCTTAAGTAACGTAATACTATTCATGCTCAAAATACTAATGTCCATGAAAAAACATTATACAATGATAAATTTAAGTATTACATCAATTACCCTATCAACAGATGCCAATATACAACTACATTTATAAATATATAAATATATAAACCAAGATATAACACCAAAACACAACCCGAAAATATAACCCGCACAGGTGAGTACCGCCCACTCACCTGTAGTTACATTAGTAAGTAGTTACACAAATAAAGTACCATACAAACATAGTAGAAACATTTATATGTCTAACCTATTAAATATGCGGGAAGCATAATACAATAAAATCACAATACAATAGGTGTCACTATAAAAATCCAGCCTGCGCCAACCAACGGGCGGAGGGCCAACCAGCACGCCCCTCCATATGATAAAATAGCCTACTGGCGCTATAGGCTTCAATGTAAAAAAAAAAAAAAACATGTTCACCCAAGCGGTGAGCACGAGCGAGCAGGTTCTCTGTATCAACACCAGGTAGTGAAAGTGTTGCGGTCACAGGGGCGTGATCAGAAGGCAAAGATTCATTACGAACCACCGAAAACTGACTCACTCTGCTCACCATCGAAGAACTCACCATACACACATCCAGTTCCGATGTCCATTCATTACCCTTCCTGTATGTTTTTCCCCCTACAAAATGTTTCACAGGCGTCTTTAGGTTATTTAACAATATCAGCTTAGATTCCTTACATATACTTGATATAATAAATGCATTATCATTAGAAACATAAACATCATCAGGTAAAATTGGATAAGAATACTCATCACAATTCTCAGCGAGGTTCGGCATCTCACGAGCAAATCTTCCGAATCTGGTGTTCATATCTCCTACTAACAAGCATGCCGTATAAGTATTTGAAACTATCTTCTCCTGTATCGCTGAAAAGTCAGATGGAGGTATATAGCAAAAACTAAATTGACATTTTGGTGCAATACTTATCAATCAATCAATCATTGGGGGCATACGCCGGGGGGCGCGTCGCCTCGCCCACCCTACGACGCCACTCCCGGGGGTCACCACGCGCGAGTTCCCATGCAGGCTCCTTTCCCATACCAAGCAGCTCTCGACAAGAAACATCAACTTGCCCCAGCCACGAGCCTTGTGGGCGCCCCCTTGGCCTCCTCCACGCCGGATTGTCTCTTACAGATACAACCCGATGGGAAGGATCGGTTTCAGGGTAGCGTGCCACATGCCCATATAGCCGAAGTTGGCGCTGACGAACTATGCAGGTAATAGGCCTCGATTCAGTCTCACGGTGCAATCGCTGATTTGACACATAATCATCCCAGCGATACCCCATGATTCTGCGAAGACACTTATTACCAAAGGCATTGATTCGTCTCTTCAAGTCACTATTTAGTGTCAATGTCTCACAACCATAGAGTAAGACAGGGATCACAAGCGACTTGAAGATCCGGATCTTTGTCCTCCTGCACAGGTACCGACAACGCCAAATACTCCCGCTGAGCGAGTCCATAACACCGTGGGCTATGCCAATCCGCCGTAAGACTTCTTGACGTGACCCGCCGTCATTATGGACTGCGCTACCAGGGTATGTAAAACTTTCCAAGATCTCAATGTCCTCGCCACACGCATGAACAGACTGTACTGCTTCATCTAGTAAGTCTCCAAATACCTGGACCTTGGTCTTGAGCCAGGAGACCTCAAGTCCCAAAGGCTTTGCCTCCTCGTGCAGCGCCTCGAGAGCCATCACCAGGACCTCCAGCGACTCAGCAAAGATTACTGCATCATCGGCAAAAACATGATCAGTGATCTTGGTGCTGCCGACGGATGCTCCACAATCACTTTGATCTACAACCTTGTCCAATACCCAGTCCATACAAGCGTTGAAAAGTGATGGGGCAAGGACGCACCCTTGCCTCACTCCTGTATTCACAGGAAAGAAGCTGGATACACCTGTCCCACACTTCACAGCACTCTCAGTCCCAGAATACAGACCAGTTATCAAACCAATAGTCCTTGCAGGAATCCCTCGAAGTCGCAGAAGATCCCAGAGTGACTCACGATGCACTGAGTCAAACGCCTTCTTGAGATCAACATAGGCTGCAAGCATCCCCTGTCGAAACTCACGTCGGCGTTCCACCAGGACACGAAGCGCTAGGATACGGTCCGTTGTTGACTTACCAGGCGTGAACCCAGACTGCTGAGGTCTCTGATGCTTCACCAGATGACTGCGAATTCGTGTCAGCAATAGATGGGCAAGCACCTTGCCTGGTACGCTGAGCAGTGTAATACCGCGGTAATTGTTGCAGTCCTGACGGTCCCCTTTCCCTTTCCAGATAGGGACGACCAGCCCCCTTTTCCAGTCAGGAGGAATAGTACCTGATTGCCACACGGCAGTCAGGACAGCATGCAACCCGCGGATCATGGCCTCACCCCCAGCTTTGAGGAGCTCCGCACTGATATTACAAACACCAGCTGCCTTTCCGCCCTTCAACTTTGCTACAGCCTCTTTGACTTCGTCAAGAGAGGGTGCGGTTTCGTCAATGGGAGGATCGGCATCCACTGCCTGTAACTCAGTGGTGTGAAGCTGCTCAGTTGGAGGGTCCACCGTGAACAACTGCCCAAAGTACTCAGCCCAACGAGCCATCTGCCCATCCATGTCCGACACGAGGCGCCCATCTGCTGTTCGAATAGCACTCGCCCGAGAAGGAGACTTGGAACGGAGCTTCTTCAGGGCTCGGTAGGCGGGTCGGAGGTCATTAGCGTTCAAATGACCCTCGACATCCTCAGCGAGACTCCTGACATACCTCTCCTTGTCTCTCCTCAGGAGGGTTCTAGTCCGGCGTGACAGAGCCCTGTGCTGGTCCCGGTTCCCAGCCAGCCTGGTAGCGCGACTCTCCTCGATTTTCTCCAGCGTCTCCGTAGAGACAAAACCACGCCTTGACCTCGGGCGCTCCCCAATACACTCCTTGGCAGCCTGTAGAGTTTCACGTTTGAAGGTATCCCACAGTTCTACAGGATCCCCGAGAGCACCGAGCACATCAAACCGATTTGAGACTGCCACCGCATACTCATGAGCACATGTCAAGTCCTTCAGTTTCTCAAGATGAAACACAGTATGGTTACCTCTTGAGATTCTTCTGGACTTGACATGAAGCTTAAGTGTAGCAACAACAAGTCTGTGATCTGTTCCAAAGAACTCAGCACTCCGGTAAACCCTGCAGTTCTGGAGGTTAGTACTTCAACGAGTACTAACGAGGATGTGGTCGATCTCCTTAGCTACCCCTCCGGCTTAGCAATACTTAGTTGAAGCCAAATTTGTTCTTCTACATTCGTATCTACTACATTCATGATACACTTGGAAAGGTGATTTTTACTAATAACACTATCCCTCCACGCTCAGAAGATCCTCTTACACTACTTTGAAATGTTACATAGCCAGGGAGGCAGTGGAGGCTCGTGGCATAGGGCTGCAGAGCTGCAGGACCCCCAGACCCTCACTGCCAGGTGTATGCTGTCTTTAGAGACACAGCAAAATTGATACACTACTAACAAATATATCATAATAAAAAGTAATTAAATGTTATTTAATTATTTTCAATACGTTACTGAGTGAATTTTCATTAAAACCAGACCAACATTTAAGTTACTTTCATATTTAATGTACGGTTCTGTCTCCGCCGCCGCCCCGCAACTTGTGAAAACAATGAGCTGCAGTCGAGGCAGCTTAGTCTCGTCCCTCTCGTGTTTACAGGGCGTGTAGACAGTGTGGTTTAATCGTGCATTCTTTAATTACCCTATGACGATGGAAAATTCAGTGAAGTATTTGCAAAACATCAACTTTTCCCAGCTGACATTAAATGAAAAGACTGAAATCAAGCGGTACCGACTTTATTTTCAAGTAATACTGAAATTATACCATCACCACCTCAGCCATCCCTTCTACCACTAACACTACCATCCCCACCATCCCTTCTACCACCACCACTACTACCATGCCCTGAAATCTGTGAACATCAACTACAACTCATACCTGAGTTAGGTAAAATTTGTGTGTCCTACTGTTGTGTGAAGCTTGCAGTCCCTCCATCTTATTTTATCACTAGCCGCCACTGCAGGGAGGGACACGGGTAATGGTGTCTTCACTTCATTCATACTAATCAAATCATGATTATATATATAATATCTCTAACATGACAATATACTCACACTTTTCACTTGCTGTGGTCGTTCTAAAAAACTGAGGGTTCCATGAGTCAATTACTTCCCCGTCCCGGTACAGCTTCCTCTCGCGGGTGTCGAAGCGCACCCCACATCCCGCATTCTCAGGCCGCTCCTTCTCCACTTTATCTACGTCAAAAAGTCTCTTCCATTCCTTCCTAATGATGGGATGAACGTCTTTCTTTATGTAGATTCTACTAAATTCACCTCCAGCATTCTTGACTTGGCGTGTCTTTTCCAGGATGCTGTTTCGAGCGTCCTTGTTGGCAACCGCCACAAGGATGGCTCGCCGCTTGTTGTGGTCGCATGCCTTACCCAGCCTCTGGTGTGACCGCATCTCTTCATTGACACCAACTTTGGACCAGATCTTGCTTAATTTTTCGACGACCGACGTTCCTCCCTCTAGACCAGCGGTCGGCAACCTGGGGCTCTTTCAAGAGACCTGTGCGGCTCCTGCCACCTACATAAAAATTTCCAAATTATCGTAAGAAAATACGAGATAAAATATTGACATAGATAGCATCAATACAATAGTGTATGTGACCTAGGTCCTAGGTCACTAGGAAAATATTGGGATGAATTTTTTTACTTATAATTATTATTATTATCATTATTTCTATTATTATTATATAGTAGTAGTAGTAGTAGTAGTAGTATTGCATGCATTTTCCTAAAGTTTTGTGTCTACTATATTCCTACTTTATAAGTAAGAAATAATAAGAGGAACATTTTATTGTTTCGTTATTTCCATTCATAATTTACACTGCGGCTCTATCAACACTGCATTTCTCCCAAGTTTAAAGAAACTGGCTCTTCTCAAATTCTGGGTTGCCGACCTATGCTCTAAAGTCTAGACTTTCACTCTCGTCCGGAACTCCAGTTACGATCAAATTATTTTCTCTCTCTTACCGGTCAAGAGTTTCCAAGTAACGTTGTTGTTTTGCAAGAATGTCTGCTCGCCTATCTACTTGGGCTGCAGCTCATCATACCTCATATTCATATAGCTGTCGGGTAATGTAACATCACACACACACACACACACACACACACACGCATACACGCATACACGCACACACACACACACACACACACACACACACGCGCGCGCACACACACACACACACACACACACACACACACACACACACACACACACACACACACACACACACACACACCACACACACACACACACAAACAAACAAACAAACAAACAAACAAACAAACACACACACATACACACAGACACACCACACCACACACCACAGAGATAGATAGATGGATATATAGATAGATAGATAGTTTTATTGACCACAGCAGAACATAATACACACAGACATATTTATACATGTACAGTTTTACAACTGTAATCCAAAAAGTAACATTGACTCAACGCTGGCAATTAGTAACTAACACTAAAATATAATGTTATCCGCATTAAAACATCATTAATATCCCATCATTACTATTTCACAATAATCGTAGTCCATTAATATTGAATAGAGTATGCGCTGGCCATCAGTAATACACACTCAAGATACAGTGTAATATTTTACAGGTTACATCTAGGGTAAATCTATTTGAAAACACCTGTTCCATAAGAATGAACTGGAATATGTCCCTGACATGTTGGGAAGTGTACACTGTTCCACCACATGCCTTTCAGTCTGCACTTGAATACACACAGTCGCACATCCAAGGGTAAGCGACCGCGACCTCTCCTATTCCACCTTCCGGTCTCAAATGTTAGCCAATGCCCACCTGTCCTAAACTGTGTAAATGACAGGCGATTCTTTTCATCAACTAAGTGTCTATCAGTGTAAATACTATGCACATTCAAAGTAGGGTTAATCTTTTTATATGTCACTCTTCTCGTAGAATTACTGTCTGAAATTCTCGGTATTACACATTGCATATCTACAGTACAATCTCTGACTTCACTGTCCAAAAATGCCCTTATTAATCTACCGGTGACAGTGTCCATATTCATAGATAACTTCATTGTAAACTTCATTGAGTTATCATCATAAGTTGATCACTCTTGCCACATTTTATGGAAAAACTTATGTTACACAGACCTTACTAAATTCTTTTGGGGTGGGTAACCCGATTCCACGTAACATTAACGTAACACGTAACACGTAACGTAAAGACTAGATATCATTGCAAGTTGACCTTCGCACACCCAACAATTGCTTTAAACACCAGTTAAACAGTTTAGTCATAGGTTTTAAATCTGCTCCAATCCATGATTCAGCACCATACGTAAATGTTGACATTAATGTTGCGTCAAAAACACGTTTTTGTACAATGAATGGTACATCATCGTTTTTCTTCTCAAAAGAAACAAATTTTAGTACGTGTGGCATTTTTAACTTGGCATGTAACTTGACAGCGGAAGATGTTGACCCATCGCAGGTAAACGGCGACCCTAAATACACATACTACTCATAAGATTGAACACTTAAACCGTTCACTGCCAACGGGTCACCGTCGTCACGTCTGCCATTTAACACAAAAATATAGTTTTAGACTGATTCACTATCATGCCGTACTCTAGACAATACTCCTGTAATAATGATAATTTACTCAACATATTCCTCCGTGACGTGGATAATAGACCGTATCATCCATCATGACAAGAACGTGCAACTACTTCAGAAATCCAGCATAACTACTGCCCTGTTTAATGAGGCGTATTAAATCATTTACAAAATTTACAAACAAAACGCAGGATGTTGGCAAGTCTTGTTTTACCCCTAATGCGATAGTTACCAAAGCGGCTCCAATCCAACTTTCTGTTAAACTATACATGGCAACCATAGCAGATATCATTGCTGAGCCACATCCTGAGCGCCTCAATACACGGAATAATACATGTCTTGGTACTCTATCATATGCCTGCTTAAAGTCTATAAATGTTACAAAAAGAGTAAGTTTCCTTCTCCTGGCCATATCACACAACAAGCGTAGACAAACAATCAAACAATCTGTTTAAGACATCCCCTATTCTTCTGTGCCCCGGCCTGTTCTCTAAATGGTTTAAACCAGAGTACAAGTCGCGAACACAACACCATATCATATAATTTAGCTATACTGTTGGATACATTTATCCCTCTGTAATTTTTCACATCTGCCTTATTGCCTTTCTTAAATATTGTGAACAGTTTTGCTCTAGACCAGCCCTGAGGATATGTGCCAGAATAAAATACAGAGTTGAAAATATTTGTAAGTACCATCATCCATTGGGCAGTTAAAGCTTCAAAATGCCTGGCGGTAGTCCATCGGGTCCACATGCTTTATCTGATTTTAACCATTTCACTTGTGCCTGAACCTCATTAGGGGAAATTGGATCATCCAATACTGGTACATATACATTTGATGCGAATTTTTCTGAAGTGAGATGTGGAATATTTGTCGGATTAAAAGTTTCTTCATAAAATGCTTAAACTCGTCATCGGAGGGGGAACTGTTTATATATCGGGTTTCACCATACTCTCCCTTCCAGTTGATTGCTTTCCACACATTGAGGTGATCACTATTCTCCAATAGCCTCTCCCACCTATCCAAGGTATTATTCACCAATTGTGGCTGTGACTCACACCTACTTACACTCAAACATTAATATAATATTGTTGTAATGTTGTTAACAGTATCATTAATATCATGTAATTCTGCAGGAATACATACATTTTCCAGATTGTTTGTAAACTACTGGCTATTCATATATTTCATCTGAATAGGCTAAACAACACCCCCTTGACATGGTTGCTGACTATGCAACACAGCATGATCACCAAGGTAACTAGCACGCTTATCCAAGTTATCCAAATCCACACCTGCACATGCTACAGACACAGAGATGGGAGCATGGTCAGAGGGCAAACCTTCATTATCGTGTACTATGAAACTATTCATCTTGCCTACTAACGATTGGCTTACGATACATGAATCCAACTCTGATGTCCACTCTGATCCCTTTCTATAGGTTTTTTTTTACTTACAAAGTGTTTACAATGAGTTTCTAAATTATTAATTACCAGTAACCCGGATTCTCTACAAACACTTGATAATATATAAGCATTATCATTAGGTAGCTCGACATCATCATGCAACATTGGATATGACAAGGTATTAACACAAGGTGGCTCGAGATAGCTCAGCAAATCTCAGACTGATCTTCCGAATCTGGTATTCATGTCTCCTATTATCATATACTCCTTACACACGGAATTTGACATTAACTTTTCCTGGATGGCTGCAAAGGACTCGTGTGCATAATACAGCGAGTCGGCTGGAGGAATGTAGCAACATCCGAACAGTACATTAGGGCTACAGCGCATCTGAAACCATATTTGATCTTTTATACTGAAATCGATATTGAATAAGGAATGACTCAAATAATTTTTAATCAATAACACAGTACCACCTCTATGTTTTGAACCTCTCACACTGCTTTTGTATGATACATAGCCTGGGTAAGAAACATGTAGCGGTGTCTTAACCTCGTTAAAGCAACTTATATCAAAATTATACAATAGATCACTCACAATTTTCTTCTCCAGTTTAGTTTTTACTCCGTTCACATTATAGGATAATATATTCAAAGGTTGTACCTGCTGTGGTCCTCCTAAAAACCCTGTTGACTCCACAAATCGATCACTGTTTCGTCCCGGTAAAACTTCTCTCTCGAACATCCAACCGTATAACACATCCTATGTTTTCGGGCCGTTCCTTTTCTGCGTTCTCAGTGTCTCGAAGCCTCTTCCATTCTTTCCGTATACTTGGATACACATCTTTCTTGATATATATTTTGCTGAATTCACCACCTTTGTGTTTCAACGGCTTCGACTCACCAAGTATCTTGTCCCTGCTGTTCTTGCTCGACAATCGGCCGATTCTTTAAACGTGGACTTCGGCTAACCTAAGACTAACCGCGGCTTTAGACAGGCATTTCCGTTTTCTAAACATTTTCCGGGGGGGGATTAGTCTTAAGTTGGTCTAAAACTAACGAGAATAGTATAGGAAATGTTAGACACCCTATAAGTTGATAAGTATCAACGAGATAATCCTATCACAACATAGATTGGGCAGCAGTGTTCAAGTAGGAAGACGAAGAACAATTCTGGTCACAAATCGGCCGCTTTTTTAAACATGGACTAGGGAGAGTCTAACGTTGAGCTTCCATGTTAGACTCAAGTAGTACCAATGCCAAGAACGCGTGCTTTAGACGCCAGCAGCGAGAGCTAACATGGTCCTATGTTGATCCACGACTGCGCTTGGGTTGGCAGCCCTGAACCAGGGAGATCATATATTGGGGGACGGAGAGCGGGAGAGTCATTTGTCTCCGCGCCCTGCTACCGATAAGTGGCGAGAACAACAAAACACAGCATACCATATATGAACCTATATTCTTCATTTATTCACTTTATTACCCACATTTTCCTTGATCTTCATAGCTCTTCCCATTATCGGGAGTCAAGATTCTCATGGTCATGTTATAGTTATTATTTAGTTGCACAACTAATGATGCCTTAATCACTAGTTGATAGTTGATAGTTTGATAGTTGATAGTTGATAGTTGACTAGTTTTTTAGTTGATAGTTGGAGTATGTGAGAGAGAGAGAGATCATGCATGAGTGAGAGGACAGTAGGATGTGAGAATGAGGTGGATAGATGTGTGGAAATGGGAGACTTCTGCCGTGGCCTCCCTGTAGAGGGATGTAAGGAACCGCTGTTAGCGTAGACTAGACTATTATGACCAAAAAGAGAATAAATGTCTCCTCTGTTTCCATTAATTAAATGCAAGTGCTGCTGTATAGTCGTATAAGTGAGTGACTATTATATTGCTGATAGTCTGGACTCGGCGGGCGAGGAGAGATAAACAAACGATCAACTTAAGACTAATCCCCCCCGGAAAATTTTTAGAAAACGGAAATGCCTGTCTAGAGCCACGGTTAGTCTTAGGTTAGCCGAAGTCCACGTTTAAAGAATCGGCCGGCGTTTTCGTTTTCTTCGTTCCGTAGTGTCAGAATGTTTCATTGTTTCACGCATATAGTGCACCAATACTTATTTTACCCATAGTACATCCTTCCAAGCTCTCGTTCTCGTCCGGTACCCCAGCAATGAATGACAAGCTTATTCTCTCTGTCCCTCCTATCCAATACACACACACGCACACACAGACACTTCCACACCACGGACTAACCGTCCGTGTGGCTCAGTTGGTTAGGGTCCCCGGCATCATTCTGTGGTCCGGCGTTCGATCCCCGACCCCGGTCATTCCCGGGGATTTTTCCACTGTGAAATTCGGGGGGTACTATCCCCCTTGAGCAAGGGGATGGGGGTGTGTGGTGTGTGAGGTCCCAGCATTGCCCAAAGATCGGTAATAATGAGCTCCAAGCTCGCACTGATAGGGTGAAACTGGCGATCGCGAGCCAGCTCACGTGGAGAAGACCATGGGTGAATAACACTTCCATACTTGAGTACTATCGTTTCAATATGCTAGAACATAAGTTTTAACCTGAATAATGCTTTAGCTAATAGTACATACAATATGTTTGAGACATTGAACAGAGATAAAAATAATCAGAAGCCTTTACGTTTCAAGACTACATATACATATAAGCATTAGGTAATGAATCACCTAGACTAATGTCATTATATGATTTTTGGAACCATAGTGTCACTCATTGATATTTCTTTTATGTGGTGTATATTATTAATTTATGGCACAGGTTCAGTTGTACAATTACATCACCGCTAAGTGTTTCTGATTCGCAGTTTTGGCCTTTCCCCCACCATACACATGTTTACTAGGGCTAGTAATAACTACTGTAATGTTCCCTGTGAGGTGTATCGTCCCGCCATTCAAGCGTGTTGACGTCTCTCCAAGGGGTAGGGCGCCACAAGAGTCTAGCAGCGTGTTGCTGGTTTCCCTGAAAACATCCCCGTTTCACCTGTGATTCAAAATCTCGTATAACGCTGTACTCGTTACCGTAGTCGTGATGAACAGTGTTGGAGTTGAGGTTGATGCAGTGGCGAGGTGTGTCAGCGTGCCCGTTGGTGTCTGCGATCTGTATGCGAATATCCCTTTGATCAGCCTTGTCTTGTCCGTAGACCCAACTATTATGGAAGACTAATCTTTCTTGCCGTAGTCCAGATAGGCGTAACATGGGCCTGGGTATTAGCTCATTGGCGTATGTGTACTCAGTCACAGGCGGGTGAGGGCTCTCTCGTATGGAGGACGGTGAGGTGTCGGACACGACCTGTGTGGGTATGAAGGGAACTGTTTGTCTGGAGGAAGATGATCATTACGTGATGATGAGGTGATGGCTGTATGATGGACAGCTCATGACCACTAATTACAGGTATATTGTTGTGCAAAAATTAAAAGAAAAGTTTGAGTTTTCATAATCGAAGACTTTTAAGCAAAGAACACGTACCTTGACGTAAATCCTTCTTCTTCGTCTCTTGAAGAACAAAAGGAGGAAGAACGTGATGAATATTATTAAAATGATGAAGGCGAACAAGCAGAGAGTAATGAACTCAAACACTGATATCTCCAATATGCTGTCACCACTACCCAAGGGGATAGTGGTGGAAGGTTCTTCGGTAAACAAATGAGTTGCTGTCGTAACTTCCTCACTGGACAACGCCATAAAATTTGTGGTCGTACTAGATAAATGAGGTGTAGGTGTTAGTACACTATATGAGTTAGTGGTTGATGCAGTTATCGTGGGCATAGTGATGGTGGTCGTAGATCCCATAGTGATGGTCTTTGGCACAGTGGTCGTTGGTGTGGTAGTGGTGGTCGTTGGTACAGTGGTCATGGGTGTGATAGTGGTGGTCGTTGGTACAGTTGTCGTGGGTGTGGTAGTGGTGGTTTTTGGCACAGTGGTCGCGGGTTTTGTACTGGTTGTCTTTGGTACAGTAGTGGTGGGTGTCGTAGTGATGGGCGTTGGCACAGTGGTCGTGGGTGTGGTAGTGGTTGTCTCTGGTATAGTGGTCGTGGGTATGGTAATGATGGTCGTTGGTACAGTGGTCGGGGGTGTGGTACTGATGGTCGTTGGTGTAGATGTCGTGGGTTTGGTAGTGGTTGTCGTTGGTACAGTGGTCGTTGGTGTGGTAGTGATAGTCATTGGCACAGTGGTCGTGGGTGTGGTAGTGGTGGTCGTTGGCACAGGGGTTGTGTGTGTGGTAGTGGTGGTCGTTGGTGCTGTGGTCGTGGGTGTGGTAGTGGTGGTCGTTGGTACAGTGGTCGTGGGCGTGGTAGTGATGGTCGTTGGCACAGTGGTCGTGGGTGTAGTAGTCGTAGTGGTAGTCGTTGGTATAGTGGTGATAGTTTTTGTGGTGGTAGTTGGTGTTGTAATAATAGTTGTTAGGGTAACAGTGATAGGTATAGTAGTGGTAGTTGTAGATGTAGTACTGGTGGTCGTCAGCTCATTGGTCGTAGAAGTATCAGCAGCCGTAGTTTTTTCGTACTCTCCTTTGTAGATCTCCACGTACTCGTAGCCCACAGAAGACTCGGCATTCAGTCCGTTCGCGCAAAGTTTTATTTCTTCATGCTGTTGTGGTGAAGGAATGGTATTGGTACATAGGGTGGCAGGGGCAATGCTTGGTTTCATAGGCTATTGACACTGGACAATATTAATGAAATTGTGTGTGTGTGTGTGTGTGTGTGTGTGTGTGTGTGTGTGTGTGTGTGTGTGTGTGTGTGTGTTCATTACATACCGTAGTCCAGGTAGGGCACGTTCGATGTAGGCGAGTCAAAGTCCAGCGTCCCGAGTTCTTTTCACACAGATCAAGCCCCTTCTCTCCGATGGCGCAGGAATAAAAAGTAAGTTCTGGGTTATGGTTATCGCACCAGAAAGAAATGTAGACAGTTAAGGAGGGTGATTTATCCAACATAATTTTCATGCAGTGATATCCAGAACTGTCGAAGAGGAAGGCGCCTCCACTGCTTGGCCCCCCTGGTGGTGGGGGGATATTATACTTATTTGGCACATCGGAATAAGCCATAATCTGGAAGCCTTCTTTAGATATGTCCGTAAAGTTATGGTGGTCATAACGGAGACCTGCAACCAGACTGACCCAAATCAGCTGAATCACCCTCTTCATCTAACTGTAGCTGCGGTTCCTCGATTTATATCCAATTTATAAATATTGTGGCTACATCAGGTGTCAGTGAAGTTGAGGGGACCCTGATGTACCTATCTACACTGGCTTCACTTCACGGAATGACCGGTGATGCACTGACATACGATTGACATACCTACCCTACGGCTGTGATATGAGAAGATATGTAAAGCCCAAGGGATTTCAAAAGATTTTCCGGAGTAACGGCACTTAACCCTAAAAATAAGATAATGAGAGTTATGCAAATGGTGAGTCGGCCTACACAAGGTAGCGTTCATTTACGTAATACCTGATACAATTTATGTTTAATTTATTAGTTTAAGGTGAACACGCAATTCCATTCGTGTAGTTGCACACAACTGTCAGAAAAATAATGGGTCAGAAATGAAGTTTTGCGCAACAAAGTTTGAGAGAATGAGATGATATCAGTTATATCATTGAAGGAAACCGTAGTATTGGAATAATTGAAAGAAAGCAATGATGAAAGTTGGAAGAAGCTTGCTGTGCAGATAATTTTAATGATGAGTCATATTAATTCGTATGTTGCACGATATGAAACACATTGTATATTGACGTATTTGTGTGTGTGTGTGTGTGTGTGTGTGTGTGTGTGTGTGTGTGTGTGTGTGTGTGTGTGTGTGTGTGTGTGAACGCGCGCGCGTGCGGGCCTGTGTGTGTGCACACATGCATTTTTTTCTCCTCTCGCGAGGACAAATTGAGTAAAGGCCCTCGTCGTTACAAAAATAATGTTGAAGTTTCTACTTGCGTACATAATGTAGACTGAGCGGCGCAGAAAATAGGATATCGTATAAGTCAATCATTCATCCTCAGCCTCGCCTTATCACCTTTCATGACGTAACACTCACCTTGGCGGGTGGCGTGGCCTGCTTGCCGGAATTTCGTGAGAAGTGAAAAGTGTAAAGTGAAATGGTATGTTATGTTTTGAGAAAATGTGTGTTAGGTCAAGGCTTCCTGAACTACCGAAGGATTGTGACTAGAACCAACAAGTGCTTGTGGGCCCTTCGGACCCATGTAGCCATGGACCCATGTAGCCATGGACCCATGTAGCCATGGACCCATGTAGCCATGGACCCATGATGTTTGTGGTAGCAGTATATATTCGACAACAATGTGAGTGCAAATGCCAATCGTGTTGTTGCTGTCGTTGGTCACTGGCCAAAGTGTCTTGGTGTAGACCACCTATCACCACCGACTGGTGGTAGGTGGTCTACACCAAGACACTTTCCACCAAGACAAGACACTAAGACTCTACAGCGAGACCTCTACTGATTCGGGCCCCGCTCGCCACGCGGGACTGAGGGGCCCACCAGGGGCGGGGGGGGGTACCTTCCTCTCTTATCTCTCCTCATATCCTCATCCTCATTCACCCGAGGACACACACCAGCCAGGCCCCCCGGCAGGTGTTACACGCCCTTCCCCAAGGGGAAATTTTGTTCCCTGGAGCAAAATTTTCTTTCAGCCCACGTAGTCCACCCGGGGGCACTGCCAAATACCCGGGGGTACTGCCACAGCCGCCGACACATCTCCTCCTCTCTCTCCGGGGACAGATGTTGCAATTTCTCCCTGAGGGCCTCCTGAATGTTGTTCTCCCACAGTCCGACAGGAACAACGTCTCCAAAGCCTGGCTCCTCTTCCGCACCAAGCGTCAGGACCAAGGGTACCCCCTCCTCCGGGCTTACACCTTGTCCCTTTGGCGGTGGCCGCTCACCCAAAGGAGCCTCACCACTCTCACCATCCCTAACTCCCTCTTCTTCTCCACCCCCCACCACCGGCAGGCCATCACACACCTCCTCCTCCTCCTCCTCTCCTATCCCTACACTCTTCTCCTCCCGCCCTCTAGCGAACAGGGGCTTCAAGGTCTCGTCCTCCTGCTGCTTGCGGCTTAATTCAGTCTACCCGATTGACATCAACTCCTTGGAGAACAACGAAGTAGAGGGTGAAGTGTTAAGTCGAGCACCAGGCAGTAAATCGCCGCCATTCCTCGTGCTCCCTCGGGTGCGCCTGGCCAGGGAATCAAACTCTTCCTCCTCCAGAACGAGACCCTGAGTGTCGGGTGTTTCAGGTGGTGACCCTGTAGGCATACAGTCGGCCCCAGCATCCTGACCCGGCGAAAGGCTGGCTTCAACCTTGCCTCCGGTGCACTCAGCAGGGTGGTGCGCATCAGACTTAACACCAACGCCCTCACTCTCCCCACCCTCTACAGTAGCACCCCATCTTTCCTCAGGTTCCTCCGGCAGCCCTGTGTTTCTACAGTCGGCCCCAGGATCCTGACCAGGCGAAGGGTTGGCTTCAACCTCGCCTCCTGTGCACTCAGCAGGGTGGTGCGCGTCAGACTTAACACCTACGCCCTCACTCTCCCCACCCTCTGCAGTAGCACCCCATCTTTCCTCAGGTTCCTCTGGTAGCCCTGTGTTTCTACAGTCGGCCCCAGGATCCTAACCAGGCGAAGGGCTGGCGTCAGCCCCACCTCCGGTGCACTCAGCAGGGTGGTGCGCGTCAGACTCAACACCGACGTCCTCACTCTCCCCACCCTCTGCAGTAGCACCCCTTCTTTCCTCAAGCTCCTCCAGGGGCCCTGTCTTACTACAGTCGGCCCCAAGAACCTGAGAGGATGGTGGGCTAACTGTAGCTCCACTTCTGGTGTACCCCGCAAGGTGCGACCCGTTGCCCTCCCTACCGGCGCTTTCAGCCTCTACCCCCCTTGCGGTGACACCCTTCTCTCCAAGTTCTTTCTCTGGTGACCCTGATGTATTACAGTCGGTCTCAGGAACCTGACAGGACACCGGCACGTCCTTATCCACAGCCTTCTTGGCCATGGACCTCGTGACGGCACACACGCGGAGTGAGGCTTCAACTACCCCGCACCCGTTCTCCACACCAGCCGAGGCCTCAAAGGTCTCCTCTGGGACCGCGACGGGGGGCGTAGGTGAAGGAAATACCCTAGCTCCCGCCAAGTCATTTCCCAGCAGGAAATCTACCCCGTCCACTGGCAGAACATCCACGACAGCCACGTGAGCTGCAGCTGTCACAATAGGATAAGCCAGCTCCACAGGCACACAATCATAGTACTCCGTCGAGTTCATCCCCCGACAGAGCACGTAACACCCTGTGCTAACGTTTCTTCCTGTCACATTCCTGCACACTGACTGTTGTGCACCCGTGTCTCGAAACACCGTGACTGAATAACAGGAACCCTCAATCTTTACCGTGCCTTGACACATGAAGGGCTTACACCAGTCCAGGGTAGACTTCCGAGAGAGCTTATCTGGGGGCTACGTTAACCGGGAAGACACATCACTGGCCTCTACCAGTGGAGTGCCTTCCTGGCGGCTCCCCAGTGTACCTAAGGCCACAGCGCCACTCTTGTCCTCCTCCAACCCTCTCCCGCCCCCTTGGCTGGACCCAACAATCATGGCCACTGGCTTGGCAAACTGAGTTGCCTTCCACTTAGCACAGTTCATCTTGATGTGACCTGTCTGCTTATAATAGAAGCAGGTTACCTTAGGACTAGATGAAAAACTCCTAAGCTTCTCTCCGTCCTTACCTTCCTTGTATTGACAGGCGGTCTTATTTACAGAGGCTGCTCCTCCAGCAGTCCTCTCCCGAGAGTACGGAGTAGTACAACCCACCTTAGGTACCGACCCTCGTAGAGCTAAGACTGTCATCGGCCCACGTTGCCGCCTCCTGCAAACACTTAAAGCGTTTCTCACTAATCTTGGCACCTATGTCCTTGTCAGCTATGTTGGTAAAGTGCTCCATGAGAATTAACTCCTTGAGGTCTTTGAGGGAGTCCACATCCTCACGCATTAGCCACTTGCCAAGAGTTTCCTCCAGATACCTAGCACAAGTCACGTAGGTGTCTGCCGGCCTTTTCCGAGCACCTCTGAATTGCAGCCAGTATGCTTCTGACCGAAGTTCATACACCTTGAGGATGGATGTCTTAAATTCATCATAATCCTCCAGGTCATCCACGTCCATGCGATCATACGCCTCCAGGGCTTTTCCCTGCAACACATTAGCTACCAGTCCAACCCCACCGCTCACGAGGCCACTCAAACTCTCGAGCCTTCTTTTCAAACCTCCTAAGCCACTCTGTCACCTTTGCCTCGTCAAAAGCTGGAACTAGCTTGAGACTTCTAGCGAGCCTCATCTCGGCAGTGTCTTCCCGCGTCGGCACCTGAGGCGACATACGAGGGGCGGCAGTGAACTCCAAGCGAGACTTTTCCAGCTCATACTGCCTCTGTATCTCCGCTTCCTCAGACTGCCACTGCCTTTCCGCTTTTCTCTCCTCTGCCTCCAAATTCCTCAATTCCAGCTGCAACAGGGCCTCCGTCGACAACCCTCCCTGGTATACAGGCGTGGAATGCATTATACCGGGGTGGTCACCACGGCCACCCGCCAGACGAGGGAGCGAACTGTGGGGTGGGACGGGCGGTAACGACACGTGCTCGGGAGACGTTGGTCGGGAACCCTCTCGTGAACCAACAGGAGACGGCATAGTGGACTAGGCTGCGCTCAACTGACGTGCAAAAGACAACACAAAACAACACATAACGTATTACACTTCAAGACAGTGTTAACGTAGGAGCACACTTCAAGTATCCTGGCAAGGTCGCCACTGTTAAGACTGCGGCCTCTGGCGCAACAGACTGTTCACTAAACCGTGAACCGATAGAAGCCCTCCAGCTTCTATCCCGAGAGAGAGAGGGGCCGTAACCCTCCCTTCTACTCTCCTGCTCAAATACAAACGTATACTACCGATTACAGCCTAGGCTACTGACAGGCCCGGCTGTATCACTAAACAAACAAGAGTGAGAGCACCCTCTGCTCTCACCTCCCCTCTAAGTGATACTTGAAGAGATATGCTACGTAACGCTTCAAAATGCTACCGCGATTGTATCTATGGGCGGTTAAACAGTGGTGATGGAAAGTTCCTCCCTGTTACGTTATTACTGGAGTGCACCTCCCACCTTTCTCATCCCACTGCCCAGAAGGACGGGAAACTGGTATTCGTGTTATGAGCTGGCCTCGCAGAACAAAGGTTAATTAGTGTACAGGCGATGTGTGTGTGTGTGTCAGTGTCGCCTGTGCTAGTCAAAACTCCAAAACACGGTAACCATTCGTTTCCCGCCTTCCGTCCGTTAATAATAAACTTAGCACGTTGTCAGCCTGAAAGCCTCACTCAAATGGTGTAACCAAACGTGTAGTTAATCCAACGCAAGAAATACTACAACTTAAGACACCCTCTAGCTATTCACTGACTCAAGGGAATGCAGGGTAAACTTCCTACACAAAGATTCAACAACTACCATAACGCAGAAACTCAACGACGATGGATAGCAATAGGCTGCGGAGTAGAGCGGCACGTGTGTTCGCTATTACGGCCAGACCTCTACTGATTCGGGCCTAGTGTTGCCACCTCGGGAAAAATATTATGTACCGTACGCTTCACTGAAAATGTAAACTGTTCGTACCACAAAATATTACAAAATGTACCACAACCTGTACCCCTTTCTATTTTATGAAAATATGATTGTTAATAAGCTAATATACAAAAAATCCTTGAAATCAATGCGTCAAAGGAAAACATCAGTTTTTTTAATTCAATTTAGTTGATATTAAGAAATAATTTGCCTGTGCTGAAATGACAAACCCGTTAACATCTAAAAACGGCTGAAAATCATTATTATTACCTATCATGTTCTCGTAGTTCGAACAAAATCATCTAATATATGCGTATGTTCTTCAGGAATACCATTAGAAAAAAACTAGGATAATAGGCTGCCTGCCTGGAGGGTGGACAATTTATTATCTTTTTTCCAAAATTATTTGCAGTGCAACTTAGCATGACTTATGGCTCGTTGGGCTGAGTACTTTGGGCAGTTGTTCACGGTGGACCCTCCAACTGAGCAGCTTCACACCACTGGGTTACAGGCAGTGGATGCCGATCCTCCCATTGACGAAACCGCACCCTCTCTTGACGAAGTCAAAGAGGCTGTAGCAAAGTTGAAGGGCGGAAAGGCAGCTGGTGTTTGTAATATCAGTGCGGAGCTCCTCAAAGCTGGGGGTGAGGCCATGATCCGCGGGTTGCATGCTGTCCTGACTGCCGTGTGGCAATCAGGTACCATTCCTCCTGACTGGAAAAGGGGGCTGGTCGTCCCTATCTGGAAAGGGAAAGGGGACCGTCAGGACTGCAACAATTACCGCGGTATTACACTGCTCAGCGTACCAGGCAAGGTGCTTCCCCATCTATTGCTGACACGAATTCGCAGTCATCTGGTGAAGCATCAGAGACCTCAGCAGTCTGGATTCACGCCTGGTAAGTCAACAACGGACCGTATCCTAGCGCTTCGTGTCCTGGTGGAACGCCGACGTGAGTTTCGACAGGGGATGCTTGCAGCCTATGTTGATCTCAAGAAGGCGTTTGACTCAGTGCATCGTGAGTCACTCTGGGATCTTCTGCCACTTCGAGGGATTCCTGCAAGGACTATTGGTTTGATAACTGGTGTCTGTATTCTGGGACTGCGAGTGCTTTGAAGTGTGGGGCAGGTGTATCCAGCTTCTTTCCTGTGAATACTGGAGTGAGGCAAGGGTGCGTCCTTGCCCCATCACTTTTCAACGCTTGTATGGACTGGGTATTGGACAAGGTTGTAGATCAAAGTGATTGTGGAGCATCCGTCGGCAACACCAAGATCACTGATCATGTTTTTGCCGATGATGCAGTAATCTTTGCTGAGTCGCTGGAGGTCCTGGTGATGGCTCTCGAGGCGCTGCACGAGGAGGCAAAGCCTTTGGGACTTGAGGTCTCCTGGCTCAAGACCAAGGTCCAGGTATTTGGAGACTTACTAAATGAAGCAGTACAGTCTGTTCATGCGTGTGGCGAGGACATTGAGATCTTGGAAAGTTTTACATACCTTGGTAGCGCAGTCCATAATGACGGCGGGTCACGTCAAGAAGTCTTACGACGGATTGGCATAGCCCACGGTGTTATGGACTCGCTCAGCGGGAGTATTTGGCGTTATCGGTACCTGTGCAGGAGGACAAAGATCCGGATCTTCAAGTCGCTTGTGATCCCTGTCTTACTCTATGGTTGTGAGACATGGACACTAAATAGTGACTTGAAGAGACGAATCAATGCCTTTGGTAATAAGTGTCTTCGCAGAATCATGGGGTATCGCTGGGATGATTATGTGTCAAATCAGCGATTGCACCGTGAGACTGAATCGAGGCCTATTACCTGCATATTCCGTCAGCGCCAACTTCGGCTATATGGGCATGTGGCACGCTACCCTGAAACCGATCCTTCCCATCGGGTTGTATCTGTAAGAGACAATCCGGCGTGGAGGAGGCCAAGGGGGCGCTCACAAGGCTCGTGGCTGGGGCAAGTTGATGGTTATTGTCGAGAACTGCTTGGTATGGGAAAGGAGCCTGCATGGGAACTCGCGCGTGGTGACCCCCGGGAGTGGCGTCGTAGGGTGGGCGAGGCGACGCGCCCCCCGGCGTATGCCCCTACTGATTGATTGATTGACAGTCTTCAAGCAAATGAGGCACTGTGCCTATCCAAAGCGTTCAGTGAAAAAGTACTTCTCCCACTCAGGGTTGAAGGCCCGACACTCGAGGTCCACTTTCCTCTTCTTAACAATGGACCCATTTACTCTACTTTAGGTAACGATAGATTGGAAATCTTCAAGAGTCATATAGTAGGGCAGTATGCTAAATTTTTTCGATGTAACAGTTTTTTTGATATACAGCCATTTTAAGGGGGCAAATTTGTGCGCCCCAAAACGCCCGGGCGCCATGTTGTGCGGAAACAACGCGGGTTGTCAAGCGGCCGCGCGGGCCGCTCCACGTAACTTTAAACAGCATTCCCCTCTACCGCAAGATGGCTAATAATTCCCCTTCAAGTTTTGTGGAAGGTTTCACTGTGTTTTGTGAATTATATGTTGTATTTTTAAGGAAAAAGGATTACCAAAGGGACAAGTGACCCATGAAAAGGGAAAGTGATGACTTTCGGCACGAAAACTCCTGAAAAGGGCCCAAAATGAACCTACAATACATGAGCCTACAGTGACAGATAGACAAATTATAGAAAACAGATGAATGAGAGCGCCTTCCACCGCACACCACACACATCATGGACGAACCATAGCAGAACGGGTAAAGAGAGCGCCTTCCACCTGCACACCACACATTCATAGACGAATCATAGAAAAAAGGGTAAAATGGACGCCTTCCACCACAAACACATACAATCCTTAAAGGGGCACACTGCACCTTCCCCCAAAAATCACACACAAAATAATTAAAATTAATATTTTATGTTATATATATATTTTATATATATATATATATATATTTATATAGATATATATATAATAATATATAAATTATATATAATTTTATTATATATATAAAATAATATTATATTATATATATAATTATAATATAAATAAATATATTATAAAATATTTTATATATATATTTTATATTTTGGGTAGCCGTAGGCCCCAATGAAAAGTCAATAAGATTTTTCAAATTTTTGGCAGGTTTTTTCTTTTTAAATTAATTTTTAAGGTGGTTTCCTCTTCAACTTTTTGGTTTGAGCATTCTTGTAGTAAAAATGGACTTTTAATTTATTGAAAAACAAGCTTAAAGGCGATTTTCATAGTAAAATTGCTCAAATGCACAAATGGAATTAGATAAATCGTCTTAAAAATTTCCTTTTTAAAAAAGGAAATTTGGGCATGCCAAATTTTGAAAAAAAGAATTTTTTTAACGGGTCCCCTAACCGGGTACCAAAATATTTTGGTTTGGGGTTACGAGGGGAGGGAGGAAAAGCCCAGGGCGATGGTGCCCAAAGCAGGGAAAACTCCCCCAAGGGTTGTCAGGGGGGAGAGTGTGGGTGACAGGGACCCATCGGGAAGGTACCTTTGGCACTTTGTACCAGAGGCCCCCGGTGCCCCCTAGAACCGCTTTAAGGTGGTCGGCTCTCAGATCTGCTGGGGAATACGACTCCCCCGACCCCGGGGATCGTACTGCAAGGGACTCAACGGGCCAACAGGGGGTGGAAGGGGGTTCACGCCCATTTGGAGAAATGCGGGGACGCAAGCTCTTTGGAGTATATGCGTGTTGACACAACGAGTTTGCCCCGCGCCCTTATCACCGCATCGACGGGCCTCTTCATCACACTGGTTTCACAGGCCCAGGTCAGTCTGCTGTCCGCGGAATGAGAGCAGTACAACGCGAGTTAAGGGGAGTGCCGGGCGTAAAGTCTCACGGAAAACCGGGAGTATACCGGGTTAAACATGCCCACTGACCAGCGGGTCCCACCACTGGTCCGGTGTGAAGGGGGGCGTTCTCCCGTCCGAGCTGCGGGAGATCGTGTGGGAAAGGTGCCCACTCCAGATGGCTCCCACGCCCATCGCTCGTGTACATGGGGGCCCAGAAAGCATGGGGCTGACTGGCAAAAAACTAAACACCCGGGAAATCCTAGTCAAGTAGCTACAGGTGTACTTCAACTCTACTACGACATAAAGGGTTCCCCACAACTAGAGGACGGCCCAAAAGCCATCCTCACGCGCTTAAGTGATGAGGTCGCCCCCCAAAAAGGGTCCAAAAAAGCGTGCCCTTTCTACTGCGGACAGGGCAGGTTGCACACTCAGAATGTGTCCTCCTCCGCGATGGCGAGTCAGAAGAGGACGCCCGCGGTTCCCCTAGACCCGATTTTGAAGCTGGGGCTGGTGAGGAGATGGGGACCCATTTAAAGACCTCGCATCCACCCAGTGAACTTTCAGCCACCAGTTGCAACCTGATCAGCGGGCGCCGGCCAGGTACACGAGCCGGCTTCCCCTGTTCACTGTCCGGGGATCAATCCGGGAGATCCTGGCAACCGTACAGGTTCCGGAGTTCTCTATCCCCCACTCAGAACCCCGGAAAGAGTCTGAAGCGGGTTACAGAGGCTGCGGCAGAGTGGGGGGGCAGCAGGCCGGACGGGTTCCCGGGCTGGGGCCCCCACCAGGGGAGACCACCCCGTTTAGGTCAAAGAAGGAATATGGAACGTTTTGGGCCCAACGTGAGGCGTGACACGGGTGAGTAGTGCCTGATAAAACCAACTAATCAGAAAAGTTACCACGCTATCATTTGGAACTATATTGGTCAGATGCAATACACCCCAAACCCGGACTTGCTACTCATTTAAGCATTTTTCGATAAGGTGCAATATAAAAGTGCGATTTTGCATAGAAAGAATTGCTCAAATGCAAAAATGGAATAAGAAAAAATCGTCTTAAAATTTCCATTTACTAAAATTGGGCATCCCAAAGTTGAGAAAAAATTTTTGTTATAGGGGCGTACCCTAAATTTATTTTTGTGTGTGTGTGTTGTGTGTGTGGAAGGGCAGTGGCTCTTGATCAATTGTGTGTTGTGGGGTGGAAGGGCTCTCACTCATACAGTTTTTCTATGAGTTCGTCAAGAGTACATAAGAAACCCTAGGGCCCTAATGAAGGGGAAATTCACATCACTACATACTCTGTAGTTTCAAGGCCTCTTTAGCTTCCTTATTTTTTAATGTTTTTATGTTCTTTTTGATGCTTTCCGTCCACTGCATTGCACAATAAAACCCCCGCCCGGCGTGTGTTGTGTAGGTGTGTGCAGGTTTTGTGTGGGGGTTTTTTCTACTTCATCCTGTGAAAGCAGAAAATTTAATTAAAAGGGGAAAGATGAAAACCATATGTATCAAAAAAGTAAGAGGAATTTTTCCCCCACGCCTCATTCCTGAAACACTTTGGCTTATATTTTAAGCCAGTAGTAATTAAAACTAGCGAAAAGAGGTGAGAAAGGGGATTTTGGTTAGGATAAAATTTTAAAAAGGACCGACGTTCATTTAGTTAATCGCCTGTGGGGGGGATATTCTCGCCCTTGGGAAAGGTTGTTAAGAAAAGTTTTTTAACTAGAGATTAGACATGACTTACTGGTGATTTTTTTTTGTTGACCGGATAAGGAAATGTATTACTTTTTATAGGGTCCCAAGGTAACCAAAGGGCTGGTTTTTTGGCGGGCCAGGGGGGCCAAAACGCCACAAATTTTGCAGAGGGGGCAACTACAAAATTTTACAGCCAGCCGTGTGAGGACAAAAGGGGAAAGAAGGAAATAAAAAATATGAGAGGGGAAAAAGTTGGAAGTGGGATAGCTACTATCATTATATTAGGATGACGACTTGAGCATTAGCATGGTATCGTTTAAGGGTAACAGTGCGCGAAGTTTCCAGAATAAAACTAGATTTGGATACGATTGAGCATTACATGTGGGGTATCGAATGGGTGACATGCAACCGAATTTCCAAAAAATAGTAAAATATTAGGAAACGACTTTAGCTTTTGCGTGCGTATCGCTGGGAGGGAAGGAAACTTTAAAATTAAGGAAATTGTGAATTATAAAAATTACCAAGGGGGCAGTAAAAATTTTAAAAAATTATATTTGAAATATTTAACCCCTTGTTTCAGTTTTTCCAACCAGTCCTTTCATTTTTTCTTAAATCTTTTTTTTTGTATCTTTATATATTTTTTCCCCCCTTAATTGGGTGGGGGGCAGCGAGTAACAGGACTGTTTGGTACACTCCCCCAAGGGGGGCACTACAAATGGGAACAAAGGGTAGTGGTCATTTTGCCGTAATTTTGTGGCACGGTTTGGATCCTTTATGGATCCGCGTACCCCGTGCGATTTCGCCTTGTTTGTTTTTTTCTTTTTTTTAAATGCCAGTTTCCTATGATCACTACGTCGTATGGGTGTGCCAGATTAGGGGTACATATAGGTATAGAGTAGCGTTAGTGACTAAGACTATTCGCTCAGACCCTGGAGGAAATACTAACATAACAGTATTTTTAAAAGGCCAGATGACAGGGAAAGCGGTAAACAGCACAACTATCAAAATGGGGGGTATGAGGCTTTTGGAGGGGCCCGGGGCACCCCCCTAAATATAATAAAAGGGTAAAACATGTTTAGCTTGGAAACGCTCCCAGAATAAAACAATTCGGAGGGTTGTCGGGGTTTTAAAGCCACCGTGGAACCCAAAACTAGTTGGAAAAAAAGGGGAAAAACATTTTTTTTTTTTTTACGGAAGGAAATTTTTTTTTTAAGATGGAGGTTTAAAAGGTTTTTAATGAGGATTTGGGGTTTTTTCCAAAAGGAAGCCAAAGGGTAGCGAGCTTAAGAAGGAGGGTCCGAAAAATGCGAGCAGTTCAAGTGGATGAGTCAGCTAGAACAAGAATGGAAAGAACGAAGAGAAATCTTGAGTTATTGTTGAAATAAGGGGGAGGAAAGAAACCAGGAGACCAGTGGGGCTTGTTAAAGCCTCGAGATGTAAGTCGACCTCGGGGGTTTAAAGGTTTGAAGCAGAGGGAAGGTTGACGTTTTTTCCTTTTCCCGGGAGAAAATTGTTTGAGGACTTTGGGGGAGAATTTGTACACTTAACACCATCTGAGGCCAGTGAAGGATACGTGCTTTTATAATGACAGAAGTTTAAACTCTCGTGAGAAAAAGATTTTTTTTACCCCTTTCTCCGTGATAGAAGAAAGAGAGGAAGAAAGGTCCCCCAGAAAGAATGTAAAGGTTAAAAAATTTTGCTTTTGAGGGGGCAACAATTTCACAGAACACTAAACCGCTAGTAGTCGTAAGACCCGAGGGTTGCTTGGGGTCTGAGCTTTTTCGAGGGTGATAGACGCAGGGTATGTATGCCTCGCAAAAAGGAGGTGAGCTTACCCATATTGAGGGTTGGGGTAATCCCGTCGTGATTTCTCCCTACGCCCCACGCCTAGGGAAAGGGGGAAAATGGAAATTGACCATCCAACTAGAGGCGAGTCGTTGGCTCTTAGGGGTTTCGGCCTTAAAAAATAAGAGAGGAATGAGAATTCCATTTCAAGGGAGTAAAAAAATCATCAAAATTTAAAATGAGTATTTCCCCAAACTGGGCAAACTACTCTTTGGGGAGGAAGTGTAAATTTAAAAATACAACTATCTCATTTTGTTGTAAAATTTTTTGGAAAAATTGGAATTTCGGGATGAGAATATTTGTTTGAGTAATAGAAAAATCCAAGAAAATTTTTATGAAAATTTTGATGTATTGATAAAAAAAAAAAAATTTTTTTGTTTTTGATATCCGGAGGGTGTTTTATGAGGATGAGGCATAAGGAAAAAAAAATTTTTTTTTTGGGGAAGGCTAGTAACGCGAGAAATTACATTAAATTTGGGGGAAAAGTAATAAAATAAGTTCAATAAGCTAACGAGGAATTTTTCCCCCAAACCCCATTCCTGAATCACGGTTAGGTATATTTTAAACCAGTAGTAATTAAACACTAGGAAACGAGGTGAGAAAGGGGATTGTGGTTAGGATAATTTTTAGAAGAGCTCGACGTTCATTGTTTAAGTCGCCTGTGGGGAGGGGAAATTTTTTCCCCTTGGGAAAGGTTTTTGTTAAAAATGTTTGTTAATAGGGTTTTGACATGATTTCTGGTGGCTTTTTTTACCAGGAAATAAGAAATGTATTCTTATTATAGGGTCCCAAGTAGACCAAGGTCTGGGCTGTTGGCGGACCGGGGGCCAAGCGCTAAAAATTTGCAGAGGGGGCAATACAACGTCACAGCCCGCCGTTGGAAAAAAGAAAAAAGAAAAGAAAAATAAGTGAGAGGGAAACGTTGGAAAGGGGGTAACTACGTATACTTTTTTAGGATGACGACTTGAGCATTCGCATGCGTACGTTGAAGTGGTAACAGTGGGGACTGAAGTTACAGAGATATAAAAATAGATTTGGTGACGACTGAGCATTACAGTGGGGTATCTTATGGTGACAGTGCAACCCAGTTACCAAAAATAGTAAACTTATTTGGATAGACTTGACATTTCGCGTGCGTTCGCTGGGGGGAAGGAAGACTTTAAAATTAAGATAACTTGTGAATTAAATAATTTACCCAAGTGAGACAGTAAAGGGTTTTAAATATTATAATTAAAATTTTAAGCGTTGTCATTCAGTTTTCCAAACCCGTCCTTTCATTTTTCTTAAAACTTTTATTTTTTTTCATTCATATTTTTTTCCCACTTAAAGGGTGGTGGCAGCGGAACCAGGATGTAGAGTACCCCTCCCCCAAGGGGGCACTACATAATGGAAAAAAGGGGAGATGGTCATTTTGACCACTAAACTGCATACCAACAAAAACCAAACCCAACCTAGTACTATGTATACTACACACCACACAGTGCACACACCACACAAAAAACACAACACACACACAAAAACACACCGAGAAATGTGGTTCCCCCGGGGAATCCGCCTTAAATAGACATCCACCACTGTTTTCTTTTGTCTTTTCTTTGGACACAATATGAACACCTGGTGTTTTTAATCTTTGGGGGTTTTTCAGATTTGGGACAAAAAAAAAATAGTGTGTTCTCTATGTCCAGCTAAAGGGAGGGAAACGGGGGGGAAAAAGGGAAACTGAAGGGATGTTTGGCCTGTCTACTCCAACCAAACACAGCGCGTTTTCCCGGCCACGTATTTTTGGCCCCAAAAACGCTTTTGGGCCCTTTTGGCCCCAAAAAAAATTATGGTGCATTTTTTAAACAAAAGAATAGGTACAGTGTAAGCACATATTGCATCCCCGCTTCACAAACTCCGGTTTAGGTATGAGTAAACGGGTCCATTGCAGACATGATGATTGGCTAAAAAGAAAGGAAAAGAAAGAATAAGCACAAAGTGCGAAATAATGATCCGCATGTTAGACACGAATACATGCAAGACTTCTAGATGGTAGAAAAAATGTAAACAATAATTAAAATTACGATACAGACGTCCACACAGTATTTTGTGACAAGCATAGTGTTACGCCCCTGCGTTGGGCGTGGGCGTGCGTGTGTTTGAATGGGCGTGTTTGAGTGTGCGTGCATGTGTTTGAGTAAGGCTCAGTAAGCCATTGTCTGATTTGGGCGGGCGGACGAGACAGGACCTACCAATACGAATAACTAGTGAGCGTGAATGTGGTTGTGAGCTTGGAGAGAGAGAGAGAGAGAGAGAGAGAGAGATAGGAGAGAGAGGTAGCAGCAGCAGCAGCAGCAGCAGCAAGAAATGCACTTTATATTATCCACATTCCCTAATGATAAAAGTACATTTCAGACTAAGAAAGTTTGATGCATACGTCTTCTCAGTACGAACTCCTACGGAGACTGGCCGCTGGCGTGACTGTTAGTGGTGAGGGAAGACTGCTCATGGGACGTCACGTGTAATGCAGAGTTGCCAGATGCCACGATAGTGGCCAGGGCAGGAACCTAGCAACAAAGGTAGTTGCGCCAGCAACGACCATCTCTCCGAACTTCTTTTCCTAACGACGAAAGCTACAAAGCCTCCCTTTCGGTTTGTTAACGCGTCGAAGGCGCTGACCCGGCTAAGGCGAGTAATGACGTCCCTCAAGCGCGTCAAACAGCCACCAGCCAATTTACAAACAGTTTTTTAAAACTTCTCGGACCATCACAAGTCAGCGAACATATTTCCGGGCAAGAATTGCATGCCAGACTGCCTCTCCCCGCCTTTTTTCCCCGTCATCTCAAACTAATTCTCGTTTTATTCGGAATGCTTGCGTTTTAAGGAGTTTTAATGTATCAGATAGTAAGATGTATAAGTAAGGAGCCTGTGTTGCTAGTGTTTTGGTGGTAGAAGGTGTGTGTTTGGGTTGAAATAGTGAATATTTGTGATATGGGGAGGCCCCGCTGCAAGGCCTCTCCGTCACTCTGCCCCGCCAGCAGTCACCTCATCATAACATCTTTAAATCACCCTTATTTAAGGTGACACACGGTGCTACATTGATTTAGATAATGACAAGTATATATAACATCTCACCATAATCACTAAGTTGTATAATAACGAGTAATAAGACGTTTAGTTAATCCTGCCCAAACCTACAGTGGCGGAGGAGCTGGCGGCTCCAGCCACCACTCAAAACTTTTGAGTAAAAACCCGCAGTTATCCGCCTCACCTGTGCCTTCCAGAAGAAACGTCACTCCCACGCCTGTGATAGCACCATAGATATCACCAGGGATCATAGGATTCCTCAAGGGGTTCTCGCTCCCCTACTAAATATTACCAAAGACATCTATCTCCCTTGGTGAAGTTGGTGTTGATATCCACCTCACGGGCTTCATCATGTTGCTGCTGCTGCTGCCGAAGGCCGCGCTGCCAGACGTAGATGAGTCTCTTGCTTGTATTTCATCTCTTTACTCATATATATGAATATTATCCATCCAAATGCAATCATATGTCTACATTCACCTATAAAAAAGATATTTCATAGCATACCAAGCAATAATGAGCATGTCTGGAGACTTCCGACCTCTGCTAATACCGGTCTTGAGCAGTCGTTGGCCAGTGTGCACGTTAACGACGAAACCGACGAATTTTCCGCGCTGTGGGATCCGTCGTTGGACTAACGACCAAAAAAAGGTCTTTAAGTGTTTTGTGGTAGTCCCACGTCGGCGCCTCTCGACATGATCGCGTGTTGCCATGTAGTCATTTTCTCCCTGATGAATTTCCGTGGTGCTTCTGTGGTAAAAATCTCAGTCATACAAATTTGCCCCGCGCTACCCGCCGCGATCACGTCGCGAGGTGCCGACTTACTCATTTAGTTGGCTAGGCTGTTGCGGGCCGGAATGTTATATAAATATCAAGCAGGGGGACGGGCCATGAGTTCGGACTCTGCGGGCCGGATCTGGCCAGCCAGGAGGTTGCCGACCCCTGCTTTAAAGCCTTAGGGCCGTACTTTTAAAATCTTTCGCCAGTGCTGGCGAAAGCGTTTGCCAGGCGCTCAGTGATTTCTTACTTTTAAACGCCACGAGCGCTCCGCCAGGCGCTGCTCCGCCAGAATTGGCGTAGGAGAAGTATTGGAATAGCCTGGCGAACGTGAGCTCTGATGAGACCTCCCTCTCACCGGGCGATCAACATTTTTTGCATTCAGTCTATATTTTTTACAGTACTACTAAGCATTTCATGAGATAGCAAATCTATTGCGACGGTAAATATGTGTATGGCAAGTTTTTTCATTGAAAATACGTCATGTATATTATTTTCAAAACACCATCGAGGTTCCAACATAGCTGACAGCACCAGACCCCCCCCCCCCCCCCACCCCGAGGTGAGTGTATTTTGCCTTTACGTCCAATATATATATATTGGTTTAGGGACCATATTGCACATTATTATGTATACATTGGATGTTTTGGTGATGGCATCTTTACATGAGCTATATCGATCAGAGGCCTCTCACCCTCATAAGAATCTCAGTGAGACGTGATTATATCATTGTGCTCCCGCCACTTAAATATTTTATTTCTGTGGTACATCAGATAGAATTGATTTAGTTATTTTGCACAATATCAGGTTATGTTTTGGTGATGGCGTCTTTACATTGAGCTATGTCAGAGGCCTCTGACCCTCATATATATTACACGTGAGACGTCCTTATAATAGTGTGCTCCCGACACTGTAAATTAGTTTTATTTGGTAAATGTTTACACTAGGACCAGAATTCTCTACACATTTGGGAGTATGGTTTCTGTTTACCTTAATAGATTTTGAGAAACATTCTCCCAATGAGTTTCCGTCGCAAATCACTACTTTCGGAGATATAAGATGCTTTTAGTAGGAAGGAGAGTGTATAGGAGGGGGTGCAGTCAGTTCGTTCACAAGTTGTTTCGTACACCAGTAGATTAGTAGACCAAAAAGTTGTTTCGTAGTCTATATGAAACCATAGTCGTTTCGTACACTCAGCTCAGAGTTTAACTTTACTACAAGAGTTACGAAAGACATCACGTATGTACGAAAAACTCAAAATCAGGGTACAAAACAACTTGTGTACGAAACTCCCTGTAACCTATAGGAGATATGAAAATTAACTAACCTAACCCTACTTATACACTTACTAACCTAACTCCGCTTCTTAACCTAACTAAAGCCAAATCATCACTTAAAAGTGTCCGCGGCAAGGGAAGAACAGAGGCGATGCAGGTCACAAGAGGAAGAAGAGTGTGGCGCACATAAACACTTGTCTCTCTCCTCCCGATAAATAGCATGTTATATTATATCTCCAAAAGTAATTATTTACTCATTGAGAGAAAGTTTCCTAGAATACAATAAGGTAAACAAACCATACTCCCAATTGTGTAGGGAACTCTGGTCCTAGTGTAAAATATAATACCTTTTATTTATTTGGTTAATCAGATGAAATTGAGTGAGTTATAACTTTTTTTACAATTAGAAGGGTAAATATGCAGTTTCAACCAATACTCACTATTGAACAATACCCTCCTGATATAACTGGGGGCCTGTGCCCCCCCGGACCCCCCTTGCTAGTTCACTAACCTATTTACATTTTCATTTATGGGCATTACTGTTTTTGAGGACGAAACTTTGTCATGAATAGTTTTAATATGTTTAAATTTATCTGATATTTATTTTGGGGTGATTTATTTTCTCTGATTTAAAGTCACTTACACTATATTTAGATGAATGTTAGATTATTATATGTTTCATATATTATTTTCCAGATTATGGACGCACTGCTAGATTCTGAAGATATAGAAGTGCTTGATCCAGCCAAAGCAGAAAGTATCAGATTGGCAAGACAAACTGTGAAAGACAGAAAGACAGCCTAGATTTGTTCCTGAGCGAGACTGAGTTGGAATTAAAAGTTGGTTGGTAATAAAACATACTGAAAACATTTCCTAATGTTTAATATCACAAACCTATATTTTGTTTTGTCTTTGTAATTGTTAGGTGGTGAATGAGATTAAATTAATAATATCACAATTGCCTTAGGAAGTATGATTGATTGTGGCATGTTAGGTTAAGTGGTGAACTATATTTAATGATTCACATCACTACTGGAAGTATCTGATATTTGTTGTTGCAGGTTAGGTTAAGTGGTGAACTATATTTAAATATTCATATCACTACTGGAAGTATCTGATAGTGTGTAGCATGTTAGGTTAAGTGGTGAACTATATTTAATGATTCATATCTACAGGAAGTATCTGATAGATTGTTGCAGGTTAGGTTAAGTGCTGAACTATAAAATTATTCATACAACTACTGGAATTATATGATCGATTGTTGCATGTTAAGTGGTGATGTTACGTTAAATGATGAATGGTTTCTGTTTACCTAAATAGATTCTGAGAAATATTATCTCAATGAGTTTCCGTCGCAAATCACTACTTTCAGAGATATAAGATGTTTTTAGTAGGAAGGAGAGTGTATAGAAGCGGGTGCAGTCAGTTCGTACACAAGTTGTTTCGTACACCAGTAGATTAGTACACCAAAAAGTTGTTTCGTAGTTTATATGAAACCATAGTCGTTTCGTACACTCAGCTCAGTTTAACTTTACTACTAGAGTTACGAAACGACATCACGTATGTACGAAAAAAACTCAAAATCAGTGTATGAAACAACTAACAAAACCTGGGTACGAAACAACTTGTGTACGAAACTCCCTGTAACCTATAGGATAGGAAAATATTAACTAACCTAACCCTACCTTTAGACTCACTAACCTAACCCTACATTTTAACCTATCAACTAAGGCCAAATCCTCATTAAAAAGTTATTATCTTTAATATCGATACTGGAAGTATGATCGATTGCTGCATGTTAGGTTATGCGGTGATAAATTATATTCAATAATACAACTACTGGAAGTATATGATCGATTGTTGCATTTTAGGTTAAGTGGTGATTGATCTTTAATAATATCACTACTGGAAGTATATGATATAACTATTGTTGCACGTTAGATAAGTAGTGAGCGAGTTTAAATTATAAATATCAGAACTATCTTTGGTAAAATTTTGGAAGTGGGCATTCACTGATTTCGAGGTCGAAACTTAGTTTTCCTGAATAGTTTTGATGTGTTTTGAATTAATCTGGCAATCGTTTTTGTCGGAAATCGATGTTTGTTTACAGGTGTGGGGGTGCCCGCCCCGCCCCGTAAACCTTAATTGCTCCGCTTCGCACTGCCATAGTATTGATAATTTTCTTTTTTTCTTGATATCTGTTACTAAACCAAACTCCACCTATAACCTAATCTAATTTAACCTAACTTAACAGTTTATGGCTGAAATAATGGTAGATTTTCGGTAGTACATGTAACACCATTATTATTCAATTGCACCATGGGAAATGGGGTTCAAAATATTCATAATGAATAATTCTACACGATGATGTAGGTAAGAATCCTAGAACTTTCGGAAGCCCACTACCAAAATAATACCCTATCTTTGTACGAGTTAGGTGGTAAATAAGGTTAAATGGTTAATATCACAACTGCCTTAGGAAGCATGTGACATATTGTTGCACGTTAGTTCAGTGATGAACGAACTTTAATGATTAATAACAGCACTGTCTGGAAGAGTAGCTACAAGTGCAATCACGGCATATAACTTGGTAGTTTTGTCATCTATGCCCTCAATATACTCCTTGATGAGGTCAATGAGCATCCCCTTATCCACAGTGGATATAGGAGTTGCCTTAAGAGAGCCAGCCAGCATCGTCACTCGTAGCAGTGGTGTCGACTGTAGATGTAAACAAATTTGAATTTCCCGCGATTTCCTGCGCTATTTCGCCGAGTCGAGCGAGAATAGGAGAAGGTTTAGCGCTGACGAACACTCACGTCCGCCAACCCTGGCGTTCGCCAGGGTTGGCGGAAGCCAGTGTTTACAAGTAAGGATTTCCTGAGGCTGGCGTTCGCCTGGCGCAGCATCGGCAGGCGATCGCCAGCCCGGGCGGAAGGTTTAATAGTACGGCCCTTAAACCCTTACCATGTATGGATAGTAATAAATCAATCATTGGTTTTGTCTTTGCGCTCTGCTGATTTATTGCACAAACTTGAACAGTATATACAAAATAGATTTAATGAAAATACAGGATATAACTGCATATGGAATATTTACATTAATAGTTAATATAATGATGTGAAAAAAAACATGTAAATAACAAGGAATAAAAAGGTAAAAAGATTGTGTATAGTCTATTTTTTTTAACAAGGCCAAAATTTCATGTTATCATAAGGTTTCATGCTTAAAATGATGCCTCTGTTTACCTGATACTATGGTTAACTATTATAAAATACAGCTGACATTTAGAAGAAGCGTAGTATTCCCTTCTCCTGGCATCAAATATCAGTCAGTAAGCAGCAAAGGGGCAGGATTTTTTGCCTTGTTAAAAAAAATAGACTATAGTAAGATGTGTGTAAATACAACAGGTAGTGTATTAAAATGTGTATGTGTGTGTGTAAGATGTTATGTTTACGAAAGTAACACATCGAAAACGAGAGGACGAGAGAAAAGGAAAACAGAAAACGGAAGTGAGAAGGCACACTGAAGTATAATCGCACGTGCTGCTACACTATCTTCTACCGTTTTTTCATGCTCACTGTTTTTCTGAACCTGCTAACTGCATGCCTCCCCTTCCCGCGGCTTTGTTGCACAATGCTTTCTACTCATTTCCATCCCTCTTCTGTCGATCTTCCTAATGCAAGAGGAAATCAGTAGCTTTACTCTTTCATCCCTTCACTGGTAAGCTCTGGAACTCTCTTCTAATTTTTTCAAGAGAGTAGTGGTAAGACACCTTCCGAACCAGATTTGCCCAACCCCCTTTCTTTATTATATTAATGTCTTCTTTATAGTGACTGGCAACTAAGCGGGCTTTTTGTTACTTTTTTTTGCCCTTTGCCAGGCCTTTGTGATATAAAAATTAATATTTCGTGCAAATTAAAAAAGAAAGAATAATCAACACTTATCAATATCAAGACAAGTAAGATCCAAAGTGTAATATAAGCTGTGTTACTATTACCCTCTCTTTGAAACAGTAATGCCGTCAGATGCCGTTGTTAAACATGTTCTTTTTTAAATTCAAATGTGTGTTTGAAGTTCACTAAAATAAATCGGATCAAAATGGAAATGTTTTTATTTTCTGTTTCAGTGAAACACGCCATTATGATACTAAATCAACCAGGTACTGTGGTGTTAATTGATAAAGAATATACCCAATATGCAACTGGCTGCATATCTGATTTCGATAGGTGTCGTACAGACTATTTAAACATGTATTTTTGCCCTGCATTTCTCTTTGCCTACTTACCTGTAACCAGTGAGGGTATTTATGAAGTGGTGCTAACTCAGGTGAATGCTTCTAAGACCTTAAAGTTGTGTCCTTACACCCCCTTGATTTAATGACCATTCTTTCACAAAAGTTTCTTCGGATATTACTACTTCGTCTTTACACAAACATTGTATGTGTCTGTAGTATGTCCCGAAGGTGCAATGTATCTGGAAGTTTCAGGTCATTTCTCAATTCTTATTGCATGTTATTTGCGCTCTGACTCCTTGAACACCTTCCCTGAAAAACTGCACGAAGAGTTTGTAGCTAATTGCACTGCTTGACTCTTCCCTATTGACAACTTGAAATATATAAATTTATCGAGCATTACATTTGTCACTAATACCATTTCTGAGCTTAGTTCATCTAACTTATCAGAATTAGAATCAGCCATACAGGACTCCTTACCTGTCTACCCTTAACCCGGCTGTCCATTTCCTTCTATGGTTATGCCCATCATAATCATCATCATCATAGTAATTCCACTCTCCTGTGTTGTTCGGAAAGCCCTATCTTTGTAAGTTCTCCTGAGGGGCAATATGCGACAAAATCAGGTAAATACATGAGTGTAACACGGTTAGGTACATGTATATAGGACGGCGCAAGGACACGCCGGATAGGTGCCAGAGCGATGTTTAACTTGTAGGTAGGTAGGATCTATGTATATATCATGAATGTACCTTGTTCTACTAACATTTTTTTTATTATTAATGATATACTCATATTTGGGGGTAGATTATTATGGACTGCCCTGTATAATGACGTGTCACGCCCTTCCCTACCACTCATCACACATACGCCACACCCAGTTGCTGGACACCCCGCTCCGCTGTTGGTACATCATAGTGAGAAAGGAGCAGAAAGGTTCTGGATGTATTATCATTCGGTTGGCATTCAATGACGCTAAACCCAATAATCTGTCCGAGGGTAACGTAAAATTAGAAGCCACGCAAAAGTCCAAACGAATAGTAGGCGTACCTTTTCCCAACCTAACGGGTAGGCGAACAACAACTAATATATTAAGAGGGTCGCTAGTAATTCCCATTAGATTGAGATCGTTCCGTCTAAGGGGTATATGCAAGAATGCTCGTCAAGTCCCGGCTGGTGGATATTTCCGACAGTCGTAACCTGACGGGTGGGATAGTCAAGAATTGTTTTCAACTTCCCGGCCAGTGGAGATCTGTGCAGACGTACCAACACAAGCGAGTCCAAAACGGCATCAGTATTTTTACTGTTTTACACATATCTAATAAATTTTACTAGTCGAATTTATCATTTCTGCCATTAAAATAATAGCTTAGTTAGTGTTCGCTACTTGTCTGAGGCGTTGATGTAGAGAAAATGGGCCAGAGTGATGCTTGTGAGTACATTTGAACGGCCCGCCACCACTGTTCCCCACAATGGCTGACCACCACCTCCACCGCCGCCTGGCTTACCCACAAGCTAACACAACCATACAAGGCCTCCTGGACCTAATTTTACCTTAATTATGACACGTGTGCATTCACAAGTATGTATGTTACGCTCGGTTATGTTGAAAACTCACCTGTAATGGTCTGGGAAGAAATATGGTGGAATAAGGGCAGAGCGTGGTGCATGAGTGGTGCATGGACAACGCAACAAGTCGAGTGTGCCGCGGTCATTCTTGTATGTTGCCGCGCGGTGCAACGGATCGAATAAAATTCTTGAATATAGCCCTAAGAGGTCACGTGATGCGCACTTTAGTGCATTGTAGGCCTTCTCGGACAGCACGTTAACATATGCGCCTGTGTCTACCGCGAACGATGCTCTTACGGATCCAAATCTGGTTAGTACAGCCAAAACATTGGCTTGACTGTAAGCGGCTACTAAAGATGAATTAGCTTAATAGCTTACCTTAGTGGGCTTCCGGTCTATTGGGGTCTTCGTCTGCTGCAGGGGCTACATTCAGAGAGGCTAACTTCCGGTCTTCACGACCTAGCGACTTCCAACAGCTGTTTTGGGCAACTTTTGGCATTCTGCAGGCACATTGATGACGTACTTAAAGACGTTAAGCTGTCAAAACATACAGACCACGGCAGGGGTGGCGTAGAGCACGCAATATACATAAAAATACTCATAAATTGAGTATATATGATGTTTTCTGACTCAAGAACTGAACAGGGCAAGTATACAAATGAAATTAGGCCATAAAACAATCTCCTACCCTCGTGATGAGTTTATTATGAGTTTGTTATGGGGTGATGGGCCGAGTGGTGAACGGCGGCACCTCACACGCAGACCACCTCGCTTGAGCCGCTTCACCATCCCGGCGGGTAGCTGCCACCAACCGCCACGCATCAGACTGAAGGTATAATGGCTCCCTTTTCCTTAATAAAACCCCAAGCCCTTGTCCATCCGGCTGTGATGGGTATCGGGTGTTAGCCGGGGTTTGTGACCCGCCTCCCGGGGTTGTTGCTTCCCCCAAATGGCAGGAAGACCAGTTACGAATAGAGAGATTATCAAGCGGAAAAGATCACCCACAGTGACACCGTAGCGCCACTGCCATATCTCGTACCAGAATCCCCGCAACTTCCGGGTTGTAGAAATCGAGGAAGTTAGTTAAGCTAAACACCGTGCCCTTTAACTCTTTCTGAATGTCTGCCCAGATCCGCGATCCATGTTATATAGATCAGTGATTAGATCCCCCACCTCCAACCTAACCCCCCCAACCTAACCCCCCCCCTTCATTACCCCAACACAGAAGTGACCTACCTACTCTTCTCCCCCCCCCCCCTCATCATCATCTACCACGTATTACAGTACATATTCTTAGTCATATTTTATGCTCCCTTCCAAACCTTCGGGTAAAAACAACGTCAGCTGTCAGAGAGAGTTTGTATGATATTCAAACCATGGAGTTTTGTTTACTGTTGTGTTGTTTCCTTCACCCAAGCGCCGGGAAGAGCGTTGCAGCTTCCTAGGGGATGTCCGCCACTGCATGAAAACTTAGGTCGCTGTTTTTCTAGCCGAATAGAACGTCTCTTGTTTGCGAAGTATACTGAGCCAAACACGCGTTGTAGTATTCTCACCAAGACGGAAGTCGAGCTCCAGAATCATGAGGTCGGTGTTGGCAAAGGACCACCTCCATCTTCTTGGCTTCCAGGAAATTCTATAATCTATGTCTATGTAAGGGGAGTCCCAGTGTAGCTGTTCTGGGAGGATGCCTGTGTAGTAAACGTCCTCTATGCGGAAAGGATGAGTCTTGTTGGCCTCGTGGTACAGAGGACCCACCAGTCTCCTGAAGGGGAATAAGGATGACCCGTGATGAACATAAAAACATAAGAAAATAAGGAAGCTACAAGAGGCCATGAGACCTTCACGAGGTAGTTCTTGTGATGGTATTTGAACTGTAGATAAGAACATATGCTTGGTAGAAATGATATTGGTAAGGATTGATTGATTTAATGCCAAAAAAGGGGAATGTGCCAGACATCAGAGGCCATATGGCACAGGAGAGGAGATGGAAGCACAATTGGGAGATGGAAATTATAGCCTGTGGAGAAGAGACCAAGACAATATAGTAAGAGGAGTTATAAGAACATAGGAAAATAAGGAAGCTACAAGAGGCTGTGAGACCTATACATGGTAGTTCCTGTGACTGTAGGTGCAGGGTTGGTCACAGAGGATGTAAGAATTAGTTATGTGGTATGGAATAGAAGGTGCTGTGTTTGTGTGTTGTAGAGTGCAATGACATGTTCCTCTGTTATGGATGGTCATAGCTGGCTAGGATGTTATGACTTAGGATTGAGTACTGGTGATAAGGGGTTATATGTAGCCTACTTGATGTTAAAACAGCATTAAGTATACAAAGCTGCTTGTAGTAGGTGACACATCATAGCCAGGGGTGGGCAGATATTTACTTCCAGTGGCAAAATGTAAAAAAATAATTTGTAGCCTATAGATAAAACAAACCAAATTGCAAAATGGAGTTTAATTTGATTTTTTCCTTAACTCATTTTGTATTTTTTTTTTACCTTTTCAGTATCTTCTTGGATGACAAAATGCATGGTCAGAACAAGACAAGTCAAGAGCACTTAAAGTAATCGTCCAGACCATTTCATCATTCCTGATTTAATGCAATCAAATCATAGCCATTAACGAGTATATCAACAATACGTCGTCACTTTTTGTATCCAGTCAGCCGTTTTTAAATAATCCGCAATCAAAATCTGCAAAATCCCCGAGTTTTCAAAACACACTCAAGGTTTGCAGACGCTCATGCTCAGGCTCGGTGACGTAGCATCAGGGAGGCTACTCTTCCCGCGCTTGATCAGAGAAGCACGTAAACACAGAGATAAATATAGTACTTGAAGATATTTGGGTGTTTCTGATAGATTTTTTTTGCTATATGCCACATGCATGCATCCTTTATGGGTGCAGCAAGACAGCTGTGTCTTTCGAGAAAAGTTTGCACACGGAAAGGAGTGGCGTGTGTAGGGTGATACACGCCTATAGTGTGCTGGGGCGAGCAGTTGTGTTGAGAAACGGTGTGTAGTGTACACAGCGGGTGAAAGACTGGGTGAGAGTGTGCAGCGCGACTAGTCGCCTACCCAGTGTGTGGGTTAATTGGGACGACGAGTGTGAGGTGAGCCTGTGTACACGGGTGTGCTGGACAAGGGCGGCGCCCCCCCCCCCCCCCCCGTAAGACAGTGACTCAGTCCAACACCATACCAGACCAGGTGGCCCTGTTAGACAGGGACGCCAGGACTGGCAGCAGCGGTGGACCACCACGACTGTGAGGCTTTGCCTCTTAACAAGACCAAGTAAACCAAGTAAACCAGTTGTGGAGTGGGCGTGCCCTGTGGTGAGAGACCCTGTGGTGGTGTGGCTGTCACACTTTCTGCCTTCCCGCCCGCATATTTTCCAACTCTATGCTGTAGTTAATGCTAGTATGTGGTTTCCGAGTAATGACGTTTGACTGTAGCTCCAAAACTAACCATAGGATTTTCTCGAAAGTACCTTCATTGTGATTCCCACACACACATGGTTTAACCTTATTTACCAATCCATGTTTTGGGGAAGTGCCAGGTCCTCCTGCTGAACCTCAGGCTCTGCTAACACCTGTTCATCTACCTCGTACTCGGGCTCAAACATATAGGATCCCATGACAATCTGAGGTTCGTTTTCCTCATAGTATACGCGACCAGCGTCATTTCTTTCGGTGTCAGATTGAGCATCGTACTCTAAATCTGTCACAGCGACAGATTCACTGTCTGACACCGAAGTACAATCGCTCATCATAACATTTACCGACAGGTGTCAGACAGAGTGTCTGCGGGCGTCCCTGTTCTGACGTCATCAATAACAGTCGTAGCCCTGTTGGAGGGAAGATCTTTTTTTTTCGCGCGCTTTTTACAAAAGTCGTGTTTTTACGGTAATAAGGCCTGGAAATCAATTATTTTTGGTGGATTAGGTGTTTTGAATTCATACATATATTCAACATAATTCGGCAAAAAAAAAATTGGGTCTGGACGATTACTTTAATACTGTACTTAATACTGACACACAACTCAACTGAACTGAACTTAATACTGATGGTAAGTGATAGCAGCAGCAGCGCTACAGTACATAAGAACATAAGAAAATTTCCTACCTGGGTAAGATGTAGGCCGGGCCATTGCAGTAGATGGGTACATTTCCTACCTGGGTATGATGTAGACCGGGCCGTTGCAGTAGATGGGTACATTTCCTACCTGGGTAAGATGTAGGCCGGGCCATTGCAGTAGATGGGTACATTTCCTACCTGGGTATGATGTAGGCCGGGCCGTTGCAGTAGATGGGTACATTTCCTACCTGGGTATGATGTAGGCCGGGCCGTTGCAGTAGATGGGTACATTTCCTACCTGGGTAAGATGTAGGCCGGGCCATTGCAGTAGATGGGTACATTTCCTACCTGGGTATGATGTAGGCCGGGCCGTTGCAGTAGATGGGTACATTTCCTACCTGGGTAAGATGTAGGCCGGGCCATTGCAGTAGATGGGTACATTTCCTACCTGGGTATGATGTAGGCCGGGCCGTTGCAGTAGATGGGTACATTTCCTACCTGGGTATGATGTAGGCCGGGCCGTTGCAGTAGATGGGTACATTTCCTACCTGGGTATGATGTAGGCCGGGCCATTGCAGTAGATGGGTACATTTCCTACCTGGGTATGATGTAGGCCGGGCCGTTGCAGTAGGTGGGTACGTTTCCTACCTGGGTATGATGTAGGCCGGGCCGGTGCAGTAGATGGGGTACGTTTTCTTGGGGTATTCGTCCCATGTGATGGCCCATTTAGGATTTTTACACTGTTTGCGGCAGGGATGAGCATGCCAAGAGGGCCTGCATATAAAGTGACTCCTGGTCTGGTTGCTTGCCTCATCGTAGTTGTGAAGGTATCTGAGGAACCATAATTAAGAACATAAGAAAATAAGACTATAGAAAGAAGAAATAAAAATAAAAATAAATCGAAGAAAATAAGGAATGGACTCAGTCGTCAGGTGGTCAATGCGGATTCTATAGGGGTCTTTAAAAGGAGTCTGGATAAATTCATGGATGGGGAAGAGAGGTGGATGTAGGTAGTGTTAAGTAACAGGAACTACCACGTGTAGGTCTCACGGCCTCTTGTAGTTTAATTATTTTCTTATGTTCTTATAAGGAAGCTACAAGAGGCTGTGAGACCTACACGGGGTAGTTCCTGTTACTTAACACTACCTACATCCACCTTTCATCGCCATCCATGAAATTGTCTAGCTTCCTTTTAAAATTCCCTAATGGCTCCGCACTAACTACCTGACGACTGAGTCCATGCCAATCATTTACCACCCTATTTGTGAGGGACCATAATTACCTTGAGTGACTTCCATGGCTTCTAAATGTTCACTGATATACGTATACCCTATGTAAGAAATCTTTATGAGAATTTAATATACTACTCAGTTAAAGCCTAACCAACAGCTGCATTCAGAGAGGTCTAATCTATTTACATATCTATTTACTTTTTCCATATATGAGGATTTTCTAGTTTGTCCTGATTGATTGATTGAAATAAAAGCAAGTATTGGAATATGCCAGACATAAGAGGTTATATATGTCACTATGAGAACAGTAAAGAAGCGAGGGAGAGAGGGAGGGAGAAAGAGAAGGTGGTACGGCGGAGGATGGGGAGAGAAACTGTCTAATTAACTAACCCTTTGTTTTTACCTGCTTAACATAAATACGTTGACTAGCATATCAGTGTCACTCTTGAGTACCCAGACAGGCGTGGCACAGAAGTTCTCCACCCAATGCAGCCCTGAAACTATCTTAAGGGTTAGGTTAGCATAGGAATCAAGGAATGAATACTGTATTATATCGCGGTACAAGTGACTCTCCTCTTGTACGGCAGCCATCACATTTGGATCTTTGGAACGCGCGAGCAGAAAGACAGTCTTGAATCCTGTGGCATGTGTCCATAACTCATTCCCCCATAGCCTTCTGATGAGCGTTCTGTTATGGTGGTCTTGCGGGGCAGTGGGTACAAGGTTAATAATGTACAGGTTGGGGATAGCAGAGCATAAGTCAGGTTCGTTGATAAGGTACTGGTAGGGAAGATCGTCTGAGGGCATTGAGTGTTGTGCTTGCGTTGCGGTGAGATGACCTGTGGCGTCTGCATATACTGTCCTTCCTGTGGTACGTATAGACTCATCCTTAGTTAATTTGTGCTTCTCTACAACATCTTTATAGTCTATAGTAAGATTCTGTCCCGGTAAATGTGGTTCTTGTCCTGTTTCGGCGATTTTCTGGTCGATTTTGATGTGGCGTTGGGCAGGGCTTTGGTGGTGGTTATTTTCGCGTCTGCTTGTCACATGGAAAAATGTGACCTCGAGTATTAGATAGGTCACTGTGATGGTTGCGAGGATGACCAGGCGTTGTAGCGTCCTCTGGTGGTGGTACAGATACCCACATACTGTAAGATAACCAACCATGTGTTAGGCTTGGGAACGGAGACGAAAAAGCTGATAATGTTGCCATATTGGATGAAGATTTTATTAGATTTTTATTATTGTTGATATTATTAGATTTTTATTATTGTTGATTTTATTAGATTTTTATTATTGTTGATTTTATTAGATTTTTATTATTGTTGATTTTATTAGATTTTTATTATTGTTGATTTTATTAGATATTTTTTGACAATGGGGAAAAAACGGCATATTATCTTATACAACCTTTTACGTTAATATTAAAACTATTCATTTTGTTATAGTGAAATGGCAATCATGATATTCAAAGTTAACAATTACAAATATTTTCAAATTGGTGAAACTTTAACCCCTTGAGGCCCAGAACGTAATTTCCATTGTAATTTGGGTGCCATTAGACGATTTTTAGTGACTCTAAGCAATATTTTATAGATATGACCTGTTTAGTATCTTTGTCCTCTAACTAATTTGGTATATTCGGTCACTTTGCGTAATTTTATGGCTCGAAAACATACAATTTTATATAGCCAAGGAAAGATCTGGGCGTGAAGGGGTTAAAGGGTCGGTTTTTTACAAGTCACACTCGCACCATACCTTTAAATATCATCAGCATCGTTGTTAAGTATTATTTTGAGGGTTTGTATGCACGTATATTTACTGGAGTCTGGTACATAAGTTAGGAATCACTTAGAATACCACTAATAGTCATAGTTTTAAATGTAGATAAGTATTTTAAGTGTTATAAGTATTTTCAAGTAAGAAGCCTAGATTTAATTTGGTTTTTTCCATAGTCAACGAATCGCAGTATTAAAGACACTTGTAGCTGTAAACATCACTTTACCTTCACTAAATTAAACACTTTATTTCAGTATAATTCAATAGGGAGTTTTCAAAGGAGGGTAGACAATTTCATGGAAGGGGATGAAAGGTGGATGTAGGTAGTGTTAAGTAACAGGAACTACCACGTGTAGGTCTCACTGCCTCTTGTAGCTTCCTTATTTTCTTATGTTCTTATAATTTTAGTACAGTTCACTAAAAGCACTTTATACATACTTAAGTAATCCCTGTTTATAAGAGCAAGGAAGAAGAGGTGAGGGAAGAGGGGAGAAAGACGTATACACCGAATTTAATGGGCTGTAAATATCACTTTATCTACGCATTTAAACACTTGATTGTAATTTATTTTTCTTACAGTTCACTCGAGGCACTTTACACATGCTTCAGTTATCCCTATTTATAAGTGCAAGGAAGGAGAGGTGAGGGAAGAGGAGGAAAGACGTATACACTGAATTTAATTATTTGTGGCTGTAAAAATCACATTATCTACCCTTACAGACTTGGTTTGAGTATATTTTCAGTATTATTCACTTGAGGCACTACACACATACTTCAGTTTTCCCTGTTTATAAGAGCAAGGAAGGAGAGGAGTGGGAAGAGGGAGAAAAGACGTATACACCGGAGTTAATGACATGTGGCGGTAAATATCACTTTATCTACCCTTACAGACTTGATTTGAGTATATTTTTAGTATTATTCACTTGAGGCACTACACACGTACGTATTTATAAGTGCAAGGAAGGAGAGGTGAGGGAAGAGGGTGAAAAGACGTGTGCACTGGATTTAATGACTACCGAGTGTGAGCGTTGCCTGACATCCCTTCATTCACCCATTGGTCCTAACACCTGTGGAATTATGGACGCGGTTTTTATGTATGCATGGCTGAATGGTTAACATCTGCTTAGGTGATGTGTAGGCACCTGTAGGTACACCTATGCCCCTGTAGGTGCAAAAGTAAGTACTGATTAAGGACGTTGTACAACTATGGTTATACAACGATTAATCTTTTAGTTTATAATTTGTCAATCAATGTGTGTGTTTATGAATCTAGTTGGAAATGTAGAAATAATTGCGTTTAAATATGTGTTATAGGAAAAAAATGTATAGTATTTTTAATACAGAAATATTAATATTTAGATAGTATTTTTAGATGCATATATGTGTCTTATTATTATATTTTTTAATTAAAATTTTCTTAATATGAAAATATGAATAAAAAATTTAAGTGTGTGTGTAATATGAAAAAAAGGTAGCCTATTATTATTAGATGCATATATGTGTGTGTAATATTATTTTTTTGTATTTGGGTCTTTATAGATACCATAGATACCATATTTTAGATGCATATATGTGTTATTTTTTTCAATAGATTTTTTCTTTCCCTTAGATCGTGTTATCTGCACGAGGAGAGAACATACGGTGAGGTTGACAACTTTGTGGAGAAGTTACTGTGAGCACAAACTATATTAGTGTGTGTGTGTGTGTGTGTGTGTGTGTGTGTGTGTGTGTGTGTGTGTGTGTGTTATTTATCCATAGTCTTGATAATGTGCTGGACTCGTGATCTCCAGCTGTTATTCTCCCGGAAAGAGCTTAGAATTCATAGTGACTGATTAATGGGTAGGGTTGGGACCACACACACACACACACTATTCCCATGCTCGTCAGCGATGAAAAAACCACTTACAATGAGTGAGCTTGGAACCCATAGTTTTACAGAGTGGTATTTTAGGACGTTACTGCGGCACTTACTACTAACAAAAAAAAGTAACATTTATCGATTGTGTGAAGATTTATATGCAAGATTCGCTTTGTTTATTTGTAACGCTGCTTTAATTAACCCCTTTAGCTCCCTTCACACATTCTATAATCGAACCACGATAGCGCCACCAATTTGATTATTGACGCTATCGTGAAATTTGACCACGATAAACGCAGACCACGATAGCCTCACAACAATGTCACGCTGCCTGTGCGTATGTGTCATGACGGTCGTAAGATGGTCACGATGGAGTCATGACAGCTGTAAGACTAAGTCACGAATGGAAAATTAACGGTCTTTTGTCGTCACAATAGAGCTACGATAAGCACGACAGTGCCATGACGGTGCCATGAACGTATCACGATAGCGTCAAGAGCTAGGTAGCAACATGCCTCACAGTGGGTGGGTGTTGCCATGGTGATGGAGAAGGAAGGGGGGTAGAGATGGTGGGAGAAACAGGGGTGGGTGTTGGTGATGGAGAAGGGGGGGAAACGGGGGAGGGGGGTTGTAATAAAGAAGGGGGTGTAGGTGTTGGTGGGGAAACGGGGGGGAGGGGGGTTGGGGATGGAGAAGGCGTTGTTGGTGTTGGTGGAGATGTGAGTGGTTAAAAGGGGGATGGGGGTGTCCCCACGTGGTGCTGGGAGTAGGGGGTAGGGAGTGGGGGGAGGGTGGTGTCACCATGTGGTGATGGGAGTAGTGGGTAGGGAGTCGAGGGTGGGTGGAGGTGAATGAGAAAGGGGGGAGAAGGCGGAAGAGGGTGCAAAAAAGGGGGGGAAGGTAGAGATGAAAGCACGCGTAACGGTTTCTTATCGTCACGATAGACATACGACGATCACGATAGTGTCACGAAGCTGCTACATAGATAACGATAGCGTCACGATAGACTTACGATAGCGCTGCGTTGGGTACAAAATTCGGGGAGCTTCCCGATTTTTTAGTGCACGCACTAACTTCTCGTAGCCTCGGCAGAGCGCGTCACGAGCGTCACGATCGGTCACGATGGACCCATAACCAGGACCATGACGGCGCTGCGCATTAATTGCATTGATGGCGCGTTCGTGGTTCCATTATGGAATGTGTGAAGGGGACTTTAGGAAAGGTAGTAAGAGCGCGTTTTCGCGACATTTGCCAGGCCGGTCTAGGCTGGTCTAGGCTGCACTGATACTCGCCAAAGCACATCCAGACTGGGCCCGTCCCAATCGTGATTCCTATTGGCTGGAGGATCGAGTGGGCGGTCCTGTACCGTCCTGCAAGTTTTTTATAGTCATCCCTGCTATTGACTTCACAATGGGAAGTCAAGTAGCAGGGATGACCATGAAAAATTGAATGATGAAATAGACGGTTATATGCAATAGGATTTTCCAATTTTATTTACCGTCAATAATCTTATATACTATAGGAGTAGCCGTGTGTCTGTCTGTCTGTCTGTCTGTCTGTTTTGGGTAGCCGAAACTGTAAATTCAATTTTGATGAGAGTAGGCTCAAAAAATTGCAAATAAATCATAGGTGGTAAGCGGCTTAATCCCATGTCGATTGAATCATTTTGAAGGGGGGTTTTGGGCTAAAAACACTTTAGGAGTATTAGATTACAGGAAAAACTCTGCAATAACGTCTTGCCGCATTCCACAAACTCAGTAGACTCATGGACGTTTGTGTTCGTGTGTTCGTGTGTGTGTGTTGGAATCACACGGAACGTGGTCTACCCCGAGGCAATTTGACCAGTGACCAACGACAGCAACAACACGATTGGAGTTTGCAATCACATGTTGTCTAATATATACTACTACTACAAACATCAATACATGGGTCCGAAGGGCCCACAAGCACTTGTACTATCTATAGTCGCCACTGCACTTATGTCGCCAGGCGTCATATATTACGAGTTTTAGCACTCTACATACTTGTATATGCCACTGAAGAGACGTTTACATTATGTACATCACACTTCAGAAAATCAAAATCAAACAACAAAAAACTAAAAACTAAAGAAGGAGGATGAAGACATCACATGGAGTACAACAAGCTGCCCAGGGGCCAGATCCAGCAAACACATACGCCGGCGTATGTCAGCGTAAGTCTTAGAAACTCCTCTTTCGAAAACTTTCTTGGATCAGGAGCTACATCTGCGCCAAATCGCTGACGTCACAACACCCGACTTTACCCCTAGCCCCTAGGCGCAAGTCTGCGCCCGCCCTCCCTGTCTGGATCCAGCAAGCGTACTTATACTGTGGCCACGTTTATACTCCATTTCCGTGACGTCACAGGGCCAATATTATGGCGTAGATTTACACCACCTCGATGAGGTGTAGAGGAGGCGTATCTCATATATATAAATAAAATGTCATTTATTATGCCTAATAGACGTTACCACCGAGGTAAGGATTGAAATATAAACCTATTAGTATCTGGCGGAGGTGTGATGTTAACATTCGTGGAGAGCATTACCCAGGGTTGTGAACTGTACGATAATTATCGTATTTGTACGATAATTTGACTATCCGTACGATGTACGATGCATGGTTGAGAATCTTACACGAAAATACGACAATTGACTCAAAAATATAATTACATTAATAAAGTCATACAAAAATTGTCATCGCAAAAAAAAAAAATCTGCCGGTCAACTTCCGCGAGAGAGAGAGAGAGAGAGAGAGAGAGAGAGAGAGAGAGAGAGAGAGAGAGAGAGAGAGAGAGAGAGAGAGAGAGAGAGAGTGTTTTTTGTCCTTTGCATGATATGGATTTGGACCGGTTTGCCGCATTAGAACGCAGATTGTGAGAGGGTATTTAGCAAGATTAACCTTATTACCAAGACAAAAGTAAGGTTTGACACTGACTTCTAACGGGAACCGTATACTTGGTTCTCTTCCAGCAGCGCAGTGTGTAAGGGAAAAGGGAGATTGTGTTACTTTCATCCTTACACATGATTATGATATGTCGATGACAGCTGACACACTATAATTATAAGCGCCAGCTGACACAGGGGATAAAAGAATAGAGGAGGAACAGGAATTCCTCTTTTCTTTTGAGGATGATAGCTACGTAGAGTTCTCGAGTTCACCTTCTTTCGAGTCATTATATGTGTTACTAAATAAAAAATAAAAATATTTTTTCATTTATTTTGGAGAAAAAAATAATTACATGGAATGTTGTGTCATGATTGGATATATTATATATTTTGGTGAAAAGAGAAAATATTTTTATATGAGGAATGCTGAATTCAATGATGTATATAGTTATCTACTGACTATATTATTTTAGCTAAGGTTGTACGATATAATGTATCTGAAAATACGAAAATTTTGGTGGCTCGGTACGATAATGTGGACTACAAAAGTTCACAACCCTGACATTACCTCTCTTCAGAGAGCTGCTTTCTGAGCGCCGGTCGTGATGGAGGCATTCCTCGGCGTTCTATATTTGCGGGCCCTGGGCAGACATTCAGAAAGAGTTAAAGGGCACAGTGTTTAGCTTAACTAACTTCCTATCTATTTGTACAACCCGGAAGTCGCGGGGATTCTGGTACGAGATATGGCAGTGGCGCTACGGTGTCACTATGGGTGATCTTTTCCGCTTGATAATCTCTCTATTCGTAACTGGTCTTCCTGCCATTTGGGGGAAGCAACCACCCCGGGAGGCGGGTCACAAACCCCGGCTAACACCCGATACCCATCACGGCTGGATGGACAAGGCCTTGGGGTTTTATTAAGGAAAAGGGAGCCATTATACCTTCAGTCTGATGCGTGGCGGTTAGTGGCAGCTACCCGCCGGGCTGGTGAAGCGAGGTAGTCTCGGTCAGGGTCTCGGTGAGGTGCCACCGTTCACCACTCGGCCCATCACCCCAAAATAAACTCACCACGAGTGTAGGAGATAGGTTTAAGGCCTAATTTCATTTGTATACTTGCCCTGTTCAGTTCTTGAGTCAGAATACATCATATATACTCAATTTATGAGTATTTTTATGTATATTGCGTGCTCTACAACTGCTTAGAGGCAGTTGCCTGGTTTTGACAGCTCAACGTCTTTAAATACGTCATCAATCTGCCCGCAGAATGCCAAAAGTTGCCCAAAACAGCTGTTGGAAGTCGCTAGGTCGTGAAGACCGGAAGTTAGCCTCTCTGAATGTAGCCCCAGGGCAGACATTCAGAAAGAGTTAAAGGGCACGGTGTTTAGCTTAACTAACTTCCTCGATTTCTACAACCCGGAAGTCGCGGGGATTCTGGTACGAGATATGGCAGTGGCGCTACGGTGTCACTATGGGTGATCTTTTCCGCTTGATAATCTCTCTATTCGTAACTGGTCTTCCTGCCATTTGGGGGAAGCAACAACCCCGGGAGGCGGGTCACAAACCCCGGCTAACACCCGATACCTATCACAGCTGGATGGACAAGGGCTTGGGGTTTTATTAAGGAAAAGGGAGCCATTATACCTTCAGTCTGATGCGTGGCGGTTGGTGGCAGCTACCCGCCGGGATGGTGAAGCGACTCAAGCGAGGTGGTCTGCGTGTGAGGTGCCGCCGTTCACCACTCGGCCCATCACCCCTTAATAAACTCATAATAAACTCATCACGAGGGTAGGAGATTGTTTTATGGCCTACTTTCATTTGTAAACTTGCCCTGTTCAGTTCTTGAGTCAGAAAACATCATATATACTCAATTTATGAGTATTTTTATGTATATTGCGTGCTCTACGCCACCCCTGCCGTGGTCTCTATGTTTTGACAGCTTAACGTCTTTAAGTACGTCATCAATGTGCCTGCAGAATGCCAAAAGTTGCCCAAAACAGCTGTTGGAAGTCGCTAGGTCGTGAAGACCGGAAGTTAGCCTCTCTGAATGTAGCCCCTGCAGCAGACGAAGACCCCAATAGACCGGAAGCCCACTAAGGTAAGCCTAGCTGAAAAGCGAACCAATGGGTCACTACACTACACTACGTTCTGGAATACATTCCAGAACGTTTTATGATCCCGTTAGAGCCTGTGAATCTCACTCAAATATACATGTTTCCCGGACTTCATAGCTAATTTTTTGTACATGCCTCTATATATCTTTTTTCATATCAAAAGATTATTCAAATCCATTTAACAAATGTAACATTGGTGTCTAGGATGCATAGGAAATGAAAATATATGCGTGCAATAGTAATTATTTTCTACATAAAATAAATTTTTACATACAGTTCTCGATTCGGTAAACGTCTCATTTAGTCAATATATCATTATATCATGGTAGAAATTTAGAGTAATGCATTAACGAACGCTTGTTACCATATTCTTTATTTGTTGCCAGAGCAGTGTACGGTAATTTTCGATAGTGTACGATAGTTAAAATGTAAGAGGTCACAATACAAGAAGAAGATGAAGAAAAAGGTAACGTTCAGTGGGCGAGGATTTGAGAGTGTAGCCATACACGATGGTAGTAGAGGCGTGGACACTGCAGCAGCAAGTGTTCAATGGTTTCCAGAACGTTCCTGCTCTAGCTACTAGGTAGCTAGCCCTGGCTAGCTACCTAGTTATAGTTATCTAGAAAGCACAAGCGATTAGCTTTCGTCAGTGAACTTCACTCGTGTGTAAAGTCTATAAACATCGTACTTTGGCATGCGGGCCGTGTTTATGTTTCAATGTTGGATGGCGATATTATCCATGGCGTTAATCATGGTTTTTATAGAATAAGAAATCATACTACCCTTGTGCACACAATCTATAATATTTCAGCATCAATGGAGAAATTTATTCACCCAAACATTTTGACGTAACAGTTCCTTAAAGGCTGTCGGACCATACATGAGTAATCATATTTTCAAATTGTATTTCTTCAAACCAATGTTCATGGTATGGACATGAGTATATCAAAACCATTGGTGTTATTAGTGAAAACCTGATTTTCAACATAAGAACACTTAAGATTGCCTTATTTTGGTTAAAATAACACCAAATATTGGTTGCCAGCACCCAGTAGTCCGCAAGTTGCCTATCTAATCAAGATTTATTAACATTTGGAACGGGATCTTAATAGTCAGTGCAGAGACCCATTTTTTAGTGTGTAATATTACTATGAGTACCTTGCTTTTCATCAGAATGGAAGTCTGCCGGGGCCCCTGTGGTGGGTGTGGCTGTGACGGATGTTACAATGGAGTAGAAATATTAAACTTGATCAGCTCAAATATGTCCCGATGAGAACAGCGTTCTCCTCCTCTCCATTGTACCTTAAACCTTCAAGAATTATGAGCAGGTGATGTCAGACATTTTAAGTGGTGGGACACCCCTGACAGAATTATGTAACTTCCCAACCAATATTGAGGTAGATCAGCTGAAAACCAAACCACATGAAACTTATGGCAGATTGTTCAGCATCACCCCAGGTATCAGGAATGAGCATTGCCAGACAGTTTGTGTGGTGGGGTACCCCTGACAAGACACGCCCAAAAGGCCAAGCCCCAAAATTGAGCCAGATCAGCTGAAGTCCGAACCAAATGAAACTTATGGGATATTTTTCAGCACCACCCCAGGTATCAGGAATTAGCATTGCCAGACAGTTTATGTGGTGTAGTACCCCTGACAGACACACCCAAAAGGCCACGCCCTAATATTGAACCATATCAGCTGAAGTCCGAACCAAATGAAACTTATGGGATATTGTTCAGCACCATGCCAGGTATCAGGAATGAGCCCTGCCAGACAGTTTTTTTTTATGGTGGAGTAGACCTTTATAAAGAGCATATTGGTACATTGAATGTGCAAGATGAGCTTACTACATGGTAGTCCATACAAGGTTTCCTGCATACAGTAGGTAAAAAATAGGAACCAAATTGGAAATCTTTGTGGGCCAAACAGTAGTGCACTTTTGAAAAAAATTACTTGAAATAAGAAAGTCAGAATATCTACATTTATTTCCTTTTACAACAACAAATTGGCTACATGCAAATTGTACACAATGCAGATATATTACCTAGGTTGTGCTGGTAACATATGCACTGGCATGGTATGGCCAGGTTGTTACTCAAAATGTTGAGTATTCCATGTTAAGAATTAGCATATTCAAGTTACGAGATACTTGTAAATGAAAAATCATCTCACATTTACACAAATGTAGTCATATTTGATAATTTTTCCATTTGAGTATTGACTCAGATGTGCAATCATGATCACCATACCATGCCTAAGAAGTAGGCCTAAGAGGGCAAAACAAAGACTTATCCATGATGTTCATGCTGCTCAAACTAGTATGTACGATTTATGAAAAAATAATTTCTAACTTATTCACAAGACAAAGGCTGTAGGTGTGACACCAGTAGTGAAAAAATCAAACTATAGTAATACGGTACCAAACGTAAGTCCTGTGCGGGCTACACTCCAAATGGCAGTTCTCTGTTGGATATGTAACTAAATCAGATTATGTAAGGGAATGTGCCCAGCTTTATTTTGATTTAACACTTTCAGGATAAGGTACTATACTATAGTGGACACCAAATACATTATTTCCGCTCATCATCAGGCGGAAGGCAATATAATTTCAACTCCTGTGACACTTATCCTAATGTGGCAAATTGCATTAGACTAGATACTCTGCACATAAGCAATCTATGATATTTATTCCAGTCGACTAATCCATCTCTTCAGCATCAGAATCTGAGTCCACACTCAATGGCTCATGATAAAAATGTCCGACAGGCCATGATCACTGAGTTCNTCGCAAAAAAAAAAAATCTGCCGGTCAACTTCCGCGAGAGAGAGAGAGAGAGAGAGAGAGAGAGAGGGGAGAGAGAGAGAGAAGGAGAGAGAGAGAGGGGAAAAGGGAGAGAGAGAGAGAGAAGAGAGTGTTTTTTTGTCCTTTGCATGATTTTGGATTTGGACCGGTTTGCCGCTTAGAACGCAGATTGTGAGAGGGTATTTAGCAAGATTACCTTATTACCAAGACAAAAGAAAGGTTTGACACTGACTTCTAACGGGAACCGTATACTTGGTTCTCTTCCAGCAGCGCAGTGTGTAAGGGAAAAGGGAGATTGTGTTACTTTCATCCTTACACATGATTATGATATGTCGATGACAGCTGACACACTATAATTATAAGCGCCAGCTGACACAGGGGAAAAAAGAATAGAGGGGGAACAGGAATTCCTCTTTTCTTTTGAGGATGATAGCTACGTAGAGTTCTCGAGTTCACCTTCTTTCGAGTCATTATATGTGTTTATAATAAAAAATAAAAATATTTTTTTTTATTTTGGGAGAAAAAATAATTACATGGAATGTTGTGTCTGATTGGGATTATTATATATTTTGGTAAAAAGAGAAAATATTTTTATATGAGGAAGGGCTGAATTCAATGATGTATATAGTTATCTACTGAACTATATTATTTTAGCTAAGGTTGAAACGATATAATGTATCTGAAAATACGAAAATTTTGGTGGCTCGGTACGATAATGTGGACTAAAAAAGTTCACAACCCTGACATTACCTCTCTTCAGAGAGCTCTTTCTGAGCGCCGGTCGTGATGGAGGCATTCCTCGGCGTTTCTATATTTGCGGGCCCTGGGCAGACATTCAGAAAGAGTTAAAGGGCACAGTGTTTTAGCTTAACTAACTTCCTATCTATTTGTACAACCCGGAAGTCGCGGGGATTCTGGTACGAGATATGGCAGTGGCGCTACGGTGTCACTATGGGTGATCTTTCCGCTTGATAATCTCTCTATTCGAAACCCTGGTCTTCCTGCCATTTGGGGGAAGCAACCCCCCCGGGGAGGCGGGTCACAAACCCGGCTAACACCCGAAAACCCATCACGGCTGGATGGACAAGGCCTTGGGGTTTTATTAAGGAAAAGGGAGCCATTATACCTTCAGTCTGATGCGTGGCGGTTAGTGGCAGCTACCCGCCGGCTGGTAAGCGAGGTAGTCTCGGTCAGGGTCTCGGTGAGGTGCCCCCGGGTTCCCACTCGGCCCATCCCCCCAAAAATAAACTCACCACGAGTGTAGGAGATAGGTTTAAGGCCTAATTTCATTTGTATACTTGCCCTGTTCAGTTCTTAAAGTCAGAATACATCATAATACTCAATTTATGATATTTTTATGTATATTGCGTGCTCTACAACTGCTTAGAGGCATTTTGCCTGGTTTTGACAGCTCAACGCCCTTTTAAAATACGTCATCAATCTGCCCGCAGAATCCCAAAAAGTTGCCCAAAACAGCTGTTGGAAGTCGCTAGGTCGTGAAAGACCGGAAGTTAGCCTCTCTGAATGTAGCCCCAGGGCAGACATTCAGAAAGAGTTAAAGGGCACGGTGTTTAGTTTAAACCCTAACTTCCTCGATTTCTACAACCCGGAAGTCGCGGGGATTCTGGTACGAGATATGGCAGTGGCGCTACGGTGTCACTATGGGTGATCTTTTCCGCTTGATAACTCTCTATTCGAAACTGGTCTTCCTGCCATTTGGGGGAAGCAACAACCCGGGGCGGGGTCACAAACCCCGGCTAACACCCGATACCTATCACAGCTGGATGGACAAGGGCTTGGGTTTTATTAAGGAAAAGGGAGCCATTATACCTTCAGTCTGATGCGTGGCGGTTTGGTGGCAGCTACCCGCCGGGATGGTGAAGCGACTAAAGCGAGGTGGTCTGCGGGGTGAGGTGCCGCCGTTCACCACTGGGCCCATCCCCCCTTTAAATAAACTCATAATAAACTCATCACGAGGGTAGGAGATTGTTTATGGCCTACTTTTTATTTGTAAACTTGCCCTTTTCAGTTCTTGAGTCAGAAAACATCATATATACTCAATTTATGAGTATTTTTATGTATATTGCGTGCTCTACGCCACCCTGGGCCCTGGTCTCTATGTTTTGACAGCTTAAAGTCTTTTAAATACGTCTCAAAGTGCCTGCAGAATGCCAAAGTTGCCCAAAACGCTGTTGGAAGTCGCTAGGTCGTGAAGACCGGAAGTTAGCCTCTCTGAATGTACCCCTGCAGCAGACGAAGACCCCAATAGACCGGAAGCCCACTAAGGTAAGCCAAGCTGAAAAGCGAACCAATGGGTCACTACCTACACTACGTTCTGGAATACATTCCAAACGTTTTATGATCCCCTTAGAGCCTGTGAATCTCACTCAAATATACATGTTTCCCGGACTTCATAGCTAATTTTTTGTACATGCCTCTATATATCTTTTTTCATATCAAAGATTATTCAAATCCATTTAACAAATGTAACAAATTTGGGGTCTAGATGCATAGGAAATGAAAATTTTATGCGTGCAATAGTAATTATTTTCTACTAAAATAAATTTTTACATACAGTTCTTTGATTCGGTAAACGTCTCATTTAGTCAATATATCATTATATCATGGTAGAAATTTAGAGTAAAGCATTAACGAACGCTTGTTACCATATTCTTTATTTGTTGCCAGAGCAGTGTACGGTAATTTTCGATAGTGTACGATAGTTAAAAAGTTAGAGGTCACAATACAAGAAGAAGATGAAGAAAAAGGTAACGTTCAGTGGGCGAGGATTTTAGAGTGTAGCCTACACGATGGTAGTAGAGGCGTGGACACTGCAGCAGCAAGTGTTCAATGGTTTCCAGAACGTTCCTGCTCTAGCTACTAGGTAGCTAGCCCTGGCTAGCTACCTAGTTATAGTTATCTAGAAGCACAAGCGATTAGCTTTCGTCAGTGAACTTCACTCGTGTGTAAAATCTATAAAAATCGTACTTTGGCATGCGGGCCGTGTTTATGTTTTCAATGTTGGATGGCGATATTATCCATGGCGTTAAACATGGTTTTTATAGAATAAGAAATCATACTACCCTTGTGCACACAATCTATAATATTTCGCATCAATGGAGAAATTTATTCACCCAAACATTTTGACGTAACATTCCTTAAAGGCTGTCGGACCATACATGGTATCATATTTTCAAATTGTATTTCTTCAAACCAAAGTTCATGGTATGGACATGGTATATCAAAAACCCTTGGTGTTATTAGTGAAAACCTGATTTTCAACATAAGAACACTTAAGATTGCCTTATTTTGGTTAAAATAACACCAAATTTGGTTTTCCAGCACCCAGTATCCGCAAGTTGCCTATCTAATCAAGATTTATTAACATTTGGAACGGGATCTTAATAGTCATGCAGAGACCCATTTTTTAGTGTGTAATATTTCTATGAGTACCTTGCTTTTCATCAGAAAGGAAGTCTGCCGGGGCCCCCGTGGTGGGTGTGGCTGTGACGGATGTTACAAATGGAGTAGAAATATTAAACTTGATCAGCTCAAATATGTCCCGATGAGAAAAGCGTTCTCCTCCTCTCCATTGTACCTTAAACCTTCAAGAATTATGAGCAGGTGATGTCAGACATTTTAAGTGGTGGGACACCCCTGACAGAATTATGTAACTTCCCAACCAATATTGAGGTAGATCAGCTGAAAACCAAACCACATGAAACTTATGGCAGATTGTTCAGCATCACCCCAGGTATCAGGAATGGAGCATTGCCAGACAGTTTGTGTGGTGGGGTACCCCTGACAAGACACGCCCCAAAAGGCCAAGCCCCAAAATTGAGCCAGATCAGCTGAAGTCCGAACCAAATGAAACTTATGGGATATTTTTCAGCACCACCCAGGTATCAGGAATTAGCATTGCCAGACAGTTTATGTGGTGTAGTACCCCTGACAGACACACCCAAAAGGCCACGCCCTAATATTGAACCATATCAGCTGAAGTCCGAACCAATGAAACTTATGGGATATTGTTCAGCACCATGCCAGGTATCAGGAATGAGCCCTGCCAGACAGTTTTTTTTTATGGTGGAGTAGACCTTTATAAAGAGCATATTGGTACATTGAATGTGCAAGATGAGCTTACTACATGGTAGTCATACAAGGTTTCCTGCATACAGTAGGTAAAAAATAGGAACCAAATTGGAAATCTTTGTGGGCCAAACAGTAGTGCCACTTTTGAAAAAAATTACTTGAAATAAGAAAGTCAGAATATCTACATTTATTTCCTTTTACAACAACAAATTGGCTACATGCAAATTGTACACAATGCAGATATATTTACCTAGGTTGTGCTGGTAACATATGCACTGGCATGGTATGGCCAGGTTTGTTACTCAAAATGTTGAGTATTCCATGTTAAGAATTAGCATATTCAAGTTACGAGATACTTGTAAATGAAAAATCATCTCACATTTACACAAATGTAGTCATATTTGATAATTTTTCCATTTGAGTATTGACTCAGATGTGCATCATGATCACCATACCATGCCTAAGAAGTAGGCCTAAGAGGGCAAAACAAAGACTTATCCATGATGTTCATGCTGCTCAAACTAGTATGTACGATTTATGAAAAAATAATTTCTAACTTATTCACAAGACAAAGGCTGTAGGTGTGACACCAGTAGTGAAAAAATCAAACTATAGTAATACGGTACCAAACGTAAGTCCTGTGCGGGCTACACTCCAAATGGCAGTTCTCTGTTGGATATGTAACTAAATCAGATTATGTAAGGGAATTGCCCAGCTTTATTTTGATTTAACACTTTCAGGATAAGGTACTATACTATAGTGGACACCAATACATTATTTCCGCTCATCATCAGCGGAAGGCAATATAATTTCAACTCCTGTGACACTTATCCTAATGTGGCAAATTGCATTAGACTAGATACTCTGCACATAAGCAATCTATGATATTTATTCCAGTCGACTAATCCATCTCTTCAGCATCAGAATCTGAGTCCACACTCAATGGCTCATGATAAAAAATGTCCGACAGGCCATGATCACTGAGTTCATCAATGTCACTTGCTTCCATCTCGTTTTCTCCTGACTGACTCACAATTATTGTCTCATCATTGTCACTGTCACTGATGTTTGCATCTCTGCCATCGACATGGCTGGAAAAAAAGAGCCTGGAACTGGTGGTACGTCTAACCACGTTGGTTGCAAGAGGTCAGCCTTAATAGACCAATCATAATCAGTGGGAGACAGGCCTGGTCAGGGGAGGCTGTATGGGCATGGCTCCACAGCAAAGTAACATAGTGAGCCCTCTGCAACTTTTTCTCCAGTGTATGACGTGAGGGTGGCAACAATGCAGTCAACCTTCTTGATATTGGCCAAGGGTTTTTCCTATAGGACAATAGCAAGTATAAATTGATAAGTTTTATTATGGTATCAAAGTGGATCTCGAGATTTTTTTTTTACATCTAAGCGCATCATTTATTTTAAAATTTTCATGAAGTATCTCAACAGCAAAAAATATTTGCTACAAGTAGGAGTCACGCTTCTGTCAACGTACCTGATCTACTTTGCCAGACATCTGCATCAGTTTACTGCAACGTTCCTCATTCTGCTGCCTGGAGGTCCTGGTGACCTCTTCAAATATGTCACTCCTAAGGGTGGTTCGAATAGCTGCAGCATTTCTCAATGAGGGCCCCGTTTTATCCAGTCTTCAACTTGCTGTCCTCTTCAGTTGATTTGTTGCAGATGAAATACCTGCAGGCAAGGTTATCATTGCCTTGAAAAGAACAGGGCATGATATGGAGTCCAAGGCAAATATTTGCTTCAAAATTTCTTTACCCAGCAGTGAAATTACTTGTGGATACAAAAAAATAGTGTATCCGGTGTATCTCTAAGAAATGTTCCATACCTCCTGAACTACGGTTTGAGATGAGTTATCTTCTATTCTATGCAGTGGCTCATCTCCACTTTTGGTAGGCTCATCAATGTGACATTCGCATAGGTCTTACGACTGGGAAGATTTATCTGGATCCATTATTACAAATAAGTTGAGCCTGCAACAATGTGAATGCTGTGAGCCACAATACCAATGGAAGGACAATATTGTATCAGCTTAAGCTCTTCTGAAAAGAAGAGCTTATATTTACCTAAACCTAATGTAACACAATTCAATCTAATTGGACATTCAGGAAGTAACAATTTAAAAGAATGTTCATAACAACTGGGGTTAATGAATAACTGCCCCCTTGTCAACAATTTTTTACCAAGTATGATACTCAGTATTCACTGAATTAGAGTGAGCATGCATGTGAGATAATTTAGCAACCTAGTCTTAACGACATACAATTATAGCCTTATTAAAGCTGAACTGAAAGCAATGAAAATGAAAAGGTTTGTTCAAATATTAAATGATAAAGTGATATAAAAACCTACCTTGTGTAGTGCCGTGAATTTTAGGGGGGGGGGGGGGGGAGCCCTTCTATCTTCTTTACTTGTTGTTGTGCTGGTATTATGAAGGAGATTCCTGAAGGGGCTAGTTGACATAACTGCATGGGGCCGTTGATGGAGCCATGTAATGCTGCCCTGGGAAGTTCCTACGGGTCCGACAGAAGCGTTGCATTACCCTGGGCCACAGATACCTTCTGAAATCCCGTCAGTATGTCTTTCCAACAGTCAAGTGACTCAGAGTGGTAATCATAAGTCGGAAATAAATAATTTTCTTTTTTTTTCAAAATGTTAGGGGTGGGAATCAAACCCGCACCCTCACCAGATTTTGCACTCAAATAAAAAAACGGGCGTGTTAGACCACATATCCAATAGAATTATCCACTTGGCTATGTAGTTCTGGTGATTTTATGCATTACATTTCTAAACAATTATCAACATAATTCTGTAAACATGATTCGGACATCAGAAAAGTTCAAATTTGATTTTTAAATTTGAAATTTTATTTGATTTTCAATAAAACTTAAGACACGACACAGTCTTGACTTCTAGTGTTCATGGATTCTGTAAAAGGAATACAGCCAAGTGACAAACATTTCGTATACATAAACAAATCTGGTGTCATTTTAATTAGTCAAAAAAGATGCAGACTATAAGTAACATAATGTATTAATCCATGCAAGATAACAAAACATTCTTGAAAATCAGTTCATTTTTACTCTTGATAGTCTGTTAAGGCATATGTATGGGTATGATAGGTTTGGGCGTTGCACATTGTATTGCCGGCCCCAGTTGCATCACTGCTGGATCAGCAAGTGTTGAGAAACCGGCAGGTTTGTTGAGAAGTCGATTAGTTTATTTCCATCTATTATAAATAGATGGTAACGTAATAGATACGTATATAGTTTAGTTATATTATCAGTATATTCTATGATAGAAACATTACTTGCTCCTTACTATATGTTTAATAGTTGAGCAGATGTATATATGTGATAAATAAAGTAGTCGTTGACAACTGCATGAAAGAAGTAGCGGCGGCTCACTGCCGGCGACTACAGAGAGAACGGTTATAACCTTTGTCTGGGGAGTTAACTGAGATTGGCTCAGTCTCCTGTCCATTTCGTTATTTTTAATAATATCGTTGTAGATTTACACAATTATACTACCTCAGCAACCCTGGCGTCTGTCTACATCCTCAGAAAACCACATATTAACTTGCCAGCGTATACAGTGACTGAAACATGTGTTCATGGACATTACTCATCACCGGCTCTCATGGTGAGTACCTATGTGAGTATAATTACTCGCGAAAAGGAATAACCAAAAGATTTTAGTGGCAGCGACAGCACGACAATTTTATCAGTTCTGTGACAATTACTTAGAAAAATATCACTGTTTGTTGGAGTGGTTGCGAGGGAGACGAAACTTTTTAAAACAAAAACGAAACTTTTTGAACCAAGCCAGTAGCTTGGCGAGTGAACAATCCATCCTGGAACGGGGAGGCAAGAGATAAGTGGTTCTAGGTTACGACGAAACTGCTGGTAAGCAGTGCTGACACCGCTGGCTGCTGACACAGCATCTTAAGCCTTCGATACCACATCTCACTCATCTTACACAGGTTCACAGGGGGTCACAGGTTCATTTTGAAAATAAAGGGAACAGTAATCTTACCTATTAACCTGAACAAAGGGGTTCCTCCGGTTCATATGGAGTTCTATGAAGCATCCAACTTTCAGCTCCCTGTAGACGGGCTGTTGGGTTTAGCAAACGATGAATTCTAATCGAATTGTGATAGATCCCAATACAAATTTAATAACATTTAAAGGGAAGCAGTTAAAGGCGATGGATTATCCTATGTATTTGGGACCATTTTTATAACCAACCGATTCTCTTCCGAAACGATGGTCTCCACTTAAATTCAGTTGGTTCTGCACGACTCGGTAGGCTACTCAATGACGCGGTAACTAATTACAAATCAAAAAACTCCCAGCAGGTAGAGGTTCCGACAACAACCTAAGCTCTAGTTCCCGCAATATAAGTTCTCGTTCGCAAAAGCCCAAATCTAGTTCCCGCACAGCCCCAACTACCCATCCCGATATTAAAAGCTTGTTACTTTAATGCCCGTAGTATACGTAAAAAATTTTCATGTTTTTAGAGGAACTATTTATTCGGGGACAATACGACATCATCGGAATTTCCGAGTCATGGATAATACGACAGAGATTTTTTGGCTGACATTTGCGATACAGGGGTATAACTTATTAAGTTCAAAAAGACTACGAAAAAAGCAGGGGGAGGTGTATTATTATATATAAAGTCCTGCCTTCATCCCCTTGTAGTTCAAAGCACGAACTGATAACAGTAATGTAATTTTCATTCAACTAAATCGCCCATTCTCAAAAAGTAGTAATTGGGCCTTGTTTATCGACCTCCAGCTCAACAAATACAATTGACGAAGAACTCAAATGAAAAAATAGCAAAAATTAGTTTCTCAGAACGAAGCGAAATATTCGGTGTTTTTTAAATTTCCCCGTTACTAGTTGGGGCGCCTCGCTTACAACACTTCGGGGCACACTCTCTATTCAAATCTCCAAGAAAGTGCTTTATACCAACACGTGGATCACCCAACGAGGCAAAAATTTTTCTAGATCTTATTTTCACAACTAACGAAAATCTTGCCCAGAAACGTTAACGCCCGGATCCAATTTAGGGAGCAGTGACCACCGGCGATTACTTTCAGTATTACATCAGTAAGACAAGCGAAGTCGAAGTAAAGAAAAAGTTCTTGATTATCGAAGGCAGACTTCAGAAAACTAAAAGAATCTTAACGAACACCGATTGGAATGTTTCTCAGAAAGTAACGACATAAATGTGCTGGCATGATTCACCGGTAAACTTAACTTAGCAATACATCCTCATACCGATGCGATATAGGCGATCTTTTCAAACATTAAACCCCAAATGGTGGACCCGCGAAAACAAGGACAGCCTTGCAGCTATAAAGCGTGCATATGAAAACACAAAAACACAAAATGAAGACACAAAAGCGATCACGACAGAATTAGACTAAATACGAAAAAACTCATTAAGCAGAGCAAGAAAAATTTTGAAGTACGTATTGCCGAATGAACAAATCAAACCCTAAAGAATTCTACAGCTATTTAAAAGGAAAAAAGTAATGACGTCAACCATAATGGAAAATGGCGAACACACGAAAATGAAGTATCTATGGCGGATACTCTAAATAACTTTTTTGCATCAGTCTTCACAGTGGAAACACGCAAATCAACCCATCCCGAAAAACCCCGAACAAGGTACTTGCCTCAGCTCATTAACCTTTCAGGAATGTGACATTTTGCTCGCGATAATAAAATGAAAATTAACAAACTCCTGGTCCTGACAAATTTCGCCACGCATATTAAAAGAAGCAAGAACGAAATAGCAAAAACCCCTTTCATCTTATTTAATAAGTATTTACTCACCGGAAATGTACCGTGCGAATGGAAACTAGCAATGTCACCCCATAATTTAAAAAGGGAAACAAATCACAGCCCGGAAAATATCGCCCAATCAGTTTTAACATCATTGCTTGGAAAATTAATGGAATCCATCATAAGAGACAAAATCGTTAAGTTCTTAGAAGAAAATGACATAATCAAAGATTCGCAGCATGGATTCAGAAATAAACGCTCATGCCTCTCAAACTTACTTGATTTTTACAATACAGTAAAAACCCCTTTTACTCGGCACGATAGGGGCTCTGGCCCTTGCCGAGTTATTCAATGTGCCGAGTTATTCAATGTCCTCCTCTGATATAGGTTTAAAAAAATAAAAAAAAAAAAAAAATAAAAAAAATACAGTACTGTAAAAACTAAAAACCACACTTACCAATGAACGGGTAGAATGTGCTGATTTGATATCAAACTCAGCACAAATAACACACATGGACGCACCTGCATCCATCCTTGCCAGCACTTTCACCTTTTCCTGCAGGCTCGGCTCTTCAATTTCATTCCCTTCCTGCTGGAGACACCCTTGCGTGATGGAGCTATATCTTGATATACGTACTGTATGATGTAATCCCAAACACGTAAAATAGTTGGCAAATTAAGCAAAGATCAGGAACCGTGCGTAGGCCGAGTCGTGTTTTTGTCGTCCAAGCACCGTCTTGGATTACGAAACCCAAATCCAATAACACTTGCTGAAATGTGTGTTATCTACTCTGTGATATTGTTTGCAATGTTTTGCATTGATTATTATTTGGGCTCCTACCAAGCTTGTTGTGTTTTTGAAGCAGAAACCAATCCTTTTTCAATTTTGACAAAAAACGAATTCGTATCCAAGACGGTGCTTTGACGACATAAACACGGCTCAGCAGCTGACAGCCTACACGCGGGTTTCCCCGACCTTTGCTTTACTTTGCCACCTTTTTTTACGTGTTTTTTTGGGTTACTCATACAGTACTGTATTTCAAGATGTCAGCCCATCACGCAAGGGTGTCTCCAGCAGGAAGGGAATAAAATTAAAGAGCCTGGCTTGCAGGAAAAGATCAAAAGGACAAAATACACTTTTTTGCGACTGACGATATGCAAGTGAAAGGGCGAAGAGATTGCTTTTATAATCAATATGCCGAGATACTTATTTTTTGCCAACTTTCTGTTTACATTTCACAAAAGAGGTTGTGAGGGAAATGATATGCCGAGTGAAACCATGAGATGCAGTTTAGGTGAGGGGGTAGCAGAGTGGTTAGCGTCACCGAGTGCGTTCTCGAAGACCCGGTTTCGATCCCAGTGAGACCCATAATCCCTTGAAATCTTTTGCACCGTCGAGTGCCTAAGAACACCCACATGCCCTGTCCATTAAATCTACCTTCGACTGGGGATGCATGGGAGGCACAGGGGGCGCATGAGCCTCTAATCACAGGCGTCACTATAAAATCCTGCCTGCGCCACACGGGCGAGGGCCAACCTCACAGCCCTCGGTGAGCCTCCAGGGCCTATCATTCCACCCCTGGAGCTCACTGCCTACATGTGCTTTTGGGCATAGGTGTGTGTGTGTGTGTTGTGTGTTGTGTTTTGTGGTGGGTGTGTGTGTGTGTGTGTGTGTGTGTGTGTGTGGGGTGTGTGTAAAAAAAAAAAAAAAAAAAAAAAAAAAAAAAAAAAAAAAAAAAAAAAAAAAAAAAAAAAAAAAAAAAAAAACATTAGTCTTTGCCTCCGATTAATAAAATTTCCCGAGTTAACATGCCGAGTTAAAAGGGTTTTACGTATGTATTCAAAATGTACACAACCAGGGCTAGACGTATTTACCTCGATTTTCAAAAGCTTTCGAAAAAGTTCCTCTAAGCGTCTCATTGCAAAGTAAAAGCTCATGGTAAAACATCCCCATCTTTCAAATTGGATAAAAACCCGCTGTAAAATCGTAAACAAGGGGGGTAAAAAAGGGAAAATTTTTCTGACTGGCCGTGAAAATAGGGGTTTTTCCCAAAGGATCGTTCTCGGCCCTACCGTTTTTAATATCATAAATACATTGCGGGGGAAATCCATCAGGATATCGAAATTTGCTGATGAAAAACGAAAATCCAAACTAGCCTCTACAAAATCCAGCGCCAACTCATAAAAAACGACTTAACACCTAACAAAGGGTCAAAAACATGGCAATGAATTTAAACCTGAAAAAATGTCATGTACTACATATCGAAATAAAAACCCTCAAAAAATTTTACGTGATAACGATTTCCAACTACAATTTGTTGATAAAAAAAAAAGTTTTTGGGGCTTTTAAAATCCGAAAGTCTAAAACCGAAAAACCAAATTATGAGGTAAAAAAACTGCAAAAAAATTTGGGTTTGGGCTTTATTGGACGAATTTTCAGTTTAAAATCTAAAAAAGTTATACCCCACTCTTTTTAACTCGCTTGTTCGCCCCCACTAAAATACTGTTGCAGTTCTGGTCACCTTTTTAAAAAAAGGACAAGATAACTAGAAAAAATACAGCGCAGAGTAACCAAAATGATACCTAATTGCGAATAAATCCGTACAAAATGGGCCAAAAGAATTTAAACTTTTTCCCAGTAACAAACAAAGGATAAGAGGTGACCTCTCGAATCTTTAAAATCTTAAATGGATTTACGAACGTAGCCCCCAAAAATTTTTTTCACGCTAGACCGGTCAAGCTAAACTAGAAAAACGGATTTAAAATGGCAGGAAAGGGTTTTTGTAACGAATAAGAAAATTTCTTCTTCCAAACCGTGTTGAAAACGTAGGAAGGGGCTGCCGTCAGACTGTAACTCAAATAAAATAAAATTTTAAAATCGCCTCAAAAATATTTCATTCAAATCCCCGGTTGTCACTGTTTTCTCGGAATAATAATTTTCTCGCGGCCTCTGAAACTTACTCTCATTGCGTAAAATGTTGCGAGTCGCGTCTCAAAACCCCTCCCACACGTCTCGACGCCCGAAAAACGGCCCCTACTAAAACTTTTGACCTGTGACGGGCTGTGGTTCAGAAAGGGCCCTTCAGTTGTGACCACCATGGGGATTTTTACCAGGGTCACTGCTGCAGGGGGCATTGAAGTGCCGGCGTCCTATTGGAAAGTGCATCCCGCAGTGGTTGAAACAGAGCGGGGGGCTGATTGACGCTGCCCCCCAAAAAAGCGCCAGGCAAGGCTGCCGCACCACCCCTGAACTTTCACACTGACCCTACACCAAACCTACTTTAGACCTCAAAACCACACAGATACCCCCCGATTTACGGTTCCCACTACTATCTCGACCTGTGACGGGCGTGTTCATTTTAGGGTCCTGCAGTTAGTGACCACCAGGGGATTTAAAGGGGTCCAGGGGTCACGGGTGCAGGGGCTTTGAATTAGGGCGCCCCTACATGGAAAGTACACAACCCGCATGGATTGAACGGGCTGGGCCTGATTGACTGCTGCCCCCCAAAGAAAGCGCCGGGCAAGGCTGCCGCACCACCCTTTGAACCCACACTGTGTTCACACCATTAAAAACCCCACATAACATGACCTATCTTAAAGCTTTAAAATCCTCCCCCCAAAAACTATAGTAGTTGCCATAGATTCAGTTTTAAATTTTCCTCACAAAATTCCAGCGTTTTTTTTTATATTGCATGGTATCACTTCTTTTCAGGCCACTTGGGGTGGGGGGATGGTGGGTGGGAGGAGCCTTTTACTTCCTATCCTTTTTCTCTTTTTATCTATTAGTGTGTTGTTAAGCAAACAGCCTGTAAGGGGCCTATCGGTCGTTCGTTTGTGTTTTTTCCTTTGTTTCCTTTGTATTTGTATCTGGGTACCCTTTTGTCAAACACTGACAGGGAAAAGAGGCGTAAACGAGGAACACGACTTTCGGGGAGTTTTCCCCCAATTCATGTCCTACCTCGCATGAATCTGACTGGGGCTGGGAAAATTGTAGGCCACGATTGTCGGTGTTCATAAATCCCCGAACTATGGTGAGGGGTGTTCCAGTGGTGGTTCCTGGGTGCACCCCATGACTGAAGTATGTCTCGATGGCCCCCTAAAATACAATGATTGGCCGTAGAGGCAACTTAGCAAACACAGCCAGGAGTGTCACACACATAGGTTGTTAACACCACAGGTGGGCCATGCGAATTAAACTCAAATTTTTCCCTTTGGGGAAATGTTGGGGTATGTTTTAAAAGGGGGTACCTAATCTTGAGTTGCCTACTGCTTGTGTCCTACGGGGGCGAAATCCGCCCTTGACATCGGCAGGGTCTGGTACCAACCCTCATTCGCTTGTCAAGTCGTGGACTACCTGGAGTTTAAAACCCTAGCTTTGGAACTCTTGGGGCATACCAAAATGTCTTGCACTCACCGGTGAAGCTCATGGGGCTACCTAAAGCGGCTCAAAATTTAAACCCGTCCAGGGGACCAAACCCGTCTAATTTTCCCGTTTAAGGCCCACCCAAGCCAACGGTTGTTAGATCACATGTAGACGAAAAGTTGGAGCAGTAGTTTTTCAAAAACCGTGCTCACCCAAAAAAACCTTTGTTCCTTACCCCAAAAATGACGGAAAATTTTTTTCCAGTTTGACTTTCGACGAGTGAAACAGGTCTCAGAAGAGACAGGTACCATTACCGTCCTAAAATATTTACTCATGTCTTAGGGCGGGGGAAAACTTTTCAGTAATTTTTTTATTTTTTTTCGGGGGACTGCAGGCACCCATTCAGGATCCTCCAAAAGGGGTTCGGCGTTCCCGTACACCGGGGGGTCACTAGAATGGGTTCGGATGCCGTTTTACTTGAATCCGCGCCGATTACTTTTCAGAGAATGATAAATGTGCAATTTTCGCCGGGAAAGATAGGGGACTCCGGTCTGTTTCCTGGATGATATTATAAAAGCTAGCAAAGACCATGATGTCACTTTCAAATTAGAGTCAGTTTTTTCGCGCTTTTTTAGCTGGTCTCAAACCAAGTTAAACCAAGTGTGGTTTTTGAAAACTTAGATTAGCTTCTCAGGCAACTGTCGACTGGAAGACTCCACACCCTGGACAAAAAGGTTTGGGCCCAAAAACTTTCTTCAACTCCCAATTTTTTGAAATGTTGATCTTTTTTGGGCTAGCGGGCTTTTTAAAACCCCTCCCTCATCAAAGATTTTGCCCGAATTTTCATCTCCCCCAAGCCGCTTTGAAAAAAATTTCTCATTTCACTGGATGCTCCTCTGACAAAGTTTTTTAAGAGTTTCGAAGAGTGCATGTTTTCGAAACATGCACTCGTAGAAGGTCCTCTCTTGACATTCCCAGATTTTTCTGCTGCATTTGAGCTATGTACAGACAGTTCAGCCAAGGGACTTGGGGCAGTACTGATGCAGAAAGATGAAAGAGGGAAGAACCTTGTAATCGCGGACGCTAACAGAGTTCTTATCCCAGCGGAGGTAGATTATTCCGTTACACATCAAGAGACCCTCAGAGTAATTTGGACTCTTAGAAATTTCAAAGACGTTATTTGTGGCTACCCAATAACTGTTTAAACCGACCATGCAGCCATTACTGAGTTATTTAAGGGTAATAATTTATCCGGTAGGTTTGCTCGATGGAATCTGACGATCCAAGAGTTTAACCCAACCTTCAAATATCTGCCCGAGCGTGCAAATGTGATAGCGGATGCGCTATCGCGAAATGTTCCGGTGGTGTGTACGGTCAGAAGGGCAAAGCCCGTGCCGAATTTTTAATTCTATGAATTTGGCGTCGAACAACGCTAACTTGAAATTTGGGGGAAAGTCATTTACGCCTTAGAGTCAGGCAATGAGACCTCCTTACCATCATTACCAGTTGATTACTCACAATTTTTCCAGACGACTGACAAGGTACTGTTCCGACATTGGCAACAGAATAGGGACCCAGTGGAAGAATATGTTATTCCTGACGTTTTTGTTCCGAAGGTACTTAAACTTGTGCACAATGTGCCCTGGACTGGACATCCGGGACGTGATCGTACCCTAGCAGCCGCGAGGGGTGTGTATTTTTGGCCCATGATGTGTGTGGACATTGAAGAATATGTTGTCAGGTATGTATATTGTATCCAAATCAAGGGGACGACTCCAGGACCCGCTCCTATATTAGAATACCCACCACCTGAGCAACCATGTGACGTATTTGATATAGATCTTATACAGTACAGTTACCCAAGAGTCATCACGGCTCGTAATATATTCTGGTGTGTGTAGATCACTTTTCAAGGTCTGTAGTCCTTGCACCAGTGAAGAATAAAACGGCTGTGACTGTAGCCCATGCAATAATTACTCATCTTTTTCTGCCCTTATTCCACACCAAGAGTATTGCTGAGTGATAATGGCGCAAAGTTCCGAAATGCATTGCTTGCGGAGATTTGTACAATGTACAATATTAAGCAGACTTTCACGGCCGCATACCATCCGAGCTCGAATGGGCTGGCGGAGCGCGTTAACGTTAAGAGCGTTGATGCGTTAAGACCGGTCATAAACAGTTTGCACAACAATTGGGAAGATTGGTAACCATACGTGACGACTTGCATTAATAGTTAAGTTTGCGAGTCCACGGGCAAGTCTCCTCACTACATAATTTTATGGTGCGGATAAACGCGTCACACAAAACAAAAGTTAGTCATGGTGACTAACTTAGCATACTCAAGCCGTGGGGTCTAAAACGAGTAACCCAAGTTAGTCACGCTGAGTAACAATGGTTAGTCATTTTTTGAGTACCTACCTAGTAAATCAGAGTATTGGGCTTAGTCAAAACAAAAAAGACTAAAACCCGTTCGTTCAAGTTCACCGTTTTTTTGTATCCACATTATAAATTTTGACTAAAAANATCTAGTTAGTGTAGTGTAGTTAAAGCAAACAGCCTTGTAAGGACCTATCGGTCTGTTGCTGTTTGTGTTTCCTTTGTATTCCTTTGTATTTGTATCTGGCTACCCTATATGTCAAATCACTGACAGGGAATAGAGGCGATAAGCGAGGAACATCGACTTTCGGTGTAGTTCCCTCAATTCATGTCTCTAACGCTCGCATGAATCTGACTGCGGGCTGGAAACTTGTGAAGGCCACGATTGTCGGTGTTCATGAAATCCCCGAACGTATGGTGATGCGTGTTCCAGTGGTGGTTCCTGATGCACCTATAGACAGTGAAGTATGTCTCGATGGCCCCACTAAAGTACAATGATTGGCCGTAGAGGCGAAACTTAGCACAATCAGCGCAGGACGTGTCACATCAGCATAGGTTGTTAACACCACAGGTGGACCAGTGCGAATTAAACATCAAGTTTTCCTTGGAGAAATGTTGGTGTATGTTCAAAAGGTGGTACCTGAATCATTGGAGTTGCCTACTGCTTGTGTCGCTACGGTGCAGAAGTCCGCCGTTGACATCGAGCAGGGTCTGGTACCAACCCTCAGTTCGCTTGTCAACGTCGTGGACTACCTGGAGTTAAAGCACTAGCTCTTGGAACTCTTGGGTCAGTACCAAGATGTCATTGCACTCACCGGTGAAGCTCATGGTGCTACCAATAAAGCAGAGCATCAAATTTAACTCAGTCCAGGGACCAAACCTGTCTACATTCCTGTTTACAGGCTACCTCATAGCCAACGGGTTGTGGTAGATACACATGTAGACGAAATGTTGGAGCAAGTAGTTATTCAACACTCGTGCTCACCCTGAAACAAACCTTTGTTCCTTATCCCGAAGAATGACGGAACTTTTCTTCCAGTTATAGACTTTCGACGAGTGAATCAGGTCTCAGAAGATGACAGGTATCCATTACCAGTCCTAAAATATTTACTCATGTCGTTAGGTCGGGGTAATACAAGTTTCAGTAATTTTGATTTTTTGTCGGGGTACTGGCAGGCACCCATGTCAGGATCCTCCAGAGAGGTTACGGCGTTCAGTACACCGGGAGGTCACTAGGAATGGCTTCGGATGCCGTTTGACTTGAAATCCGCGCCGATTACTTTTCAGAGAATGATAAGTGTGCAATTTTCGCCGGTACGATAGGTGCTCCGTGTCTGCTTACCTGGATGATATTATAATTGCTAGCAAAGACCATGAGTGTCACTTTCAAACGTTAGAGTCAGTTTTGCAGCGACTGTTGTTAGCTGGTCTCAAAGCCAAGTTAACCAAGTGTGAGTTTTTGAAAGCTTAGATTAGCTTCTCAGGCCATACTGTCGACTGGGAGAGACTCCACACCATGGACAACAAGGAATTGGCCGTCAAAAACTTTCTTCAACTCCAGATTGTTGAGAATGTTAGATCTTTTTTTGGGACTAGCGGGCTTTTACCGTCCCTCTATCAAAGATTTTGCCAGAATTGCATCTCCCCCAAGCCGGCTTTGAAAAAAAAATGTCTCATTTCACTGGGATGCTCCTCATGAGCAAAGTTTTGAAGAGTTTCGAAGAGTGCATGTTTTCGAAACATGCACTCGTAGAAGGTCCTCTCTTGACATTCCCAGATTTTTCTGCTGCATTTGAGCTATGTACAGACAGTTCAGCCAAGGGACTTGGGGCAGTACTGATGCAGAAAGATGAAAGAGGGAAGAACCTTGTAATCGCGGACGCTAACAGAGTTCTTATCCCAGCGGAGGTAGATTATTCCGTTACACATCAAGAGACCCTCAGAGTAATTTGGACTCTTAGAAATTTCAAAGACGTTATTTGTGGCTACCCAATAACTGTTTAAACCGACCATGCAGCCTTTTATTTGATTTTATTTAGGGTAATAAATTTATCCGGTAGGTTTGCTCGAGGGAAATCTGACGATCCAAAGTTTAACCAACCTTCAAATATCTGCCCAGCGTCCCACTGTGATAGCGGATGCGCTATCGCGAATGCTCCGGGGGTGGTGTACGGTCAGGAAGGCAAAGCCCGTGCCGAATTTTTTTCTATTCTATGAATTTGGCGTCGAACAACGCTAACTTGAATTTGGGGGAAAAGTCTTTTACGCCTTAGAGCCAGGCAATGAAAACCTCCTTACCATCATTACCAGTTGATTACTCAAAATTTTTCCAGACGCTGACAGGTACTGTTTCCGCCCATTGGCAACGAATAGGGACCCATGGAAGAATATGTTTTTCCCTTTACGTTTTTGTTCCGAAGGTACTTAAACTTGTGCACAGTGTGCCCTGGACTGGACATCCGGGACGTGATCGTCCCCTTAGCAGCCGCGGGGGTGTGTATTTTTTGGCCCATGATGCTTGTGGGCATTGAAGAATATGTTGTCAGGTATGTATATTGTATCCAAATCAAGGGACGACTCCCCGGACCCGCCCCCTATTTAGAAAACCCACCACCTGAGCAACCATGTGACGTATTTGATATAGATCCTTATACAGTACAGTTACCCAAGAGTCACCACGGCTCGTAATATATTCTGGGTGTGTAGATCACTTTTTAAGGTCTGTAGTCCTTGCACCAGTGAAGAATAAAACGGCTGTGACTTAGCCCTCCCCAAAATTCTCATTTTTTTCCCCCTTATTCCACCCCAAAGTATTGCTGGTGTAAGGGCGAAAAATTCCAAAATGCATTCTTGGGGAATTTGTAAAATGTAAAATTTAGCAACTTTCAGGGCCGCATACCATCCGAGCTAAAGGGGCTCGGAGCGCTTAACTTAAGAGCGTTGATCGTTAAGCCCGGGTCAAAAACAGTTTGCACAACAATTGGGAAAGGGTACCTACGTGACAACTTGCTTAATATTAAGTTTGCGATCCCGGAAAGTCCCCTCCTACATAATTTTATGGTGGGGATAACGCGCCCAAAAAAAAATTTAGTCGGGTACTAATTACATCTCAACCGTGGGGTCTAAACGGTAACCCAAATTTATCACGCTGATAAAAAGGTTTTCATTTTTTGGAAACACCTATAAACCAGAAATGCCCTTAGCCCAAACAAAATGACAAACCGTTCGTAATTTCACCGTTTTGAGTATCCAATTAAAAATTTGCAAAGGGGGGCAAAAATGCCCTTTGGGGGGGAAAAAAAAGCCCCTTTTAGGGGTGCAGTTTTGCCCTTTATGGGTGCAACTTTTGCACCTTTTTTGGAGGGGGACTTTTGCCCCCAAAGGGTCCAATGCATTTTAGGGGTGAACTTTGCAACTTTAAGTGCAAAACATTCAATATTTTTCACCTTTAAGGGTGCAAGGTGCACCTTAAAACAGGGTGAAACTTTTTGCACCTTTTGGAAATTGGAATTTTGGGTGCGTTTTTGCACCCATATGGGTGAAAAAAATGCCCCTTTTAAAGGGTGCAATTTTTTGCCCCTTTTGGGTGCAACTTTTCCCTTTTGGGGCATGACTTTTGCCCCATATGGGTGAAAAAAATGCCTTTAAGGGTGAACTTTGCACTTTAAAAAGATGCAAAATTATTCCCACTTTTGCCCTTTACGGGTGCAAAGCGCACCCCACGTTAAAAACACAGTTATTGCACCTTCTGGAGGGGGCAACTTTCACCCTATTTACAAATGGGGGTAAATTATCCCCCTCCAGAAGGTGCAAAAACTGTACCTCTGCCCTCCAGGAATGCAATTATAGTTACTGTCCTTTATGGATTTTAAAGGAAGAATTCCCAAACATATTTTTTTATGGAGTTAGAGTGTTTGCTTTGAAATATAATATCATAAAATTCCCCCCTTTTTAAAAGACCCGAAATGAACAAAAATTTGCATTCTTGAGGGTGGGTTGTTGCTGCAAAGGGACATGTACACAAACAGCTTCTCCGATGCCCAATATGTGGAATTTCCTCCCCAATGTACTTAAAAAAATTAAGAAAGGGGATCTTAAAAAACCCACATTCAGTTAACATTGCCCCTTTTTACTTGCTTTAAAGCGAAAAATATGCTTTAAAAGGAAATAAAAGATTAATTAATAAGGATATAATCAAATTTATAAATACCCCTTTTTTTAAAGTTTAAAAAACTTAAATTAAAAAAAAATACAATGTAATTAATGTGTCATTTTTACAGGGTGGGAAGAATGCAATCTACTTAGTCCTTCAACCTAAAAATCGGGGGATGGAAATATATTTCCATATTTATCTTTGCAAACTAAACACGTTTTTTAGTTTTAAATACTTACACCAATCTATAAAATTGAACCATGGAAATTTTTCATAATATGATTTTTTTTTTTTTTCATGCTAATGATAAAAAGCAATCATCATCAAAAAGGGAAAAAACGCGACATTTGGGCCCAAACCAAACCCCTATGCATTATTCAATAGCCTGTGACTGATTAAGGATTTTTTGGGAAAAAAGCTATTAAAAATTTTTTGGGGCCCGGCTATTTTTGTTGCAGTAAAAAAAAAAATTTTGTCATAGCCATCATACGGGTTCAAAATACTGCAAACACTGATTTTATGTGAGATTGTGCAACTTTTGTAGAGAAGAAATATTACTTAAAGCTCTTTTACTCAAAGTTTTAAATAGAAAGATCTTAAATAAATATTTTCAAAGGGACATCTGTAAAAAGTTTTTTGAATTGCTAGAATTTTTTAAGAAACGAAAAAAAAAAAAAACTGGATGTTTAGCATTAAAAAGCCTAAAAACTGGAAAAATAAAAACCTAAAAAATTTTTTTTTTTTAAAACTGAAAAGATAAACATTCCTAAAAAAAAGCAAGATCACAAAAAAATAACGCATGGCCAGTGGAATATGGCTATTCCCTATAAAATGACGGGCCTAATGCCATGCTATTCTATTTATTCTGCTTACAAAAAATGCCAGTACTATAGGTATATATTTATGCAAAATATCCCCTACATCATTTCCTCCCTTAGGCATACCTCCCTTAAACCCCAATCTTTTGTACATAAAACATTACTATTATACACGGGCTTTACAAACGGTTGTGAAAGCTAGGCCATCCTAGGTGGGAATAAAATGCAAAGGGTAAAAATAAAAACAGAAGCCGCTATAACCTACCCTTGTGAATAATGTACGTTTGCGGAATGACAAAAATATATAATATCTATTAATTTTTTAAATATTTTCTGTGAGAAAAAAACCCTGAAAGTTAATGTGGGCCAAAATATCCTGATTGTTTTGATGCAATTTTAAAAATACTTATTTGGAAGGAAATGTATAGATAGTTTTGAGAGATAAGGTAAAAAACTGTCAAAAAAACAATGATAGGGAAAGGGGACCCTGTGCCAACAAGGAAACCCATGGAGGGGATAATAGAGAGAAAAAAACAAAAAGGGGAGGGTAGCTTCAGCTAAATGTTGAAGTGCAGTGGGGCAGTAAAAAACGAATAAAAACAGGCCCAGTAGTTTAAAAACTAAATAACCCCTGTCCTGGGGGGGTTTTTTAAAAAACCCTGATAAACTATTAAAATTTGACCAAACCTTTTTTTGTTTTCCCTCTTTTCAATTCTTCGGGTTTCCCTCAGCCTGATTTCATGTTGTAGTTTTTTAAAGAGATTTTTTTTCCACTTTTTGTACGTTTTCAATGGTCTGTAAAGCCTAGTTTCTCCATGAAAAAAATAAAAAACTGGTTTTTTGTGTTGCCAATTTAGCGTCCCATTACACTCTTCTTGTGCCACGAATGACATGTATACATTAAAAAAAAAATGTAAGCCTACATTATGTCCGAGCGTTGAGGGTGGGGCCTATAACACATGGGGGAAAAAAAACCCCTGACATGCAAGTCCCAAAAACAGTTGCAATAGAAAATGAATTGCAATAAACAAAAAATTAAAAAATATTTATTTTTTGGGAAACATGGAGCTAAATCCAAAATAGCCAGCATGAATCAAAATTTATCTGCTTCACACAGGGGGGGGTTGGGCTACCATTCCCCACCGGTGAAAAATTTGGTGGGGACAGCGCAACGGTATGACACACGGTGGGCCGTTTCCCCCATTGAACAGTTAAGGGACTTTGCCGCCATCCCCCCCGGGAAAGGGTTTTGAGTATGCCAAAACTCCTCCGACGAGTAAAAGCGGGGTAAAGTGAGAGCCGGGTACGGGGACCTATAAGTAGGTGCATCCGTTTTGCGCTTTTTTCGGGGGGACGGGGACCCCTCCCCGGCCGTGAGGACCCGGGTATAGACCCGGTGAAAAAAAAAAAACATTGCCTGACTTTTTTTTGTGTTCTTCCCCGGTTGGACTTTTTTGTTTTTCTATTAACGGAAAAGGGGCCCCCCAGCTCCCTGCTCTGTGTGACAGCCTTTAAACTTAACAGAAAATTTAGAGTTTGCCCTTAAATCACATACATTATTTCGATTCATTTTATTCTATCTTTGTCAATTATTTGGGGGTCTACCTATACTATTACCGGGAAATTTTTTTGGAAAAGATGGGGGTGGTTTTTAAAGTTGAAAAACCCAAACCCCCCTTTTTTTAAAATGTTAATCCTAAAGGCCAAAAATTCCCCGGGGGGGAAAAAATTTTTAAAATAATTTTTCTTTTAAAAATTTTTTAAATAAAATTTTTCTAAATTAAATATATATATATATATATAAAATTTATAATATTATATAATATATTATATATTATATATATATTATATATTAATATATATAATTATTATATATTGTAATTTGCAACAGAAATTCTAGTAAATTCGGGTAAATTGTCTCTTCCCCTACCTTTAAACCTAAAACAACAAAATGGAAATTTAAATTTATAAAACGGGGCCCCCCGGATGGTTGTGAAAAATCCTTTCCCCCTAGCCCGCTTGTACGGCCGCCGTACAGCAAGAACAACATGACGTCACCAAAAGTCACCGACCGCCGTACCGCTGTACGGCTGCCGTACAATTTAAAATTAAAGTCTCTCTCCCACTCGGGGGTGTCCCTCGCGGGGAGGTAAAACTTCCCCGGTTACCAAAAATACCACTCAGCGGTGTGATGGTGCGTCTTGTTGGGGGTGACGGCACGGCGGCCGTAGAAGGGGCTAGTGGGTACCGGCCTTAACCACCTAAAGGGTCGCCTACTTTCTTTTAAATACGTCGGTTAGTTACTTTGGTCACGGTTTTTTCCTTTCCCAAATAGTTACTTGTGGGGGAATCACTAGGGTATTTTTGAAAAAATCCGATGGTTAGCTACAGAGCGACGTCAAGCGTCTTCACCCGGGAAGGCGACCCTTTTTTAGACTTGGGAAAAAACGGCCCCACTGCCCGGTAGTTGGCGGCCCCAAACCTGTGGAAAATTTTCCAAATCTAGGTTTATTTTTTAGTGTCCAAATTGAATGGTATTACTACTATATCCGCAAAGAAACACATATACACAAAACGTGTTTTTAAGGTTTGCATGAACCAGTTTTGTCTAATAAAAATTTTTTATTATTAGCGAAATGGGCTTCACTGGGAAACCCAAAAACAACAAAAAAAACCACAAAAAATATCACACTGTGTTAAATTTCTTTATAAATAATTTCACGCCAACCTGTTTTTTTCATCCCGTAAGATTCGCTTTTCAAAGCTCTCCCTTTTTTAAAAACTATTTTTTTTCTATACTTTTTTGTGTTTTTAAAAAATCTGATGTTTGTTTGGTTTAAAACGTTTTTAAAACGCCCCTGCATTCTAGCTTACTACCTTTACGGCAAAACTTTTTCTACACGTCTTCTACTAACCTTTAACCTCTTGGCAACTTTACTTTTGTGAAAAACCGGGAAAAAAATGATAAAAAAATATGGGGAAAATCGCCGTCGCCAAACCACAGTCGTGACCGCGGGCCAATCCCCCCCCCCACTGACAGCGCCGGCTAGGTTTGGTTTTGGGTTAAAGGTTAAGGTTAAGGTTAGGTTTAGTTTTAAAAAAAAAACTAAAATTAACCTTAAACCCAACCCCCCCTTTTTTACCAAAAATTAACATTTGCAAAAAGGCTTGAAGGGTTTGTAAAAGACTGTATAAAAAAAATTATTCCCTTTATAAGGATAACGTATTGGCAGGGTTGATCAACAAAACTTATCCACAACCTAACCGGGGGGATTAGGGATTATTTTCACTGGCAAATTCCCCCACAGTGGGACCAGGGGGAAGTTTTCCTTTTAGGATTCTAAGAAAACTCTCATGAGCTTTCCGTTGCAAAAACAAAACTTTTGGGGAAAACGCAATGCAAAAGAGACAAAGTGTTTTTGTGCCCTCACTCTTCTTTCTCTTGGCCCTGCATCGCCTCAATTTTTTTTTTTGCCGCGGACTTTTTTTAAAAGCGAATTTGGCTTTAGTCAGGTTAAACATGAGTTGGGGTTTGATGGTATTCAAAACCCTAAAATTTGTACGATAACCAACCCCCCGTTTTCCCCTAATAGGGGGGAGCACTGTCGGGACCGGGAAAAAGTCCGGAACGCAACAGTCCGAGGGCCTTACTCACCCGGACTTTTTCCTCTCTAGTTTTCTGTCCGCAAACCCCCAATATGCTAACCCCCCCGGGCTTTTACGTCCTTTTGTTTTTTAGTGCTCGAGGACCCTTGGGGGCACTTGAGCCCTGGTGAGTCCTATGTTGCTACACAGGCCTGTAGTTCCTTTTTCCCCCCAGAAGGGGACAGGTGGGCGGGGACAGCGTGTTGCCGGAGGGGGGGGGTGCTTGGAGAGGGAGTGTCGTGTACCCAATGTAAACAATACGCGCTGACATGCTGACACCTGCGGGGGCGCGGGCCTGCCAGGTGTGACGGAACGCCGGACCGCCGGACAAATTTGTCATTTACGGACGGGGCCGGGATTATCCGGGACTCGACATATCCCCGGGCCCTTTTTTTTTGACCGGCAAATCCATATCCAAATGGAGGTCCGGGGAAACGGGGATGTGTGGGGACGTTTAAAGTATTCTTTTCCTATTATTTTGATGTGTTAAGTGATGTCACATTAATAATCGTCGGGAAAAACCTCATTTTGGGAGTTATCCCCTTAAGGGGTTTGGGTTTGGTTTGGAACTTCCCTAAAATAGGTAGTTATCTTAGGTTATTGGTTTAAAATTTTGATGTTTTTTCACTTCAAACATCCCATGTGTATACCAATATATTTTATCCTACATAATCTCTCCACATACAAAACTTTTTCCCCTTCCCCCCAAAAATTCCCGTGGGGCCTCAGGTTTTTTTTGGGGGATAACTGCAAATGAGGGTTTCCACAATTTTTAAATTTACCAACATTTTTACCCAAAACAAAAAACAAGGGAAGAAAATTTTAATCTCGTCTCAAATTAAAGTTTAAAGTACCATTTACCTTTTAGAAAAGGGTTACGTTAGTGTCTTGTGAGTCATAAGGTTAGGTTTGTAATTTTCCTATTTCCCATTCACTCTCTTTCCCATAAAACATCTTATATCTCCGAAAGGGAGTAAAATTTACGCGCAATTTTTTCAGAATCCTTGGTAAACAAACCCAAACCCATGTTGGTAAAATTATATCCCAGTTAAACTTTACTGGCATTTATTTCTTACCCGGGCCCCGATGGGCCCCACATACCCCTTTTGTTTTTTTATTTTGGTAAATTTCTGCATTTTCCCCTTTCTCTCCCCCTTCCAAAGGGGGGAAGCCGACCCCAAACCCTTCCCCCAAAGAAGTGTGGGGACTTTTGGAAAAACGAGTTTTTTGGGTAAGGAAAAATTCTGGTCGAAAATCTATTTTGGATTATGTGGGGGGTCAAAAATTTCCCCTTTTCTAGGAAATGTACCTAGATCTAGAAAATTTACGTACCTGAAACTAGCTAACAACCTACCTTAAATTTGTACCTGGGCGAATTCCTTACCAAATTTGGGGAAAGTTTTTTCTGTTCACCCCATAGTTCTAAGAAAAATTCTCTCTATGAAATTCCCTCGCAAAAACTACTTTCGAATTAAACTTTTTTAATAAGAAGGGGTGTATGAAATGAAAATTAACTAACCCAACCCCACCTTTAAATCACTTTAAAACTAAAACCAACCTATTCCCACCGTTAACCTCCAACTAAAGCCAATCTGCATTTAAAAAATTCCGCGGCAAGGGGGAACAGAGTGAAAGGGGGCACAGAGAAAAAAAGGGGTGCGGGCTAACCTTTGTCTCTCCCTCCCTTAAACAAAATGTCTATCTCCAAAGTAATGTTTGCGACGGAAGTCCATAGAGAAATTTTCCCAAATGGTAAATTTCTAGTGTTTGCCCCTACTTCCCACTTCCCCAAAAAAGTTTGGGAACCTTGGGAATCAGATTTTTCGGGTGGGGAACAATTATGCTTTAAAACACGTAAAGTAGAGAGTTGTGTATGGGGGGTAAATTCTCTAATCTGGGAATTCCTTTTCTACAGAAATTTCCCTACCCAAAATTAACCTAAATAGCGGGGGGCTTGACCCCCCCGAAAAACCTAACCTAAACCAATCACCCCAAGCTAAACCAACCCTTCTACCAACCAAACCAATCTAACCTAACCTAAAAATATAACCTAAAACAATTAAACCCAACCCCCTAGCGGGGGGGGGGGGGGGGTTTTTCGACACTTTGGGCATCATTCTTAGATCTCGGGTTTACACCCTCTGGATCGGAAGAAATCCAAATTATTTTCCCTAGATCTAGGGGAAATTTTTTTAAAACCCCTAACTCAAAAACTAGTGGTTGCGATGTTATTTTGTATCCAGCCAAATCCCCATTCCCCCCAGGTCCCCAGCTTGTTTGTGGGAGAGGGGGTATGGGCAAAACTATAATAAAACCCTAGAATCCAAAAAAGGAAAAAAAACCACACTCCCAATTGTTAGAGAATTTCGTCCTATGTAAAAATAAACCACCTAACTTTTTAAACCCAACCAAATTTAACCCCCAAACGGGGGGGCTCTCCGCCCTCGACCCCCCCTATTCTAAACCTAACCCCCCTAAAGGTTACAGGGGGTTTTCGTAAAAAAGTTTTTTCGTACCCAGTTTTTTTTATATTTCGTACACTGTTTTGAGTTTTTTTGTAAAACCTTGGGCGTTTCGTAGCTCATAGTCAAGTTTTAACTCTGAGCGAGTGTCAAACGACTATGGTTTCATATAGACACGCACTTTTTTAGTGTACAAATAACTTATGTCGAAATGCTGCACCCCCTCCTCCTATTCCTCGACCCCCCGGTAACCCAACAAAATTTTTCCACCCTTTATAATTACTTTTTTGAGGTTTTCTGAAGGAACTTGTGGGTTTTTATGGGTAAACCCCTCCACTAAAAAGGGGAGGGAAAAGGACACTGAATATTACCCGCACTTATACCGCCTTGGGTTATCCTGGCGACGGCTGGCTCCCCCCTCACGGCGAACACGCTGTCATCCGCCTCACCTGTGCCTTCCTGAAGAAGGCAGGTCAGCTGCCACGTCTGTTTATAGCCTCATAGGACATCACCAGGGCTTATAGTGTTCCCCAAGAGATCCTCGCATGCACTATACAACACAACATAAACTGCCTGGTATACTGACTACTAACCTAGAAATGCCCGTTAACAGAAAAACCAATTTACTACTTACCAATACATACACTGATCATGGAATAAAAGGTTCACTGCAAGGGACGGCGAGTGATGGTGATAGCAGGGACCTCGAAGGGAGGCGAAGGGCGGCAGGATATCCATGTGAGCAGCCGTGTTGCCATGAGTGCCGTGAGTCCTGGCTGGTCCCTCGCCATATATGCTGGCTGCTGTTGGTTGTTTAGGGCCGCGAGATCCCTTGGGAACACTATGAGCCCTGGTGATGTCCATGATGCTATCACAGGCGTGGCTAGCTGCCCTGCTCTTGTGTCCTGTCTCAGAATCCGCGGCACTATTCAGTATTTAACCAAAGGCAAAACAAGCGAACATTGACGCTAAATGAAGCGCAATACTCTGCTCTTCACCACTCTTATTTTAGTTGTCATGCTCCTTAATTAATACTATACTTACTTCAAGAACCACTAAAGAGAAAAAAAAGTATTACTTACCGTATAGATCCTTTGCCTTGCTCTGCAACAGGGCACACTCTTAGGCCATGCTATGATGGCTATTCTCTTCTCAGTACTCTTCTTCTCTGCAGCATGTCTAACCGAACCAAATCACATTTGCGCCAAATATTTTTTTAGCTTCAATCAGTTTTCACTCAGGTAAATGTGGTAGGCTACCTTGGCAGTAATTTCGGAGGAGAAATGCCAACGTCGCAATATGAAATAAATGCTTTCAAGAACTCTTTCGTTTAAGACGTAATATATATGTATCAATGATCATTATGCATTGGTACGAATAAGTGTTGTATTTCCAATATTTTTCACAGAGAGTAATCTTTGATAAACAGACTGTAAGGATAGCCTCGTATAACCGATACAATGACTAACAGTATTCAATGCCTTTATTGGCGGAAGGCTTTGGCTAACTTACGTTTTGTGTGTATTTACATACGTATTTATACATTTGTGTATTTATAAATGTTTTAATAAATACATTGGTTGTCATGTCTTTAAATCCAGTATTTAAATACTTTTTGGTATTTAAATACAATTGTATTTAATACATTTAATATAAAAAATGTTAAATACATTTTGATAAGTAAATTTTGGCCATAGAACCCGCAACTATCTGGCAACCCTGAATGACCAAGTGAACCAGTGTTTCCACTGTCCAGGAAATGTCCTGATTTCAGGAACTTAGGCCTGAAGCAGAAATTTCTATGGAAGCCCAAAATATTTAAGGGAAATCCTAAGGATATTAATTTTTTTGGACATGTTACATTTTTTGTGTATTTAAAAATGTATATACAATGTAATGGTAAATACAATTTATGTATTTATTATTTAGTATTTACAATAACATTCGTAAAATTATTTAGTATTTAGTATTTAAATACATTTCCCATGTATTTTATATTTATATTTAAATACATTCAATGCAATTTAGTGCCCAGCTCTGAGTAGACGGATTGGGAATGGACCTCCTGTCATCATCTGTTTAAAAAAAATATCTAAAAATCAAACCCCATCTTAATTTTTTTTTAAATGAAGGGTAAATTGGCGTCCTTAAGATAAAAGTAAACCAAGTAAACACAATAAAACCAACTAACTAAGGAAAACGAAGTAACAGCCAGCCTTTAGCGACAGCCAGTTGGCCTCCATCAGACTTGTAAATAACCGTATCGAGATTGTGGTAGTTTTTTTTAAGATTTATTGGCGTTAGCTGGCGCCATGGAGAGTGGGAGCTTGTTTTTCCTCTCTGTTATGTTTATCAATAAAAGAATAATTCAGTTCAGTCTAGTTTCTCATACAGTTTACCAATAAAGTCGTGGTAAATCGATTCCACGTTCGATTTTCTCCTCTTCTTTTCGTCCAGCATCTGTAGTGTTCCAGCCGCCTTGACGGCATGAAAGCTGTTCCCGATTTTGCTTGCTTTGCTGATTCCCGATTGTCCCATTACCCCTTTTCTTATCAGCCAATCCATTCCATCGAACCAGAAGATAGCGATACACAGGGGGAGGGGGTTTGACACGAACTTCCCCCCCCCCATCTCTCCCCTCTCACTCTCACTCTCTCTGTCGAAGTGTTGTGGTATTGCGTGTGGTGTCTGTATGATAATATAATGATAATAACAATAATATTAATACTGGATGGACATAATGATGATAATAATGATGAAAATTATAATTGATAATAATAATCTGGGTGCTACTATAGTATGTGTCTACACTTGGTGGCTGTACCCCCTTGGGTGCATGTCATTGTGTCTATATGGCTTGCGTGATGGGTGGATACCAAACAAAAGGCGTGTTAGATTAGGGTTATATATGTAAAAACAAGTAGTAAATCATGCTTGCCAACGGCAGCAGTGCTTTTGCCATTATTTGTAGCAGACAGCACCTCCTGGACTCGCATCACGAACATTTTGTTGGACCGGAGGCTCTTTATTGCCCTTATTTCTTCTTGGAGTGGCAAACTGGTGGTACACACCAAGTAATTCACGATATCTACAAGACAACGCATAAAAACATAGAGAAATCGAAAATAAGACAGCTACACCCGCACAGTCAGACGGGCCGGAATCAAATCATGTCGCAAATACAACGGCCATATTGGCGATTTGATTCGGCAACCGGCATGAAGTTTCGGCCCTGGCTGCGTACCTACCAACTTGCGTATAACGTTTGCGACCCCGGCTGTGTCGGTTCCGTTAGCGGGCCAGAATCATATCTGGTATCGGGAATCTATAACCAAACTATTGCACAAACGGGCCAACATCGCATCTAAATCGTGCAACAATCGGGCCAACACACACTGAGATCGTGCCACAAACAGGCGATTAGCATCCAAATAGGGTCGACAGTGTGTCCACATAGCAACTGAATAAGTGGCCACAAGGAGGCCGACTTAGCCTTTGAATGGGGCCACAAGCAGGCCGACTTAGCAATTTGAATAGTGCCACAAGTGGCTAAATATAAGCAGCTGATAGTGCCACAAGCGGGCCGACACAGCTGAATCGTTTTTACCGTTCCTATGCCGTGTACGCGCTCCGACTAGCTACCCTGCCACGACTACGCACGCGCGGCAGATGCCTCACACAGAAGACTTGGCACGCTCTCCCGGAATCAGACATCTATCATCAGATCTGCCTGTATTTAACCTAAATATTTATATAAGTCTACAAACTTTAACTCCAACCTATCCGAAATTTAACCCAACCTAAATCAAACCTAAACCAAACCTTAACTTAACCAAATTTTTACCATGTATTTTCCTATATTAAGTGCAAGGTATTAGGTTTACTTAAGTTTGAATTAGGTTTAAATTTAGGTTGTTATCCTTGGTGTAGCTATTGATTTAGGTTGGGTTATATTTCCGCTATGTTTGGGGTTAAGTTTTGTAGGGTTATTTTAGGTAAATAAGCGAATCTGATGATGAATGTTTCCTGGTCCGGAGGCGTGGCCAAATGTTTTTCCTGTGTACGTCACATGCAGCGTGTGCGTAGTCAGTGGCAGGGTAGCTATCCGGGCAGGGTGCTAGTCGGCGCGCTACACCGCCCCACTTTTAAATGAACACAGGTTTGTGAATGGAATAACCTGTTGCCAGTATTGATGTTTTCTCACTCTTACAGTATGAGCTAAGGACCAATATACGTGCAACAAAGAATAAAAAAATTCTCTGTTAACTTCAATGCAAGCCATAATTCATCAGTCTCGGCTCAGTATATCCTCCTTGCCTGTTGGTTGAGGCAAGTCTAAGCACTGGGTAGAAGGAGGAAAGGAGAAGCAGTCAGACAATCCAATTCCAATGTGTGCCCTAATACAACCCTCAGCTGCTAAAAATATCAATACCTGTAAATGAAACAACCGTAAACATGTTATAAATATACTTTTCATAAGAATATAAATCACTGTATTGTTACAAAAAGTGGGAAAAAAGTCCAAGGCAAAGTGTGGTAAAATGTTCTTATCAATGAACAGACAAATAACGATATACTAACCAATAATACATGAATGAATGAGATAAATAGATTTTTTTTTTTTTTAACATATAATATATATATATATATTATATATATAATATATATTAGATAATATATATATATATCTATATATATATATATCTCTACACTATATATATATATCTATATCTATATTACTATATATATATATAGATATATATTATATATAGATATATTATATCTATATATATATATATACATATATCATTAAATACATATATATATATATATATAATCATATCTATATATATAATATAATATTATATATTATATGCATATATTATATATATATATATATATATATATATATATATCAATTTTACCCTAACGTATAGTTATAACGAGAAGACTCTTATGGCTCTTATGGTCGCTTTCCCCCCCCCCCCCCCCCCATCTCCTCAACTATACCATTCATGAACTACAGTATTAGTACAGCTGATAATCTTCATATCACATAAATTGTGCAAATTAATAACTAAGCGACATTTCTCCAGTGTTAGTACATGCCATAACTTTTTTTTCAGACGTGAGGTAAGCCAGATTTGACCTCTGAGACCATGGAGAAGTCAATGACCTCAAAGTATCAAAATATTGATGTTTGGCGATCATTGGTTAATGGAAACATGTTTATATTTACAAACCAATGCATTTGTTTTCCAATAAAAGTGTCTACATTTATCGCACACGCATTGGTTAATTATTTACAGGTGTCCTAATTTGACCTGTGAGGCCAGTGAGAGGTCAATTACTTCAACATATCAAATTATTGATTCCAATGAATGTAAACTGTGATGGCTGGTACTAACACAATTGTTTACTTGTGTGTTGCAGGATTCCCTGCCTGATGATCAAAGCCAAGATACAGCACCGCGGACCTGATCGTCACTAATGCGGCCAAGCGTCATATCCTCATAGACCAGCCTAGCCCTCTACGGTCCAAGCAATCAAGACAACGCCCCAAGAACTAACTGGGCGCTTTGTTATTCTTTGCCAAGCAGAGACAGATGAACCTTTGCAGTGCCCCCTAAGATCAACCATGAAACGAGTGTGTTAGTGGCTATCATCATTGACATAATACTCCTCCCATTTTCAAGGGACTTCGGCATATGCCAGGGACACTCAACGTGAACAGACTGATGAATGGCGCTGGCGTAGAAGCTACCTTGAGGACACCAGTGCTCAGTGGCACAAGAAATGTTCGTTTAAAGTTTAACAAAAATGTTTGACGAGCAGAGCAGAGCAGAATCGCTTCAGCCGACAACAATCTAGTACGGTACTCCACCGTGCCACACACGATAAGCACTGCCCACAGGCTTTCACACTGAATCCACATTCAACCGAGGCCTATCTTTGTCTTCTGCAATAAGCCCGAAGCTGGCACTGCAGACTTGCACGAGCGCTACAAAGGAAGTGACAGAACGTTCGGAGATGTGCCACTGAAATGGGCATGCATACCGTCATGCCTCAGAACGTGGAAGGACTTCCTTCGTGTTGATCAAACAAAGACTGAGCTCTTGGTTTCCTGTCCAGAGACCATTCGTCTTCCAATAGCAGATGGCAAGGAAATGTTATGCAACATGTGGAACTGATAGTCCTGTGCTCTCCTGCCGAGGCCCCGGACTTGACCAGCCTCCGCCCCATGTTCACGACGAGGAGGTCGGACACACTCGCCTGCTTCTACCCTACTGTGGCAGATGCTGTGTAGAAGGGGACAGAACGGTGGCCCTACGCACTGTGGATACTGATTGCGTGTCCTGGCTGTGGCTTCATTCAGCAGCATCATCCTGACGAGCTGTGGATAGCTCTTGGTTACTGGATCCAGCTTCCTGTACTAGCGTTCACCAACTGGCTGCCGCCATGAAGACCAAGACAATGTGCACCTCCCCACCTTCCATGCCCTCACAGGGTGCGACAACTGTGTCTTCTTTCGCTGGCAGAGGAAGACGATTGGATTGGAGACTTGGAAAGTGTCCCACAGGTGACTGATGCCTTTGAAGAACTCTACGCATGCCAATGATGTGAGTGAGAGTCATGTCCTGCTGGAGACTCTTCGTTGTGCTGATGTATGACCGCACCAGTGACATCCATGGGAAGTGAACGATGCTAGGAACGTTCTTCGCACACAAGTCTAGTCTCTAGAAAACATTCCCCCCCAACCAGGCGCACTCTAGCACACATCAAGCGGGCATCTCTCCAGGGCAGCTGCTGGAACCAAACTCTGGTCCTTAATCCCTCGTTTACCAATCCCATCTGACTGGGCTGGACAAAGGAGGCCTCTGGGTGGCAGCCTCTTTGGACGACACTGGCCAGAGCATTCAAAATCTCGCCACTAACTGATCCCTGGTCGGCTGCATAAGGGATGTTACCGCGCTGCCAAGGGCAACCAGGCGGCAATCAAGTGCACTGCATTGTGCATGTTCGGGAGACTGGTTTAGGGTGCAATCGACACCTTTTATATTTTATGTGGTCTATATGATAATGTGTGTGTATACATGTACCGGTATGTACTATACATGTTTATGAGGTAACTGACCTCCCTGTACTGTTATAGCTATGTGTCATGCACATTGAAAAAGTAAGGTTGCCAGATTGATCTTACAATACGATTCATCAAGCGTTCTGGACACAACAATAGCCTTAAATGTGTATATACAATAAATTTGTTTGAAAAAATGGGTCACTGACCTCTTGTTAAAGCACTTGTTCAGTCCTGGTTGCATCCTGTGTTATGTATAAATAGGCTCTCCCAGAAGATAAGGGACCAACACATGCACACATACCTTTTTTAATGTTCCCAAAACAGACAGACTGCACAGAATCGTGAACAAATTACAATTTCAATGTATTGAGGTCATTGACCTCTCCTATCCTCAGAGTGTCCAATCTGACTTCCTCCCAGATCTGCAATGACCTTTGGTATTTACTAACACTGGTAATGAATTTCATGCTCTATTCTAATTTGCACATTTTTATGATTATCTGCTGCACTATATGTACTATATGTTGACAAGTCCAGGCTATGAGATGCCTGCAAATCTAAATGATGAAAGCGGAGGTAAAATTTTGGATAAGTATAAGCGATCTCTACCTCAAGAAGACATTATGGAAATTTGACCTTCAAACAAAAGAAGAGTAAAATGTAGGCTTGAAAGTCTTCAATCCTCTGTAAATTTAGGGATAGTTTAGTTTAAAGAAAAAGATAACCGAAATGCATCAGCAAAGATCGGTTTATCTAAGCCACTGAGAACTTATACAACCAGGGTATTAAGTCTCAACCCATAGCAAATCGGATAATAATAGAATTTCCCACCATCTGTCAGATGTGCAAGTGGGCTGTCCTGTACGAGCAGGCCCATTGGTGTCGCCCTTCTGTTTCCTTAAAGATACAACATCTTGGTAATGAAGACCATGTGCCTGCTCACATGTTGGTGTCTTCTTCATCACCTAAGAGGCCCCTGGATCACAAGTAGCTCTGAACAAAAAATAACCTAAGATTAGATTTTCATGATCCGTGCCTGTCATAACTTTTACATAACTCTTTGCAGATTTCTTATTTGTTCTATCGGCCAATAATCCTTCACAGAAAGATTTCGTTCAACCTGCAATCACTCAATTACACCATACAATACAATATAGACCACATACAAAGACCATATATAGACCACAATAAAAGAATGTTGCGTGCAATCATAATGGATGACAAGCTGTCAAAATATTTCATGAATACTTTAAACTAGATGCATTGCACAACTCCTTGAAGGGTTGAAGATACATGTTTATTTAGTAATCCTTAGGTATTCCTATCAGTAAATAATCCTTATATTATCCTAAACTTTGGTCATTTACGACATTATGTTTTTTTTTTTTTTTTTTTTTTCTACAACCTATTTCTGCACTTTCGGGGTGTGGCATAACCTTAAATTTACACCTCTCCAAATCCATACGCAATGGCATCTTTACCTAGATTTGAGATCAGGCACAGTGTGTTAAAATATACCCTAACCTAACCAGGGCATTGGTTTGCGTTGTAGGGTGTCTCAATATACAAATGGAGGATTTCGGGTCGTGTGACTCTTTGCCCGTTTACACCTCTATAAATGATAGTTCACACAAATTTGACAGCTGTAGAGGATTTTGAGGTCACTCAAGTTGGGCCACTTTTTTTTTTTTCACTATACAAAACTTATTCTCTTGCGCGCGTGATGGCGACTAGAGCTAGAACTATTTGTTGGTTTCTGGACGGCCCCAATTCAGATATTGTTTGTTCCGCGACTTCCATCGAAAGAGCAGGTGTCTGCTGCTTTACTTCCCCCCACCTATAGGGACGGAGCCCAAGTCGGAGGCATTCGCCTGGTGGTGCAACCAGCCTGGCCCATCTGGAATAAGGCCAACCTACCAACTACCACCAAGAAGTAAGCAGGGGAGAAACTGGCGAAGTTGATCGACACCTATGACGCTCTGAAAAAGAACAGGACAAAGCCGCAAGAGGGTTATCGCTACAAGGAGGAAATGTTTGAGTCAGATTTAGAAGACGTATTTGACGTGGTTCACTCCTCCGCGCTAGCTTCCTCCAAAGTCCCTCAGGAGGACAAGGATCTTCTCACCTCGCAGAGGGAAGACCGGATGTCGTCAAGTCTTGCGAGGGTGGACCAGAAGACAGTGAAGAAGAAGGCTGAAAAGCGCAAGAGAGATCTTGCAGCCCAGGCTAGGAAGACAAAATCAAATGCTAAGGTGACACAGCTCATGGAGGTGGTGCATTTGGAGGCGGATGGTAGCAGCACTGAAAACAACACGGAAGACGAGGATGATGCCGAAGAGACGTACCAAGTGCCCAGCATCACCAAGGCCCAGACTCCGAAGAGGAGGCGAAGGAAAGCCCTTGCAGACCCGAATCTCATCGCTGCTTGGGATCGCGACAACTTGTCCGTGAGACGAGCAACGTCGTCCTTTGCAGCAGCAGCTCAGAGTTTGGGTCATGACCTGGATGAGCTGGTGTTCTCGCCAGCAACTGTTCATAGAACCCGGAACAAGATCCGAAAGGAGATGGGAGAAGAGTTGATACAAAAGTTCGAAGCTTCAGGACCATTAGTCTTGCACTGGGATGGGAAACTCTTGGAAGATATCGCCAAGGAGAAGAAGGAGGTTGATCGGATTGTGGTTGTAGTGACGGGTGATAGAGTATAGGAGCTTCTTGGTGTACCCGCTGCGGTGGACGGCACTGGACGACAACAGGCTGCATCCGTACTCCAGGAAGTCCAGGCTTTTGGCATTTCGGAGCAAATCGTTGGACTGGGATTCGACACCACAGTTGTGAACACTGGGATGATCCAAGGTTATTGTGTTCACATTGAGCAGGAAATGGGCCGTCCCATGCTATGGTTGGCTTGACGTCACCACATTTATGAGGTCGTACTCACGGATGTCTTCGTGCGATGTCTGGGACCATCCTCTTCCCCAGACATTCTCATCAAAAGATTTCAAAAGAAGTGGGCCATCATCGACCAAGGGTCATTCTTGTCCATCAGTGATGAAAAAAAATCCCCCAGCAACTGACTACAGGGCAAATCAAGTATCTTCCATGAAGGAATACCTGCAGCAGACGCTTTCCCACGGCACACATCCCCGTGAAGACTACCGTGAACTCCTCGTCCTTTCCTACCGCTTCCTTGGCGGTCAGGTTCAGGGGGAACTTCGTCAGCCTAGGGCCTATCACCACGCCAGATGGATGGCCTAAGCCATCTATGCTCTAAATAGTTTCATGTTCCGTCACCAACTGGACCTGACCGCCAGGGAAGAAGGAGGACTTCGGCGGCTGTGTTTGATCATCTCCCTCGCGTACGTGAAGCAGTGGAACGAGGCAATGGTCTCGAATCGAGCTCCACTGAAAGACTTGGAGTTCCTACGCCTGCTCGAGGCCTACCCCGACAAGGAAGTCAGCCACACGGCATCCACGGCCTTGAAAAGGCACCTGTGGTATCTCTCAGAGGATCTTGTGGGGCTTGGTTTTTTCGACGACCGCATTCCAAAGGACACGAAGCTCAAGATGGTCCAACGACTTCAATCGTCCGCTACGAAGAAGGGACCCAAACGGCTTGATCCGAAGAACTTCAGTCCGCAACAACCCATCGAGCTATTCGTCACCCGGAGAACCAAAGAAGTCTTCTTCCGCGCAATACTTCCAGAATCGGAGTCTCCCACCTTCCTCAAGAAAGATCCAGAGGATTGGATTAATGACCAAGATTGGATCACATCGCAAAAGAGGGTGAAAGCAATGAAGGTGGTCAACGACTCTGCCGAGCGGGGTATCGCTTTGATGAAGAGATTCAATTTTAGGATCACGCGTGATGAGAAGCAGAAGCAATTCCTCCTCAAGGTGGTTTGGGCCACCAGAAATCGATCCCCGCTAAGACAAAGGAGAGCTTGAAGCGTAAAATCAAGTAGTGTAGAACAGATTGATCATGAAAGTAGTCGATTTATACCCGCTTATTTCAATTAATGAAAGGTACAATTAGTTAATTTCCATTTTTTGGGGGGAAATAAAGAGTATGAGCGAATGATAGGAATGTAGTTTTTTTTCCCCTCAATACAATATAGTGTTAAACTTGAGTGACTTCTAAATACTGTCCAATTTCCATCATTTTCCGATTTTTAGAACCTATTTCCCATCTCAAATCAGGACAGCATTCGCCAGCAAGAGAAAATTGAAGCTTTGTTTTTGTTTATGTATAAATGAGACACCCTATCAATGCGTAGCCTAACCTAAAGCAGGAGTAATGGGGAGATAACTGCAAAATGAGGCATTTCCGACAATTTAAAAAAAACATCTTTCCTAACACATCAGAATACAAAATTGTTCTATTCCTAGAATAGAACAATTTTAACAACATAATCAATTAATGGTTGCAAGTACCAAAACATCTGAGAAATACTGCTAATGGTCAGATTTACAAGTTGAAGACGATTATAACTACGTGCCTTGTAATGTATTAAATTGCAGTAGAACCGAGGGAGGTGTTGCTGCCTTAAATGAAGATGACAGTAAAAAGTAGTGACAAAATTTCGAACAATACACTTTTTAGACGTTCTGACTGGAAAAAACACTCCTCATTTGTAAAAGTATCAAATAATAACCTAATCAAACCATTAAACTAACTTAACCTAACTCTCAAACTAACCTAGCTTAGCCTTGCCTTAAACTAACCTAACCTAACCTAGCCTATGAAAAATGTAATGTTTGCACAACATTTCATTGTTACTTTCACACTCGTTCTCACCTATAGAAACAGTAGAAAGGTCAAAAATACTTGAATCCACACACAGTCATGTTCGAAATATTAGCCCAGGAGGGTCAGTACTGCTATACCAAAGGCTACATCCGACACCCATTCATCAGAATCACCGGTAAAACTGCAGTTTAGTACAATATCCTCTATTGACCAAAATTCTCCCGACATAACTGGGGGGCTGCGCCCGTCCAGACCTCCCCCCCGCTAGTTAACTAGCCTATCCTGGGCATTGATTACTTCTCCTATTATAACCTCGCTGGGAGGGGGGGGGGATCTCGCCCCTCCAGACCCCCCATGTGTTATATCCCATTTCCGTCGGGTTGTAGGGATTAGAAATGCTGCAAATTGTCAGTCCTATAACTTGAGGACGGTTATAACTACGTGCCTTGTAATGCTTTAAACTGCATTACAGTAGAACCCAATCACCAAGTAAACATCTTCTCCACAGACCTTATTACTTAACTCCCTGCAGCGGTAAAATTATAGAGTCCTTTCCCACCCTTCTTAGTGGGGGGTTTTCCTCCAGACCTTCACAGATCACTTGAGATACCTCTAACACGTAATTATAAAGTGGGAGAGAGCTGCCCCTTCACCCTCCCTCCCCCCCACTAAACGACCCCCCTGAACCCCTCAAAAATATAATGTGGTAAATATTACTATTCTAACCTCACTATAACCTAGCCTAACCTCACTATTACCTAGCCTAACCTCACTATTACCTAGCCTAATCTCACTAATAACCTCCTAGAAAGACCAAAAAAAATTTAGGATACTCCGTAGTGTAGTGGTTAGCACGCTCGCCTCACAACCTAGAACTCCCGGGTTCGATCCCCGGGCGGAGCGAAAGATAGCTGGGTGGTCTTTCTTAAAACCCGAGCCCCTGTCCACCCAGCAGTGAATGGGTATCGGGTATTAGCCGGGGGCTTGTGACCCTCCTCCCGGGGTGCTGGCTTCGGCCAACACTAATGCTGCAGCGGTACATCACTATGGCTCTGAGGCATTATCCTCTAAACAAACAAACAAACAAAACAAACAAAACAAACCTAACCTAACCTGGTAAAATTCTAGTTTCCCGCAATTAAGTCTCACTAGGAGGTTATTGTCAAGGTTTGGTAAAGTTATAGTTAGGTTAGATTAGTAATATTATTTTGGGGGGTCCAGAGGATGGGGTCATTTAGGTGGGGCAAGGGGGCTGAAGGGCTTCTTTCCCCCACTTTATATTTACGTGTTAGAGGTATCCGAAGGGATATGTGAAGGTCTGGAGGAAAAAAACCCACTAATGAGGGCGGGAAAGGACTCTATAATTTTACCATGTACTAAACTATATGGAATATAACACAAAATAGCAGCTCCGTTCCGTTCGCTCTAGCCTCTGAATCTTATTTATAACTCTTGTCTATATATTTGAGCATTTTTCATCTCTAAGATGTCACCACCCTTTCCTATTTTTTTTTTTTTTTTTATTGATTTACATCTATTACATAAATATCCCTTTCCTACGTACCTTTATAAGTTTTTGTGGAGTAAATGAAGTCAATCCTCAGCCTGAGAGGCCTGTGAGAGCAGTAAATGTTGCGCTGCGGCCGCCCCCTTCCACTGGTAAATATTTTTGAATATCGGCTTCGAGACAACGGGCGCGAGTGGCCAACAGCTGACTGCCTGGCTACGATTCAGCCACCTAATAATTAACAATTATCCTTAATTCGAGCTTTGGACCCTACTTAAGTCCTTCGGCCCGGCCATTCATGTCACATCTACTTATATATTATCCTTGAGCCGAGTCAAGGAAGACTGTGTTGGGGCTGTACGAATTTATCAATAATTGGCCCGATATACAGTTCCCGTTGCAGGGCCGACATCGGCTTCATCCGATTTGCCGAAACCAGTCGCCCTGCCGCCGGTGCCGATACGTACCCGAAGACAAGCTGACATAAGCCCGCATAGCCCATGTTTGCTGTGAATAGGCCGTGAGACCTACACGTGTTAGTTCCTGTTATTTAACACTACCTACATCCACCTTTCATCCCCATCCATAAATCTATCCTTTTAAAACTCCTTATTGACTCCGCACTAACCATCTGACGACTGAGTCCATTCCAACCTATTTGTGGACCAGTTTCTCCCTATTTCCTTTTTAAATCTACGCTTTTCTAGTTTGAATCCGTTACTTCTTGTTCTACCCTGCTTACTTGCCGTAAGAACTTTTCCTTCCTACGTCTCTTTTATTGTATCCCTTAAACCAAGATCAATAGACTTTTAATAGGTCTCTCCACGGCTAAACTGAAATTTTCCTCTGGTGCGCGTGACGTCAGCGGCAGTGTGGAGGTCAGCCTCGCTCCAAAACAGGTCACCAGTCTTGAATGAACACTCGCACAGACCATATCTTCTATGCTCCGTGTTCTATGCATGTTCACGGTTCTGTGGTGACGATTTTTTCCCTTTTTTAATTTTTATTTCTGCAGGAGCATAGTACACTACATAGTACGTCATAATGATCTTTTTTTAGTAGCGGAAAAAGGAGGTAGAAGGGAGTGGCCTTCCAGCAAGCAGGAGAGCTGGTGTGTGAGAGGGCAGGGTAGGACGGTGTGGGTGGGTGGCGGGGACTCTCTCTCTCTCTCTCTCTCTCTCTCTCTCTCTCTCTCTCTCTCTCTCTCTCTCTCTCTCTCTCTCCTCTCTCTCTCTCTCTCTCTCTCTCTCTCTCTTCTCTCTCTCTCTCTCTCTCTCTCTCTCTCTCTCTCTCTCTCTCTCTCTCTCTCTCTCTCTCTCTCTCTCTCTCTCTCTCTCTCTCTCTCTCTCTCTCTCTCTCCTCCTTATCCGTTCGTCCGACTATGAGAGATGTGTGTGTGTGTGTGTGTGTGTGTGTGTGTTTGTGTGTGTGTGTGTGTGTGTGTTTGTATTTCCCTTCTGCTATCAAGTGACCTTTGATAAGGCATTTAAAAAGATAAGGCGGTGACACGCCAGGTAATTTGGGGTGAGGTTTTGAGGGATATTATTCGCCCAGAAAAGTCTGTGATTGTACATATAAAACCATATAGTGTAGGTGCAAACACGAAGTAATAGAAATAAAAATGTGTGCATGTGTATATATAAAAAAAAATTACCCGTATGTACAATTCATATAAAAGTCAACTCGCACTGCACAGTTTAAGTTTCTATATCATCACCTCGGCAACATACACGTCAACCATTCAGGCTAATAGCCTATAGGCTATGTAGGATATAAATCGCTATAAACTTCGTTCATGAGCTTGAACTGTCCGTTATCAACGGTTATACGATTATGTATAGCCTATTTCCAGTACATAGTATTGTGATCCTCATTATATATGTACTGACAGGTCATTCACATAGATATAGTATGCAACAAATACACGCTAAAGCACTGAACGCAGACTCTTAAGTCACCGCTTGGCCTTTAAACCACCGCCACTCACAACGCCCTCACAGACTGACTGCCGGGAGGCAACTATAATTATTTGATCTGCGGTCTACCATAAGAATGCTGACAGAGGGTTGACAGATAATTATTTTTTATATAGATCAGCTTACTGAACACTTGCCCAAAAATGACGCAGATAGCGTTATTTGTCGATTTTAGGCGAATATTTTTCTGCCGCGGAGGGCTGAATGACGCGTTTCGCCGCAAAGGTGCTCCAGACATCACTTCTCAAATGACGCGAAACGCGTCATAGAATGCGGGGGGTTAATCCTGCATAATTGGCCTTTCCAGCTGTCACCGCGCTGATCTTGGAACATTTCTTCCCCTCTATCCCACACACCCCGTTAATCCCCTCCAGGTGTCTTCTCAAACCTGCATAATTAGCCATTCTGAAGTTAGGTACTCTATGCTTATTAACACTTATATTTCCTACTTCCCATTTTAAGCAAAATTTTATTACCTAATGGTCGCTGTTAGCTAACTGTTATACCCAGCCTGTGGCGGTCCTGGCTTGTGTGGCGCCCTGGGTGTACCCTTACTTCGGCGCCCCCCTCCCTTCCGCTGTTACACAAAAACAGTCAAAATTCAACACAAATTTTTTTTTCAGGATACTAGAAACCAAAATAATTAATCCGTAACATTTCAAATAATGTAACAATTAAAAATAATATATATAGAACCATAAATATACAACATAAATACCAATATAATGAAAATTTAACTTAAGTTATATACAAATACAAGAATAAAAACAAAAAACAAAAAAATAGAGAAAATTGTAGTTTATACATACAAATAAAATAGAGAAGCAAATTACTATACGTAGATAGGAATTATAACAATTGTAAGACAAGGCAATTGTAGAAGGCTTCTCATCCTGACTAGTGCCAGAGGGTGCTCTAAAATATTTCAGAAGTGTCCCTGAATTTACAATGAAATAATTGTATTAGTCTGACTGAATATATTTGTTGCACAATAAAATCACACAATCGTACAATATCTTAACTCTCAGAATAGGAAGGAAACCATACATAATATTTATCTAATTGAAGGCATGGTATCCCACAAGACTCAATATATCACAAATAACACCAACTATTAGTACAATATAGACCAGGGGCGCACCCAGGGGGCACCCATAGCCCTCTTTGCCAAGGGGGCCATGCCTCCCCCACCGAAATTTCCCTCCTTGTAAGATATCAGAATATACTAACAGTCGATTTAAAGTAATGGAACACATGAAGATCCACCACCCCAGCTACACTTGTCAGGGGTGACTGATCTTCATGTGGGTAAGAGTGGTTTAACTACCTAACTACTCAATGGACGGACATGAACTTTCCAATGTTACCGAAGAAAAAGACTTGGGGATTATTATAAGCAACGACCTCAAGCCCAGTAAACATTATTTAAAAGTTATTAAGTAAGCCGGTATTCACGCAGCCAGTGAAGAATCAGTTACGGTAAACTTTTTTGGTACAGTGGATGCACTGTACAGTTTCTTCTCACCCTCAACAATGCGATGGGACAAGTTGACAAAAGCTATGTCAGTCACACTAAAATCCCAATCTGAGACGCGATGGAGTGCAAAAGAAGAGGCAGTTGAACCAGTTTGTCACCACTTTGATGACTTGGTTCATCTACTTGAAGACATGTCCACTGATCCGAGAGAATATGTAGGTACGAGAAGTGAAGCCAGTCAACTGTTGCACCGGATTCTTACATTTAATTTCCTTGCATTACTTTGCTCTTGTAATTCTATATTGCCAAATATAGACCGCGTCCAAAAGAGACTTCACGACTGTCAAATGAACTTCCACGATGCTGCCAAAGACTTAAAGGCACTTGAAATGCATTTCAAGGAAAACAGAGAAGCCATCTGTAATGAGTCGCTCGATGCAGCATTAGAACTATCAATCAATCAATCATTTGGGGCATACGCCGGGGGGCGCGTCGCCTCGCCCGCCCTACGACGCCACTCCCGGGGGTCACCACGCGCGAGTTCCCATGCAGGCTTCTTTCCCATACCAAGCAGCTCTCGACAAGAAACATCAACTTGCCCCAGCCACGAGCCTTGTGGGCGCCCCCTTGGCCTCCTCCACGCCGGATTGTCTCTTACAGATACAACCCGATGGGAAGGATCGGTTTCAGGGTAGCGTGCCACATTCCCATATAGCCGAAGTTGGCGCTGACGGATTATGCAGGTAATAGGCCTCGATTCAGTCTCACGGTGCAATCGCTGATTTGACACGTAATCATCCCAGCGATACCCTATGATTCTGCGAAGACACTTATTACCAAAGGCATTGATTCGTCTCTTCAAGTCACTATTTAGTGTCCATGTCTCACAACCATAGAGTAAGACAGGGATCACAAGCGACTTGAAGATCCGGATCTTTGTCCTTCTGCACAGATACCGACGACGCCAAATACTCCCGCTGAGCGAGTCCATAACACCGTGGGCTGTGCCAATCCGCCGTAAGACTTCTTGACGTGACCCGCCGTCATTATGGACTGCGCTACCAAGGTATGTAAAACTTTCCAAGATCTGAATGTCCTCGCCACACGCATGAACAGACTGTACTGCTTCATCTAGTAAGTCTCCAAACACCTGGACCTTGGTCTTGAGCCAGGAGACCTCAAGTCCCAAAGGCTTTGCCTCCTCGTGCAGCGCCTCGAGAGCCATCACCAGGCCCTCCAGCGACTCAGCAAAGATTACTGCATCATCGGCAAAAACAAGATCAGTGATCTTGGTGTTGCCGACGGATGCTCCACAATCACTTTGATCTACAACCTTGTCCAATACCCAGTCCATACAAGCGTTGAAAAGTGATGGGGCAAGGACGCACCCTTGCCTCACTCCTGTATTCACAGGAAAGACGCTGGATACACCTGCCCCACACTTCACAACACTCTCAGTCCCAGAATACAGACCAGTTATCAAACCAATAGTCCTTGCAGGAATCCCTCGAAGTCGCAGAAGATCCCAAAGTGACTCAAGATGCACTGAGTCAAACGCCTTCTTGAGATCAACATAGGCTGCGAGCATCCCCTGTCGAAACTCACGTCGGCGTTCCACCAGGACACGAAGCGCTAGGATACGGTCCGTTGTTGACTTACCAGGTGTGAACCCAGACTGCTGAGGTCTCTGATGCTTCACCAGATGACTGCGAATCCGTGTCAGCAATAGATGGGCAAGCACCTTGCCTGGTACGCTGAGCAGTGTAATACCACGGTAATTGTTGCAGTCCTGACGGTCCCCTTTCCCTTTCCAGATAGGGACGACCAGCCCCCTTTTCCAGTCAGGAGAAATGGTGCCTGGTTGCCACTCGGCAGTCAGGACAGCATGCAACCCACGGATCATGGCCTCACCCCCAGCTTTGAGGAGCTCCGCACTGATATTACAAATACCAGCTGCCTTTCCACCCCTCAACTTTGCTACAGCCTCTCCTACTTCGTCAAGAGAGGGTGCGGTTTCGTCAATGAGAGGATCGGCATCCACTGCCTGTAACCCAGTGGTGTGAAGCTGCTCAGTTGGAGGGTCCACCGTGAACAACTGCCCAAAGTACTCAGCCCAACGAGCCATCTGCCCATCCATGTCCGACACGAGGCGCCCATCTGTTGTTCGAATAGCACTCGCCCGAGAAGGAGACTTCGAACGGAGCTTCTTCAGGGCTCGGTAGGCGGGTCGGAGGTCATTAGCGTTCAAATGACCCTCGACATCCTCAGCGAGACTCCTGACATACCTCTCCTTGTCTCTCCTCAGGAGGGTTCTAGTCCGGCGTGACAGAGCCCTGTGCTGGTCCCGGTTCCCAGCCAGCCTGGCAGCGCGACTCTCCTCGATTTTCTCCAGCGTCTCCGTCGAGACAAAACCACGCCTTGACCTCGGGCGCTCCCCAATACACTCCTTGGCAGCCTGTAGAGTTTGACGTTTGAAGGTATCTCACAGTTCTACAGGGTCCCCGAGAGCACTGAGCACATCAAACCGATTTGAGACTGCCACCGCATACTCATGAGCACATGTCAAGTCCTTCAGTTTCTCAAGATGAAACACGGTATGGTTACCTCTTGAGATTCTTCTGGACTTGACATGAAGCTTAAGTGTAGCAACAACAAGTCTGTGATCTGTTCCAAAGAACTCAGCACTCCGGTAAACCCTGCAGTTCTGGAGGATCCTCCAACGAGTACTAACGAGGATGTGGTCGATCTCCTTAGCTACCACTCCGGCATTACTATACCATGTCCAGCGGTGCAGCTCTGGCCTCTGATACCAAGAACCTACAATTCTCAACCTTCTGGATCTTGCAAAGTTCAGAAGCAGAGAACTGTTGGTGTTTCTGGTACCGGAGCCATGGGGACCAACACATAACTCGTAGCCATCTCTTACAGTGCCAGTAGTAGCATTGAAGTCGCCCAAGACAATGAGCGTGTCCCGAGGAGGACACAGGTCTAAAACAGAGTCGAGTTTGGCGTCGAGATTATAACTATGCGAGAACTAAAATAGGCCACTGTACTGAATAATAAGATCCCGTTCCAAATGTCCATAAATCTTGATTAAATACGTAACTTGCGGACAACTGGGTGCTGGCGACCAATATTTGATGTTATTTTAACCACAGTAAGGCAATCTTAAGTGTTCTTATGTTGAAAATCAGGTTTTCACTAATAAAACCAATGGTTTTGATATACTCATGTCCATACCATGAACATTGGTTAGAAGAAATATTATTTGAAAGTAGAAATAATATTGAGATGAGAAATAATATGGAGAATAAGAAATCATACTACCCTTGTGCACACAATCTATAATCTTTCAGCATCAATGGAGAAATATATTCACCCAAACATTTTGACGTAACAGTTCCTTAAAGCTGTCGGACCATACATGAGTAGATTATACTTTCAAATACTATTTCTTCTAATCAATGTTCATGGTATGGACATGAGTAAATCAAAACCACTGGTTTTATTAGTGAAAACCTGATTTTCAACATAAGCACACTTAAGATTGCCTTATTATGGTTAAAATAACATCAAATATTGGTCGCTAGCACCCAGTTGGCCGCAAGTTACCTATCTAATCAATATTTATGGACATTTGGAACGGGATCTTATTATTCAGTGCAGTGGCCTATATCAGGGGAGAGCTGAAAACCAGGAGAAAGAAAAAGATGACTGGAGAAAAAGCTCCCGATGTAGGCTTCAGTGCAAAAAAGGAGATCATGCGGTTAATGAAGGGAACAATAGATAGATTGCACACTGAAATGAAAGAACGCAGCACAAGGCTTGAAGATCTGGACAACAAGTTTGGCTTTCTATAAAATTTGGAACAATTTCTCAAAGACAAGAGTTCAGAATCACTGGATGACAAGGAAAGAATGAAAGAAAACTGTTCATGTGTTGGCGAATTCTATTGTAGTGATTTAGACGGCAAAGAACTTTATGAGGAAAGCTTGGATTGGAGAATGCTCGTGGCAAGTCGAACAGATGTCCAGATTTCCACTCCAGAGAAGGTCATTCAATTCATTGTACATAATGGTGATCAAAATGTCTTCCCCAACTTGCGAGTGGCAATCCAACTTATGCTCACCGTAGCGATGTCAATTGCATGTTGTGAACGTTTTTTCAGTAAAATGAAATTAATCATGTCTTATCTCAGAGCCTCAACGGGTCAGGAAAGGCTCACCGCCCTAGCGCTTCTCAGTATTGAGCGTGAAGAAGTAGAACGTATTAACTTTGATGATGTTATTGATCAATTTTCTCCAGCAAAGTCTCGCAAAATCCAAATATAATTGCCAACAGTTTAAATTTTTGTGGATCTCTTTGCAAACAATGTGGCAGTATAAATGTTAATTCTAACTATATATAGCTTCAGTAATTGACAAAGAGGTTTGGATTTGTTTTAGTTTTCATGAAAGGACTGTGAGCGGTAAGGGCTATTGGAGGGTTGCCAATACAATCATGACCCTAACAAAGGAATTTGCAACACTGCGTGAAGGTTGAGAAGGTTACAATACTCAATACACCTTCTAGTAATAAGACACATCTGATTTCCATTCTTCATGTGGTCAAATGAATCATTGTGACACAGATCCAGAATCCTGAAGATTTTCTCCGCGACAAGGGGCGCCATTTTCTATTCTTGCCGTGGGCGTCTATAAGTCGGTGTATTGTAGAGACTTATCTGGGCTGAGTTAAATGGTACGTCCAGTTGTGTACACATTTATTTATAAGTCCAATAATGAACATAGAATATTTACAACCAATTATGTAGTGATACCAAGCCAGGGAGTGTTTGATGAACGCTTGTGAGTAACGTCTTGGTAGCGTGAAGATGCGACTTGTTCTGTCTTGAACACAGCCAGGGAGTGCCAGGGATGAGTTGTTGTAGCGAGTGTGTTCCGAGGCATTCTGTCCCTCCTCCTCGCGATTCTGGCTTCTTATCACTTCTTGTTGATCCTATACTTTATGCTGACAGCTAGGCATTTGCCCTGTGACATACTTTGAGAGTGCAAGCTATCACTGGTTCTCACGGAGGAACATAGGGGGGAGTTATCCTTATAATATATATATATATATATATAACATATATATATAATTATATGTTTAATATGTTCCAAAAAATATTCTGTTTCTTTTGATGTTAAGTACATCCACATATCCTATATGGAAGTTATTATATATGTTAGGAGTAAAAAAAACTAACTGACATTGCTCGGGCCGCTATATAATTTGTCCTCAAATTAGGCACATAAGAATTAGCTAGGGATAACAAATGGTACACCTAACTAAAGACTAATATATATATATATATATATATATATATATATATATATATATATATATATATATATATATATATATATATATATATATATATATATATATATATATATATATAATATATATATATAAAATATAAACTATAAACTTCCCAACGCATAATTCCTATCGCTAAAAGTGAGTAAGCTCTGAGCTAGATATTAATACACAGAAAAATATGGAAAACAATGGATTACATGATGTTTAACATCAAAGAAAATGACATGGCCGAGTAAAATTATATCTATCTATCTATCTATCTATCTATATATATATATATATATATATATATATATATATATATATATATATATATATATATATATATATATATATATATATATATATATATATATATATATATATATATATATATATATATATATATATATATATATATATATATTGTGTGTCAGTACTAGTGTGGGTAAATCCACAATCAGCAAATATCACTGTTAATAAATGTCAAGTGTAAGGTGTAACAAGTGTACGTGTACCGTAGACTGTAGCTAGCAAACTCAACTGTCAGCGAAAGTAGCTGTGAAAATTACAGGAAAAAATTGAAAACTTAAAAATTCAAGTAAAGAAATTTTAAACCTAAATGGTAAAGCAATCGTTAAAAACCCTGAATGAGTCAAGGAATGACGAAGTCTCATCTGATTGTAGACTGCTGCTGTGTGCATAGTGTGTGGGCAAATCCAAGTTTGCCAAAAATCATACATAAATGATAATAAATCATTCCTATTGTAGAAAATATTTATACATCATCGTGTGTAAAAATTGACTGGCAGAGAAATTAAGTAAAGTTTACACATTTGAATGAACTTCAGAAGACATGATGATGTATAACAGGAAGAGTGGTGAGCACTTTTATATTGAACTTGTAAGAATCATGTGCTAAAGAAGCATGATTAACCATTAAAATATGTATTATGCATGAGGACAAGAAACTGTCACTCGGGGGAATAAAATTTTGATTTGGTGTTTTCCACATGAGTGATAAAATAAACTGTACACCAAAATTTAAGTTTCCACGGGAGTGGAATAGGAAAAGCTTCCTAGTGGAGGTAAATTTTATCAAGGGAAATGCACAGGTAGCTGGGAAAGCATTTCGAGTTGTAAAATGATAAGGTTGGTATATTCGGTATGACGTGGAATAATACATTAATTCTAAATAGAGCAAATTTTATATGCTACAGTTGAAAATTTTAAATTGGGGAAAAAATAAACTGGGCACAGCTTGACATGATATTTACCTTATCTGCCATGAAAGGAGACCAAGTGTCCGAAACATGCATGGAGTTCTCAGAGAATAGCAAAGATGTTGATGGGAAAGTTACATTGAACAGAGAACTATGTAACATTTTCAGATAGGGTAATAAGTTCAAATATGTTGAGTGTGCCATGTGGTAGAAAAAAATGCTTTATCAATCCTTACTGAGAGAAAGAAAATTTCAGCTGTAAGCAATAAAATTATATTCTTCAATGGTGAACAATGTTAAGAGAGATAAGTTTAACTGTGACCAATCAATGTTTTCTGAGGTCTGTATTAAGACAAGAAGTCATTCGTAATTTCTCTGCGAGTTTGAATGTGTTAGTAAGTAATATTAAATGGTTAGTAAGTTGTACTATATAGTAATACATGTGAGCATCATGTATGAAAATAGTTCATGCGGCATAACCCTAGTTATGCCGC
>JACEEZ010005186.1:29804-47304 GCA_016584305.1 Chionoecetes opilio | reverse complement strand
TGGGGAAACCCCTTTTGAGAAGGAAGGGTTTAGTCCCCTTATATTGATTCATACATTATCGGGTTTTTTTGGAAATGATTAGTTTGTTGTTTTTGTTTTTCCCCAGGCGCATTGTTTTTCATCTTTTTTATATATTTTCTTTTTCTTGCCTTGTTTTCCCTTTTGTCAGATTTTTTTTCACTAATTTTTTTTAGGTCAGAGTGTTTGTATTTGTAACCCTATTATTTGTTTTGTGATGTAATTGTTTACAAAAAATTTTTCTTTTTGCTGAAAAATTATTTTTTTTGTGGACTGATGAAAATTTTCCTAAAATTCTAAATATTCCTCCTCTCCCCCCCCTTAAGTTAGCTTTTTTTTATTATGGAAAATGTTGGGAAGTAAACATCTTTTTTTTTCCTTAACTGCTTAAATATTTTTCCCAGAATTCCCAGGGTCTTTATTTTTTTTTAAGTTGAGAATTTTATCTTCCCAATTTAAGTTATTTTTTTTTTTGCATTTTCTGTAGACTTTTCATAATTGTTTAAAAAAAGGCAAAAATTTTGCCCCTTGCCACCCTTTTCTTCTGGCTTTTCTTTTAGTTTAAAAAATTAATTTTGTATATTTTTTAAAAAGCCTTATTTAATAATTTTTTTGGTAATTTTTTTTGGTTTTTGACTTAATCATGTCCTCAAATTGTTTTTTTTATTGTTCGTAACCCCGAATTGAAGCTGAGTCTATTTTTTGTTTTTAAGCATTTTGGAAGTTTTGTTATGTAATTATTGACAGCGAGCTTTGCTCGCTGTCGCTTACCATAAACCCCTGGAAACCAAGTTTCCGCCCAAAGTGTATAACTTCTCCTAATTATGGTCGGATTGAGCTGAAATTTGACCTGCAAGTAGTCTGTCAAAATCAATGGGGGGCATGGGAAAATTTTTTTGCGTAAAACAAACCCTTAATGATAATTACGTAACTAAAATCCTATTTTTTTGTCGGGTTTACGACTTTTGACACCAAGTGTGCTGTCAAAATCAATGGGGATCTGTATACAACTTTTTTTCATAGAAAAACCCTTTAAAGGTAATTTGCGTAATGGTTAATTGGTGGAACGGGCTCGCTGTCACGTTCCCGCCGAAAAACTGAGCCAAACAAAGGGGCCCGAGGTGGACGTCTATACTTGATTTGTTATTGCGCGAGTTCGTCGCTGTCGCTTACCATAAAACCCGTGGAAACCCAAATTTCGCCAAAAAATGTATAACCTACTCCAAATATTGTCGGATTTTAGCTGAAAAATTTTACGCAAGTATTGCTGCCAAAATCAATGGGTCGTCGGAAAAAACTTTTTTTCGTAAAAAAAGCCCTTAATGAGTAATAACGTAACTATCCCAAATTATTTTCGGGTTAGCTAAAATTTGCATGCAGGAGGCTGTCAAAATCAAGGGGGGCTGTAAAAAAAATGTTTTGCATAAACAAAACCCCTTTAAGAGTAATTCACTAATGGTTAATTTGGGTGGAACGTGGGTCGCGTCACTTCCCGCCGCAAGAACTGAGCCAAAGCAAAGGGGCAGGGCTGGATCTATACTTGTATGTGAATATTATGTTTGGCTGAGGCTGTCTCGGGCCCTGCTCCATTGTATATTATGATATGTTTTATTGTTGAGAGTAAATTAAAAGGGGTGTTTAGTGTTATTGTTATATAGTTGTGATCAGGCCAAAATTTATTAATTTTTTGTTATCTTGAGAAGTTTTTAGTCCCTTGCCACTGTATTGTCAAAAATTTTTCCCCAAGGGGTCCCATTTTTAGATTTAAATTCCTAAAAAAATAAGTTGGGATTAATTTGATCACCTATGGAAATCCGGGGTGAGTAAGGTCTGCGTGGGGGAAAATAAGTTGTAACTATATTTCGGTCCTTTCTGCTTTTTTTTTTATTTTTTAAAATCTGTAAAAGTGTACTCTTATTGTTGTTTGATATTGTTTTTTTATCAGGATTTCATGCCCTCGTTCATTTCATTACTATATTATTTGATTTATAAATTAAACTTTAAGTGATTCTATTTTTTTAAACCGGACTATTAAAAGAATTAAACAGGTCTTTTTTTTTAAATTTAAAAAAATTTTGATTTATTTTTTTTGTTTTTCCCAAAGGGCTACGTTGTGCTGTAATATTCTAATTGATCCATATTGTGGTTACTTTCTTTTGGGGCTTTCCCCTTTTCTGATGTTTTTGGGGTGGTGGGGTTTTTTTTATTAACCCCGATCTTTAATTTCCGGAACTTTTCATCCCCGAAAATCTCCCCAATTTTTTCTAAGTCAATTTTGTTGTTTGATATTAATTGTAGTATTTCCTGTTCTTTTAAAAACTAGGGGTGGGGTGAGCCATCATTTATATTTTTTTTTCCCAGGCTTTACTTATATTCTTAAATTAAGTTATGTTTTCGGTCAACCCCGTGAAGTTTTAGGTAATTATTGCCAGACCAAATCTTTCCTTAAATCCTGTGTATGTTGGGGTTTTTCTTTTTCGGCATTTTTTGTGGTGTTTCAGTAGTTCCATCCCTATAGTGTCTGTTTTTTTCTTGTATAAATTTGGTAGCCTATCTAAGATGATTTTTCTATTTGGAATTTTAGGGATTTTTATTTTTGGGATGTTATTTAAGTTTAGTGTCTTTTTAAAGGGGTATCCTCGTATGTGCCTGGTTCTGCGATGTTTGCCAGGTGTGCATGTAGCATGCATGTCAGTATTTTTGCTGGTGTATCTTTTTCTAAGTTAATGTAGAGGTTTGTTTCTTTAGTATTTTACTTTATGATTTCAGTGTATGTTTTTTTGTTGTTTCTTTTTCATTGTTAACTTTCCTTTTACTTTCAATGGTCTTTTTCCCGAAAGGGCATTTCATTGCTAAAGTTCTAAGTGGTCCCTCGCAATTTATGCATTTCTTTGTCTCACTTTTACACTGGTGCCAGGAGTGACACTCTTCTGCACATTCTGAACATATTTTGTAATCTTTTTGTTGTGTGCATTGGTTTGTATAGTGGTCTTCTATCATGTAGCATCTCATACATGAGATTATGCATACATGATTAAGCTGTGGAGTGAAGCGTTATTTATTGATGAAGTCTGGCTGCCGCGCAGCCTAGTGGGCGGCGCTGATCGGTGAAGCTTTTGCTTCTCGTTGATTTTTGTCTCCGTGAGTGCGCGACGATTATTGGTTGTTGACTCCTCGCTTTGTTTCTCTGTGAAACTTTTGGTTTCAAAGCATCAATCAAAGCTGAGTGAAGCAGCCCCAGGCAAATACGAGGGCATTTATAAACCTCGTTTTCTTTTGTTAGTCAGTCATCTGTATATAGCTGAAGCGTTACTACTCTCTCGAGGAACATAGCAGTAACACCATTCTTGTGCCTTTAAGTAAGTACCAACCAGTCAACATTAACACCGGTGACTCTACTCAAGTCAACTCACATTATTATTATTAGCTTTACTACCTGGTGGTGAAATTCATCTTAGTATTCTTTTTGTGTTTTTCTCTAGGGTTAATTATCTTGTGTTATGTACATATTGGTCATTTAGTTATATAAGCATTTTCTTTTAGTCATCTCTGTTTGTGCTTCATAAGCCAGATCATCTTACTCCTTGCTACAAGGGATTTATTGATATTATTAAATTGTTATTGTTATCTACTTCTTTCCATCACCTTTTTGTTATGGTTTCGGGCGTTTCAGTCTCGCTACTCATTCCTCTAGACAACTCACTGTCTCGCTCGTAACAAAGAAACAGAGAAACAAAACTTTCCCGGACAGGACAGAAAAGCTTTCAGGGGCAGAAAAAAAAAAAAAAAACTTTGTTTCTCTGTTTCTTTGTTACGAGCGAGACAGTGAGTTGTCTAGAGGAATGACTAGCGAGACTGAAACGCCCGAAACCATAACAAAAAGGTGATGGAAAGAAGTAGATAACAATAACAATTTAATAATATCAAATAAATCACCTTGTAGCAAGGAGTAAGATGATCTTGCTTTTGAAGCACAAACAGAGATGACTAAAGAAAATGCTTATATAACTAAATGACCAATATGTACATAACACAAGATAATTAACCCTAGAGAAAAACACAAAAAGAATACTAAGATGAATTTCACCACCAGGTAGTAAAGCTAATAATAATAATGTGCGTTGACTTGAGTAGAGTCACCGGTGCTAATGTTGACTGGTTGGTACTTACTTAAAGGCACAAGAATGGTGTTACTGCTATGTTCCTCGAGAGAGTAGTAACGCTTCAGCTATATACAGATGACTGACTAACAAAGAAAACGAGGTTTATAAATGCCCTCGTATTGCCCGGGGCTGCTTCACTCAGCTTGGTCGAANATAAAATTAAAATATTTATATATTATAAAATTATAAAAATTTTTTTTATAAAAATTTTTAAATTTAATATTAATATTATATAAAATATAATATTTTTTAATTTTTAATTTAAAATTTTTTATATTTTAAAATATATATATTATATTTTAATAAATTATAAATAAATATATTATTATATAAATATATTTTAATGTTAATATAAATATACATATATATATACAATATATTTATAATATTATATTTATATAAAATATATATATATTATATTATAAATTTATTTAATTAATAATAATATATATATCATAATATATTTTATATATTAAAATTAATATTTTATATACATAATATAATATATTAATATATATATATACTATAAAATAAAATATATATATACATATATATATATAAATATATATTATATATAATATTTTTATTAAATATATTTTTATTTATATTTTTATATATTACATTATTAAATTATATATATACATATATTATATTATATATACATATATATATATATATTTTTATATTTTAAAATTAAATAATTATATATATAAATAATTATATAATAATATAATATATATTATATATATACATATATATATATATTTTTATATATACAATATATATATATATATAATATATATATAATTTTAAATAATAATATATGTAAATATTATATTATATATATTATATATAATATATATAATAAAATATATATATATAAAATATAAGGAGGAGAGAGAGGAGAGAGGAGGAGAGGAAAAAGATTTAAAATTATATTATATATATATATATATATATAATATAATTTTATTTTATTATATATAAAATTTTAATATATATAATTATATATTATATATATATATTTATTATATTATATTTTCATTTATATATTGTGGGGTTTCTGATGAAACACTTGGTGAGCGTTTTCAATTTTGGACAAGTAACAAGCTAACAATAAGTAAAGAGGGTGGGGGGGGACGTGTTGGCTGTGAGGTGAATTGTTCCACGCGCTTTCCCCGCACCCTCTTCCCGGGTCGGCGTTGATTGTCGCCTCGATCACCCGGCTAAGAGTGGCTCGATCTCGTTGAACGATGTCCGAGCCGACCCGGGTTTTTTCGGGGGCGAGGAGCTCGAGCTGTATACGACGGTTCGAAACTCATGGTGCAGCCGCCCAAAAATTATGTGGCGGTCGGCAATAAATTACCCCACCCCACCCGAACCGGAGTACCAGGGGCACTTAGGCCTGTTGAGAGGCGCCCCTGATCTGTGCTTCGGGTTACGTTGGTCGTTTTGAGGGCGGGTCTGTCGGTGATGGTGGACGTCCTCTGCGTCGGGGTTGCGCTACCATCACCGGCTTGGTCGACACCCAGGTGTTGCTGGCTTGAAGACGATCCACCGCGACAGTCTCGTGTCGGCCGCCTAGTCAATGATGAAAGCCTGTAGGGTGCGGTTGTGCAGGACTCGAAAGGGTCCCTCATAAGGCTTCTTTAGCGGCGTCCGCAAATCTCCGCGGAGGAAAACGTAATGACTGTCCTTGTATTCGGGTGGACATACCTGGTTGTGAGGCTGTGTCGAGATGTAGGGCAGGAGAAGCCTCCCACTTTCTCGCGGAGGCGTGTACGCATGGTCGAAGGAGATTCCTGTTGTCCGCGCGCTGCTGGGATGAAATCTCCCTGGGACTGTAAGCGCGGGCGACGTATACCAGCTCAGCCGAGGAGGCTGCCAGGTCTTCCCTTTGGAGCTGTGCGTATGGCCCAAAAGACCCAACGGCAATTCATCCATCAGTCGGGGCGCCGGTTAGTCTTGCATGATGATGTCCTTCAATGTGGCCGTGAAAACTTCCACGCAGCCATTTGCCTGTGGATGGTAGGCAGTTGTGTGGTGCAGCTTTACGGCCAAGAAGCCTGGGCCATTGCTGACCATAGTCCAGAAGGTGCACTGTGCCTGAAGAGATGTGTGTGTCTGAAGAGATGTCTGCTGGAACACCGTGCGGGCGTCCAGGAGGCGATGAGAGCACGTGCACATGAGGGCGGTGGGAAGTATCCGAGAGCGGGGATTGTTGTCCGGCCATCTTGTATATCGGATTCCACGATGTGAACAGGTTAAGACTCCTCTGGACCTGGGAAGCGGTCCTACGATGTCCGTTGATGTGGTCGAAGCGTCCCGTTCCGGCAGAGCGGGCTCTGTAGCGTGCTTTGGTATGTAGCTGAATCTTGGAGGTTTGGACAAGCGATGCACGCCCTTGCCCAGATTTCCAACCCTGCTTGCGGCAACGCCTGTGCCACATAACTTAGCTGTCTATCGAGTGCCTTTGGTCGCTCGTATGAAGGGTAGCAAGGCCGTGCAACAGTGTTCGACAAATCGCGGCGCCATGCAGCGGGATGAATCGGTTGGGCTGTCCTGAGCCTTGTATAAATTTGTAAACTTGTTGAAGAAGCCAAAGCTGGTGAAGACCACCAAGACGCCCCGCATGCTGGCACTGACATCTCTGCTAACTTCATACATAACGGGGAACAACATTATTCAGGTGCGCTGGCACTGACGCTACATGGCCTGACTCAAAGTCGAGAAATAATTTGACTTGATGCCTTAAGTTTTCTCTTGGAAATCAGCTTACAAGATGTTCTGATCTTTATGATGCGTGGGCCAAGTTCAAAATTGTGTTGGTGAATACCGCTATTACTTGGCCCATTTTCCATCAAAGACGTGAACGAAATCTTCGCTCTAGTAATATTGAGGCTCTAAGAACATCTTCATCCGGCCCTCAGACAAATTTTCCCTCAGCTAAGCTTTCCAGGATTTGTTGCACAATCCAGCTAATGAACAACGCTTGCTGTCATTTCTCCAAGATGAGGATCCGTCTAGGTGCTGTGAACATCCTATGTCCTTTGTATATTCCAAGTGGGTCCAAGTGTTGGAATTTATCAACAGAGACAGAAAAAAATGGCATTTTAAATGTGAACCATCGAACAGACACGATTCCTCTTCTTTTATATATTCCCAAATCAGAAGATCAAAGGGGATTGATACTGATGTTGTCATTGATGCTGAAGAATACATACGGTCTGTTTTTCTGCATATGTTGCCCATACAATGATGGAGGTGTTAGCCAGTCAAGAGGAAGAAAGAACATCATAGATTGTAAAAAACTACCTCCAAAGAGGTAGCTCAGAGGATTCCAGGTCAATTACATATTCCACAGCGATCAGACACCACAACTGCCTTTTTTGGCCACGGGAGAGCATCAATTTTTACCAAGGGAACCTCAGATGGATGCACGTGCTCTGCTTGTGTTGTTTTGGCAAGTCATTGCCGGTCACACAGTCTGTTCTGAATGACATGGCATATCTTCCACCTTAGAATACATCTATAATGACAAGGTGAACAAATCTTGGGTGAGCAAGGGCACGAAAATGAACCAGATGAAGAGAAAATCAACATTTTTTTCTTAGACTTCAACCAGATGAGATCCACAGGACCTTGAAGGTAACAAGAGGAAATTATCAAACACACACATGCTTTCCAATTATCATAAGGTAGATCCCTTCTCCGTCTCCACTTGCACATGGATGGGCTGTTTGAGAATGGCTTGTGTAAGCAGTGCGAGACACAAACCATCACTACAATGTATTTGAAGGATGTCGTTCAAACTTCAAGACCTAACACAGGAGATCTGATTCAGGAGAGAGCGATTCATATGAATGAAGACGAGGATAATGACATTGATGTATAATATGCCCATTCATGTTATCCATATTTGTCAGTTAAATAGTTATGTAGGTTTTGCCTGCTTTATCTGAAATATGTAATGAGTTAGGAATAAATCAATAATTGTTTTCAATTTTGATTAAAACAAATTATTCTGTATATTAGCATTGAAAACCTTGGTCTGAAAAACCTATTTGTTGACACCTAGAATACATCGGCAATATACACATACTAATATAACCAATTCAAATTGTGTATCATCCATATCGTGTTACTTGGACTTCTTGTAACACGGGTTTGAGATGAACTGGCTTTACATCTTTTTTCAGTAACATCAACTTGGAGTTTATAACCAGTGAAAAAAGCTTCATGTGTTTAGTGGCCAAAAGCATGAATACGGTTCTCGCAAAGGATGGAATATTGAATGTTTGTCTTCACTTTTTAATAAAATAGTCAATTACAAAAAAAATGGAAAACTTTTGGTCCACAAATCCACCTATGATGTCTTTTAATGCTTTCCTTGACCAAAAAACCTCATTTAGACACCAAGAAACATATTAAATAGCTATGAAATAGTGAGATATGACAAATTAGTTCTCACAGGTGGCATCTTGGATTTTGCCCTGGCGGGAGTTAGCCCGCACTTTTGCGAGGACATGGGGGGCTTATTTTTTGTTCAGTATCCCAAGTCATTTAAAAACCAACCTTTCAAACCTTGATCAGGAGAAATTGGGTCACGGGCTCAATGGTAGGGTCCTCTGCTACTATAGTGCAGCAGATATGTGAAGAAGATTGTGGGTTTTGATGATAAAGCATATATTTGCTCAATAAAAAATTTTTTTTTTTTTTAAATACTTACCACTAGGAAGTTTTTGGATATAGGACATTGCCAGTCCTCCCTGGGGCCAAAATGGGCGGCCATTGTACAAATGGCCGTGGAATCGGGTATTACAAAACACATAATCTGTAAGGAGTTGTGCACTTTTTCTCTCTGAACTGGACAGCATGCAAGTGATGCAATATCATTGAAATGATAATCTGGGATGGCCAATTACAAGGTCATACAACTTACATAATGGTTCATGGGGCCTACTACATCACAAATATGCCAAATTTGTTTTCTATGGCTTTTTTGTTCTTTTTTTTAAATCTGAATATGAGCTTTTAACGTTAAACTCCCACTGCACTGTGGGAAGTTGCGTTTACCCTTATATATTATCTACATTGATATTTGAGCCTTACTGTCAGTGGGTACATGTCCTACATCATTTTGAAAATATAGCAATCCGCCCTGCGGACAAAGGCGATTAGTGAGCAACCCGAGGATGCAAACGTACGATTAATGCCAACCACCCGTGTACAACACATGTACGTGATGAGTTGGATCTTATAAGCAACGAAATTTCTCCTTGGTAGTAATCATGGTAGTAGATGGGCCCCTGCTCCCCAGTTGACCTATACAAAGGGGTTTAGTTGTGTTTTCTCTAAGCCGTCCATGTACTTGCAAGCTCTACTCCAGCATCACTGTCCGACCGCAGTGGCATAGTGCCCGTGCACTGGAGTACAGGCCTTCAAACACTTGCATGTCCTCGCATCCCTTCTTGCAGCCGCATCTGAGAAGTTTGCCGGCATACTTCGTTGCCTCCGGAGGGTTGTCCAGCAGACTCCCAGCCGTGTCACTTCTTTCACCCACCCCCATAATCGCTAGGGGATGGAGCTCTGCTGCAGCAACCATCATCTGGGCCCCCAACAGTAAGCCAGCTTGGTAGGGCAGTCTCCTGACCTGATGTGCTGTCTGAGGGCTTCTCGAGTTGGCGCGAGAGCATCTATTGCTCGACGCTTCTGGGGTGAAGAGCTGCTAACGTGTATCGTTGACATGCCTGTGGTCTGCTAGTGCGATCATACAGGAGAACGACGAAACCCTCCAAGTGTCATCTACCCGATTGAGGGGTTTTGGTGTAGCGCCCAAGGCACAGAAGTCGCGTGACGCTCATCACAGGCCTTCCTACTCCTCGCCATGCAGTCTTTTTGGCCCTGCCTCCAAAGATTGACACGGTATCACACCCAGTGAAGGCTGAAATGGGGGGAGGGTAATCCCTCGACACGTTGTCAGGGCCCTAATGCCTGGCAATCCTCGTGAGCTGCTGAGAACCTAAAGCTTTTTCACCGGTACCGAAGTCAACCCACAGCTCATCATGTTGAGGCGTTCGGCTGCTGCCACCACAAGGACTACGACATCCGTGTCAACTGTGGTCGGATCCGACACCTTGGTGTAGCCGCTTGACAGATCTTCCGCGTGAGCAGCGTCCTGGTATCTGCTTCTTCAATGTGTACATTGAGCAGACCAGCGAATGTCTCTGGCATGCGTACAGACCACACGTCTTTGTAGAGAGTGCTGATGACTTGTTTTTTTCCGTCTCTTGAGCAGCTAGTCTCGTCGCTAGGAAGGATAACAGCTCCCCTTGTTCTCGTCGATCCGTAGGAAGACCTGCCATTTTCCTGTTATGAAACTAGATGGCTCGACTCGTCCTCCGAATGCTTACCTCTCTTTGATCGAGTGTCGGCCTTCCACTGTCTGGACAGGTATTCATCCCAGACGACATCCACTCTGATTGCATGCTGTAGCTGAGATGTGATGTACGGCAAGAAACCTGTGTTGCATAGTCCAGAGAAGGTCTTCGCACCACCAAGTGCCAGCATGTTGGTGATAGCTGCTCCATCATGGATGCTGACTTCAACGTGAGGACTGCAACATTCCTCTTGTGGGGTGATCATATCTTCTACGCATGCACGAGGTCCAGACCTTTTTGCCGCAGTCTCATTTTGCCAATCTGTGACAGGGCACGGGCACAGGCTTGGTTCTCATGAGCAAAGAATTCGTCGAGATCTCATCACGCATCTGGCTGCAATGAAACAACCGGGAAATAGGGAGCATTGCTTCTTGAGCGACGGCAGCCTGAAGCTGGTTTTGATTTTCTCTCTGACTGGAGATCGGCTGAAGAGAGGAAGCTTGTTTCTTCTGATTAGGGTCGGTGATGGGCTTCGTCTGGTTCCAAGCCGCTCATTGACATACGTGTGGTACTGCTGCCTGCCCCAGCTTCCTCGATCTGGCGCACAGTGTTGATGACTGCTTGGTCTAGCCAGGTCCCTGCTGTCTAGTACCGGGAGATCATTGCTGTCATCACAAAAGGGGTTCCCCATCTCTCCCTCATGACACCAGGAGAGTGACTTACATCTCGAGCAAACGCCAGCTGTGTATTTGCGGACGATATTTACGTCCCTGTAGGCCACCATACATATTTGTGTTCAGTCCATGTGAGACCTATGCATAACATTCAATAACCAACTGATACATAGATCCACTAGAATGTGTTTTTGCACCAACCATACTTGATAGCGTTCAACTTATGGGCAAAAATAGTAAATTGTGGTCGCCATTTTGGTAAAATGGCCGCCAAAGCTACCATGGGACAAATATGCGATGTCCATATATCCAAAATATTCCTAAGGGATGTCCTAACTGTGGCCACAGGCCATGCTCTTATCATCAAACCCACAATTCGGTCGCAATATGTCACATATCTGCTCCAACTATATTCCCTTCCCAGAGACGTGGCTGAACGCAATAGTGGTACTCTGAAATACAGGGCAGGTGGCCTGCTGTCTGGCTGACCAGGGTCTGACTTTGGCAAAAGCAAAGGTGAGAGGCAGTTTTCAGTAAAACGCAACTGTGAAATCTCTGCCCTCAGAGGAAGGGTAACGGAAATGACGGAGGCCAGGTAAGAGCGAGGAGTTTCCCGATCAAACGGCGCTCTACTTCCGCTCCGGGGTCGCAGGTGGCGACTGAAAAAGGCAAGAGGTTGCCAGTTACCGTTTGATAAGTTGTTCTAGTACTCCACCTACGGCTGTGTCAGATGCGTCGACCGTGAGAGCTGTTGGTCTGCGTTGAACTCGTGGGTGCACCAACATAGTTTGCCTTTGCTAATTGTCTCCGTTGCGCTTTTCAAAAAACGCGGGGTCGTAGCTGCATCGTCCCAAAGGAGCGCTTTTAGCTTGTTAGCTAAACCCTGACCAGCGGCCTGCATGATCCTGGCGGCTGCCGGCACGAACGATGTAGAAGATCACCATGCATAAACTCCTGGAGTCCTTTCAACTTAGTGGGCTTAGGACACTACAGATGCTTCGCTTTGGATGGAAGTGGCACAAGCCCGTGCTGCCGATGTAATGGCCGAGAAAGGTGATGGTAGTGAAACCAAACTGGGCCTGTGGCAAGGTTGATGGCCAGGCCATGCCATTTAGCCTCTGGAAGAGCTGCCTGAGGGATGGACGGGTGTTCCTGTCGAGAACGGCTGGCAACGAGAATGTTCATCGAGGTAGATGAAAAAAATTCGAAACCACGGCCCACCTTGTCCATAAGGCGTTGGGAACGCTGAGGCAGCATTTTTAAGGCCAAAAAGGCATACGTAAGACTCAAAGAGTCCAAACGGAGTGAGATGGCAGTCTTTTTGATGTCGTCTGGGTGGACCGGTATCTGGTGGTAGCCACGTAACCAGATCGATCTTAGAAAATATCCTGGCACCACCGTCAAGATTCGCCGTGAAGTCCCTGGATTGGGGAACGGGGCACCGGTCGGCTGTTTTTACCTCATTGATACGGCGTAGTCCCCCCATGGCTCCAGCCTCCAGATGAATTCGGAACCATGTGCAACGGCGACGCCACGGGCTATCTGAGCGCGACACTATGCCCATATTCCTCCATCTTACGGAATTCCCCTCCCTCGTCTTTGTCTTGTAGAGCCTGCGGGGGGGGTAGCCTGCGTGCGCGTGCATGGAGAGGTGGCCCGGTGGTGGGGATATGGTGCGTCATCCCATGCTTGGTACGGCTGATTGGTAACTGAGGCGTTTTTATGTCCGGGAAGTCAGCTAGGTTCTTGGCATACTCGTTGTCGAAAAGGTTACCGAGGCCGAGTGGGGTGCTGGCCATTCGGCGTGGCGCAAGTTAATCGACTCGAACGTTTCGAGTTACGAGTACGTTGTCCTTTGACGTCAACGAGTCAATAAGTGTGCCGAGGAAATTCGGCGCCAAGCAGTGGTTGTGAGACGTCGCGATGTTAAACGTCCACTTGAAGGCGGCAGCAGTTGAAGTTGAGGGGATAGGCGGGTCACCGTATGTTTCTAAATGTTGCTGCCGGTTGGCGGCGTCAGGGAATGACCTTTCTTCCCGGAGGCGAGTGTCGTACCAGTGGGGGGCAATACACTAACCTCTGCTCCTGTGTCAAACCAGGAAACGCCGCTTGGAATGACGAGCACAAATGTAGAGAGGTGGTTTATGGCCGAGCAGTCGCCCTACTGACGGCCGCCGCAGTCGTTTCACCGAATGCGTCAGGGTGGGCGGCATCGGCGGCCTCTGAACCACCTTTGGTGGTATACACCACTTGTCCCTTGTTGGTAGCATTCACCGTCGTTCGGGTGTTCGCGTAACTCGTCGGGTCGTACTGCCACGTTGCCTGGATGGTAGTTTTTTCCCCTGCTGTTATGGCCTGCCACAGAACGTCTGCTCGCGCTGAAAAAGCTGTCATGGGCTCCTGGAAGTCATCACCGGCGAGGAGTTAAAGGCGGATGTCATCGGGCATCTGCTTCAGGAATACTTGTTATGAAGAGGAGCAGGGCTTGTGTCCGTCCATAGCAAGCATCTCGTTCATGAGCACGGACGGTTTTTTTCGGTCTCCTAGTCCATCCATGTCAGGATTTTAGCTGCCCTTTTGCACGTCTACTGAGACTCAAACGTGTTGTTAAGGGTGTCTTGATCCCTCGTACCGCTGATCGGCTGGTGGCTGACGGAGGTGATCGATTATGGTGCCCAGCTGCTTCCTAGTCCAGCACGCAACCACGTTAGTAGTACTTGGTCTAGTCGGCGAGTAATCTGCGAATGTGGAATTGGGCTTCAGCTTGTTCGAACCACACTTGGGGCTGTGAAGTCCCAGAAAGGTGGGCAGCTTTGAGTGAAAACTTCGTTCTGCCTGATTCCTTTACGTCGTCAGTAGGCTGATGAAATCCAAAAAAAACCGTTTTTGGGGATTATCCGGGGTAACCACTGTACGGTCTGATGAAAACACTTGGTGAAGCAATTCATTACTTGGACAAGTAACACAGCTCAACAATAAGTCAAGAGAGTGGTGTGGACGTGTTGGACTGTGAGGTGAATACTACTTCCTCACAGGGCGTTCCCCAGCACCCTCTCTTTCCCTGGTCGGGGCGTTGATTGGTCGCCTCGATCACGCCAGGTAACGAGTGTGCTCGAGCTCGTGAACGATGGTCCAGGCCTCGGTGGGGAGAGAGTCGAGCTGATGAGCGACGGTTTCGAAACCTCGTGTGCGAGCCGCCACATATATATATATTGTTCCGAGCGAGACGTGAGTTGTCTAGAGGATGAGTACGAGACTGAAAGCCCGAAACCATAACAAAGGTGATGGAAAGAAGTTATATACAATACATTTAATAATATCTAATATCACCTTGGACAAGGGAGCAAGATAATCTTAACTCCTTGCTACAAGGTGGAATTTATTATGATATATTAAATTGTTTTGTTTATCTACTTCTTTCCATCACCTTTTGTTATGGTTTTCGGGCGTTTCAGTCTCAGCTACTCATTCCTCTATACAACTCACTGTCTTCGCTCGTACAGTTTGCCAAGGCCATCTTTATGGTTTAGCTATGGTGGTTATGTCTCTCCTGTTGAGAGGAAGATAGGTGGGTTAGGTAATCTCTGAGATTACCAAGCATGGTTGAGTTTTTTTTCACAATCTGTACCTGTTACAAGGGTGGTGGTATTTTCAGGTACAGAAATGGTGCAAACTGGCATTGTATTTGAATCAGGTATTTATTTGTATCAGGTGCAAGGTTTGGTCTACTCTTGTATAATTTCAGTAGATTAATGTGAATTAGCTGAGTGCTTTTACGGCGGTCGGGAGTGTTATGATATAGTTATTGTCACTGACCTTCTTACTGATGTTATAAGGACATGGTATTTAGCTTGTAAAGGTGAACCAAAGACTGGAATGAAAGCAAGGACTTGGTCACCTTCATTGAATGTTCTTACTTTAGCTTTACTATCAAAGTGTTTTTTCATTACCCCTTGAGCTGTTTGAGATTGCTTCGAGCAAATGAGCGGACTTGGTCAAGAGTATTCTTAAGTTTCTCAATGTATTGAGTGATAGTGACAAGTTTATGGTAGTGTTGTTTAGCAATCTGTCTTTGATTACCTTAAGTGGCCCCTAACCTTACGACCAAACAATAGCTCAAAGGGAGCAACACCAAGGGACTCGTTGGGTGTCTCCCGTTATGGCGAATAGGACGAAAGGTAAGGCTTCGTCCCATTCTTGGTCCTTGTCATGACAAAACTTGCGGAGAAGTGCCTTAAGGGTCTGGTGACATCTCTCCAAAGCACCTTGTGATTGAGGATGGTATGCCGTAGATAGAGTCTGTGTGATTCCAAGCTCTGCCAGAACTGCGCTGCAAAGAGACCGCTCGTGAAATTTGTGCCGCGGTCACTTTGAATTTCCTAGGTATGCCAAAGGTAGTGAACAGTTGAGTGAGTTTTGACACAATTGTTTTGGCTGTAAGTGTTTTAAGTGGGGAAAGCACTCAGGGTATCGGGTGGTTGGACACATAATAGTGAGGATGTATGGTTCCTCTCCTAGTTTTGGGCAATGGGCCAACGATGTCAATGATGATCTTTTGAAAAGGTTCCTCAGGCACTTGGATAGGTTGGAGTGGGTACTGAGGAATATTGTGGTTAGGTTTTCCCATAATCTGGCAAGTGTGACATGAATTTATCATTGAAGTTATGTCTTTTTTTAATCCTGGCCAGTAAAAATCATTGAGTATTTTGTCACAAGTTTTCTTAATTCCTATGTGACCGGCTTGTTCTCCATGAGCGATCTCCATGATTGGCTCCCTCAAGTTGATTGGCAATACAATTTGGTGAACTTCAGCCCAAGTGGCATCATCAGAAAGTTTGATGCAGTTTGAATAGCCTCATAAGAACTTTGTCCTGGTAATAGAAAGAAGGGGAATGAGTGATTGATCTTTAGGAATGGTTCTGGCATGGTACCGAGACAGAGTAGCATCGTCTCGTTGAGCCTCAGCAAGTAGTTGTTCAGAGAATACCTTGCCAAGACTTACGTTAGGCGTATGAGGAGTGGTAGTTGACAAGGGCTGAGGGGGTATTTGAGCAGTTGCTTCGGACTGTGCACGGGTAACGGCACAGTTAGGAAAAAGATTTGGCTGCTCCTTTTCCATGTGAGCTGTGGGGTTGTATGGTAATGGTGAGTTATTAGTGACAAGGGGTGGAATGACTAACTCACAGCCCAGATCGTTAGCTAACAGGAAGTTAGTATGAGGAATGGGTAAAGACTTGTCCTCACTGACAGCAATGGTTACTACTCCCTTAACAAGCGGGCAATCAAGGTACACCCTAGCCAGAGGTACGGGGAAAGTCTGGTGAAAATCCTTGAGGTACACCTTCTCCCCTGTATACTTCCGTTCTACTCCTGGAAGTGCAGATTTAAGAGGATTGATTGGGCAGAAGAGCAGTATCCCGCATAATCTGGAGAGGGCGCTCCTCAGAGTCAGAGTCGAGGGAGACAGTACCTTGTGACCTGAAGGGTTTGAAAGGATCAGTAACAAAAGGGAGTGGAATTATTGTGTTCACCGAAGCAACTGGTTTAGAAAATGTGCCCATTTTAGCTACTTTACACCTAGGGTTCAGGACAGTTCTTTATGAGGTGGCCATGTTTTCTTACAGAAATAGCAGAACACACTTGGCTTGGAACCACTATCTACAGACTTACCATCCTTTTCATAACTTGCACCTGAACTTACAATGGATGAGCCTTCTTCTCTCCCGAGGATACAGGGCGATGTACTAAGGAAAAGACATCTGCTATTTTAGCAGCTTGAGTAAGGTTTGTCTCATCCTTGTCTGTAATGTGCAACATGATTGAGTAGGATATTTACGTTTAAATTCTCCAGTGCTACGAGATTTACCAGATCGTCATAAGTGGTGACTGATGCAGACTTGAGCCAGTTTTTAAGGGCTCTGAATTTCTCTGAGGCAAATTCTAGGTAAGTTTGACCAGTATTTTTGTTCATGTTGCGGAAGTTTTGTCGGTATCTTTCTGTGGTGACCGCGTAAGCTGTAGGTATAGCATCTTTAACTACATCATAATCGGCATTATCCTGCACACTGTCTAGAACAGATAAAGCCTTTCCATTAAGTTTTGGCTTGACAAGCCAGGTCCAATCCTCTTTAGGTACCTGAAAATGCGTGGCAGAGGATTCGAACTCTCTAAAGAAAGCTTCAGGATCGTAATCAGAGAACTGAGGTAAAAGAGGCAAAATTTTTGTTAATTGTAATTTATTTGGAGTTTGAGTGGCGTGACCTTT